>JAVJGI010000063.1:21494700-21645833 GCA_035590275.1 Ibycter americanus
CCCGCGGCGCGCTCCTCCTTGCGGCAGCGCGCTGCTGAGCCAGCTCCCTGGGAGCGCACGGGGTGCGCCATGAGCTCCGGCCCTGGCACCGCTGCTAAGCCGGCGCCGCGGCAGTTGCGCCCTCGCCCGCCTTTGATGCGCCGGCCCCGAGGCCCGCCACGGCTGGGGGAGGCCGTGAGCGCTCAGGGTCCGTTCCAGTGAAACTTAAATTCTAACCACGCTCAAACATCCAGGAACTACCCATGTGAGATTGCCAGTTTAAAGGTCTCCACATGTTGTGTAACCTTACCACGTATTGCTCTGGGTTGTGTCGATATAAAAGGTGTTCAACTTGTTAGCCTAACCACAAGCCAAAGCAACAATCGGAGGGAAACAACTGTTTCTAGCAACCTTTTCAACCTCTGCTACGGGAAAAAAAAATTAAAAAAAAAGTTGAATTGCTAACAGAGAAAGGGAAAATACCTGTAACAGCTATTAGCACTAGTAATCAGGGAACTAGTATTTAATTGAGTAGTCTAAACACAGGACAGAAAATATTGAAAAGCTCTCCTCCTACACCTCTTTTTAAACCTAATTAGCAAAGTAATACATTCAGCTTCCAAGATGAACCAGTAACTAGTCCTTACTACTTGTTCAAAGACATCCCCAAACAGAAGTAGTTTAAATGCAACTAATTAAAGAAGGATGTTTACGTTGTCCTGACTTGGAACACCAGCAGTGAGCATTTCTGCAGACTGTCGGGTCATGTTGTGCATTCTTGCCTATCTGAAGCTGCGTGGTTACGCTTCATTCAGAAAGAATTCTGAGACCTCCTTATCACTGAAATGTAAGATTCGAATAGTAAATATGGGATGTAACCACCACGTCCCCTCTGTATATAGCAGAGGGCAAAAAATGCTCTTAAAAGAAGCAAATGTGTCATGTAATAACCCCCTGCCTGAAGGAGGTATAACCGCACAGGATTGTTATGAAGCTGAAGTTGTCAAACCACTACAAGGTACAGCATTTACCCACTGCTCTGTCACCATCACATACACAACTGCATGCAAATCCTCTGGCACAGAAATGACTGATGCTGCATTCTCCCATGAAGATGAAAACTGTAGTTACTGGAAAAGAAATGCGATATAAAACCATTTCAATAAAATCGTCCAGGGCCTCCATATTTTCAGTTTTTGCAGAGACAGCTTCTTCCCTTTGTTAAAATGACCTAGAGCTAAGTTTTCCACATATGTTTTTGCTTAATAAAAGAGCTTAGACTGTCAGTATAAATTTACATAATCATGCATATTTTTAATTGTTTTTCTGAAGTTTTCATAGGCTTTTAATGAAATAAGTTCTTTAAAAGTTTCAGGAAATCTTGTGTTGATTCAAATAGTGGTAACATTTGAAAGGCTCAAGTATTTTTCCATGCTTCAAACACCTATAGAAAATTCCTGTTTTATCAACATTTAAATATCTCCTCTGAGGAATTAAACCCTGGCCAGGGAAGGTGACAGTAGCTTCCTGGTAAACGGGAAAAAGCAAGTGATACTGAAAGTGAAGCCTCTCCCAACTGCAACCTAATCTTATGTCAGGTGAAGTGTTCAGCTCCCAGCTCATTATAGGGATGCAGCGCTAGATGCAACAAGAGTTTGAAACGCACAGCAAGTTCCAAGCGTTGGAAAGCTGTGCTGTTGCCTTTTTGGCTTCTTACACAACAATAATTATATGTGAAACCATGCAGGTGCAGCAGTCATGACAGCCTTGTTTACCAAATACATCCACAACAAAGTGTACGAAAACTGCAGCTCTAAATAATCTTCAAAATGCAAGTCACAATTCTGTCCATCCTACTGACAATCACTTTTTAAGGAGTTTCTAATTGATATACGCAACATCGACAAAAAGAAAATTATTGTTCCTAAACACATTTTCCCTCTCTAGATTTAGTGGTATTTTAATCTTCATTTATTTCTAGCCCTCCAAGTAGCACACTGTCGAAGATGGATCTAACTGAGGTTGTCCTCATTAAGTTGCCTCTTTTTCATCTATTTAAAACTGCTACTATGCTGACCCTGCAATCATACCGTTTTGCTTCAGACAAAATACCTTCCCAAATTCTTGCTGAGGAGGTGTGCTTTTGTGCAGTGTGGGCCTGCAGCTATATGTCTTAATCAAGCCATTTTATACACTACCCCACAACTTCCAATTAAGTACATTGCTATCCACAACTTTTGAACTGGTTGCTGTGCTTTGCCCAACAGCTGCTACAGTTCTGCACCTGCTGAAATGAAGTATGACTTGACAAAACGTTTTGGGGTTCATCTGGATGAAAGGCAAGTCCAAAGTCATTATTATCAGCTAGGCATGCTGTTGGCAGTACAAGATTTTAAAGATCTAATCAACTGGATTGTCACCCAATTTCCACTGGCCTTGAAATCCCTTGAAAGGATATCATATTTGCAGCTTTTCAAAATGTAAGGTAACAGCAGTACACTTTGGAATTAAAGTGATTAGAAAGATGAGACTATGGCCAATTAATCACCTGCCACCAACTGCAAGTGGGTCCATGAAAAGATTACAAGGTTATCAAGAAATAGATCAAACTGGACTTAGTAGCCTCCGCCTTCTCTCCACACCTAAAATGAGGTTATGAAGTGACTGGTATTGGATTACTGATCATGCTGCCACTGCCGAGTCCCTGTTGGATCTCGGAGAGATTCTCATCTATAGGCTTTTGAAGTTGGTCTTAGATCACGTTATCAAACCTTCCTCCAATGTCCTAACATTAATGCTGCCAAAAAGCAGGAATTGTTTGAAAGCTGTTAGGGCGCTCAGTTTCATGCATAATCTTACCTGCCTATTTTTGTCTGGTGTTGCTTGCCAAAAACTGCAGCTGTGTATTGTTCAGTATATCCCTTTTGGTGGGGAAAAGTCAATGGATGGTGCAAAACCTACTGCTGAGGTAACTGCCAGTAGCACAAAGAACAGCAAGATACTGGTTATCTTCAAAGAAGCAATTGTTAGACCCTTGTTTAAGGACCATCATCATATCGTCATTCTTTGGCATAAACAGGTTCTCCAAAGAACCACTTTCCCTGTAAACCTGCACAAGACAATCATGTTGGTTGTAGTGAAACATCTTCAACATATTCTGCAATCTTCAAAAGTCCTTTTGCTCCTTTTCAGCTTGATGTTCCGGCTTCAGCAGCACATAAACAGCCCTTGGGAAGTTGCTCAGTTAACTGACCATACTGCTGGTGACAAATAAAAACAAATGCCTAGATGCCGAGATACTGGATGTCAACTGTACAGGCGCTAGTGCCTTCTGGAGGCTTGCTGAAAGCAGAGAGAACTGTGTAAGCGCTTTGGTCCCTTTCTGAAAAATATCTTAGTAGTATTGGAAATGTTCTTACTTGTCTAAAAAGCCTTTGGCTTGTACCCTTTTCAGTCAGTTTTATGGGCAACAACTGAGTTTCACTAAGTATTGGGTCCAGTTCCCAAAATTTAGTGCATACAGTCATTTGCAGAAGAATCGCAATGCTCACAGGGCAGCCCTGTTTTCATGCATTCCCACAGGAAAGGAAAATGAGAACTATTAAGAATGTTCCAAGCCTGCTTACTTCTCCCAGCAAATTTATGACTGACCTGACCACTGGCTTCAGGTCTTTAGCCAGTTACCTATCAGGGGTAAGTAACAGTTTTTTCTCCCTGAGGCACATTGATCAAATGGTGGTGTTTTGTTTTTTAAATCCTTGGGTTTCTCCTTCTGCCCTCTTCTGAATCATCAGAGAGGGCCAAGGCGGGGAGAAAAGGCAGTAGTGAGCAGTACGTGAGATGAAGCGAGATGTATCTTTCTCAGAATCCTCCTCACAAATGTGTGGGGCCAGATGCAGCCCCAGAAAGGAACCTGTTGGGTTTCTGGCCTTCTCCTGAGGCATGGTTCAACAGTCAAGATGAAATGGGCATATCCCAGCGGATCCTTCGCCACTCTGTGCGCCTAGGGCATTAATAGCATTTTAGTCTCTTTTATTTCCTCTCTGCTTATGGCACGTGCTGTAATCTGTTGACAAAATGCTTCAACTACGCATAAGAATAACCAGAGAAATATAATAGTCTGCAGCCTGTGGACTGCAGCCAAACAAAAATTGTCCCTTCTGCCTCTAAACTCTGGAAACTACGCCCAAGTCACAGTTGTCGGAGAACAACCGAAGCAGTCTCATGTATGGAGCTAAGGGGTAAGGGTGAGAATCCTTCATGTATTGAATTTGCCCTGCACCCACTTCCAGAGTGAGCTAAACTAACCTGAGAGAAACTGTAAGTATGCCAACATCTAAATTGCTTCAGGTCATGTCCAGCGTCAAAACTCCCTCTTATGCTACATGAGACCAGCAAACAAATTTTTCCTCTCTTCAAGAATGTGATTAAGAATGTGAGCTTTAGTGGGACAAATAAGCTGTGCTGAGCATTCAGAGAACTAATATGAAAATTATTTTTCTTTCATGGAAAACAGAAGCATCTGTCCAGTCAAGCAAACCAAGCAACGATTCTCCGTTATGAAATACTCTTTTTATAACTATTGACATTTCAGTCAGCAGTGCCACATGTCAATAGTGGTTTTATTGCTCACATTTAAACTACAGCTTTCAGGACAGGATTCATCTAAGTTGACATTGTCTGATCAGCAGCATATTTCCTGCTCCTGTGAGCATATACATTATTTATACAGCTTTGCACTGGAGAGTATTTGGGCTATTAAGAGAAAAATTTTAAGATCTGGCATGCTTTCTATGCCTCAATGCAAAATACAAGCTTAGAACAGCACATGCTTTCTAAGACAATTAAAGTTTCATGTTAGGCCTCTCTCCAGAATTAGTCTTCAAGCCACAGCTTAACACAGGCTTCTAAGCCTGTCTGACTCCCTCTTTTCTAGCACAGCACTTAACAGACAGCTCTCAAATACTATGCGTATCGCATTTTCTCCAGTTCCTCCTCAAATTAATACTGAGCTCCAGAACAGAAATATTGGCAAGTCTAACATACCTTCTGATCACATACCAATAGATCACTGTTAATTTCTCCCATTTCTCACTTCTTCGTATTCTGATGGTAGCTGGAAAACTGGTTTTTTTTACAGATCAAATGCTATTGTTCTAATGAAACTCCAGCAGCCTTCACTCCAGATGTCCTCCCCCACGGCACCATTACATTCTTAAAATCACGGAAGAAAATTCATTACTTCTGATGTGTTAGTGAAAAATAAATGGCAGCCGATTATGGCTTTTAAGGCTTCAACCTTAAGGATAAAATAAACTTTAATGATCTATTTTCAAAAGTCAATACAGCCTCAACCATTGTATTTCAAACAAACAAAACACTGCATACCTACTTAGAGTCATAAATAAACGATGATACAGTTCCTGGGCGTGAAATCCATACAGATAATTCCTTTGCATAGTGCTGATTAATAGACCTGATAAAGTGACACTGTTGAAGGATATTAGACTTTAGCAGAAGCAAAATAAGAAGATGATTCACTCACAAAGGAAGGTAATTATTTGAGAGCATTGTTTTACTAATAATCACCTAGTTCAGAGGAGAACACCTGCACAGTACCATCTTTTACTTTAAAAGGGGGGTGGGGTGGGGAGAGCAATATTCTAAGCCGATGAATTTGATTACAAAGCAGAGCATATAGGGCAGACCACCTATAGAGAGTGATCCATTGTTTTATATAAAACCTGGTTTTTATAACCTGCGTTTGTATTAATTTAGCTCGAGACAGCATTTTTTATCCTATTTAGAAAGCAGAACAGGTAAAGGATTTAGAAACCTTCTCATTTTCTATCTTAGTAATTTAATCTGAGCTACTACCACTTGCTTGATAAGAATAATTTTGAACTCATGATTTAAAACTCATTAGCATACACCCATCTTACAGAAAAGACTCTGCCAAGCATTTTTCACATAGGCACATCATTTCTGATTATTTCAATTCAATTCTAAAGGATCTTTGACAGGGCTACTGAAAGGCTTGTCAAAGAACAAGGAAACATTATGACATTCTTTCCCCATATCCCTTTCCAGAGCATGAAATATGAGGGACATTTCTAATAGAATCAAGGCTAATTTAAGATACTGTTAATCTTTACTTTAAGGCTGCTATGGCTGGGGAGGTTACCTCTAGCACACAGCAGCTGTTCTTCAGCGCACATCTGTAGTCAGGTTCTAACGCATTCCCCAGTTATTAAAACACAAACTTCTTGACTCCAAAGCAAATGTATTGCAAGCATGTACTTTACAAACTGCAATGAGCAGACACACCTGAATTTCAATACAGGTTGTTGGGGTTTTCTAAATTTAAAATGGTATCTGCTGCTTTTACTCATTCTATTAATTTTTAGCTGAAGGACAAAGAGTATGTTTTTCTTTTTACTGACTGGAAACTGCTTCCCCAAAATACTATTTTTGCTATTTTAAAATGAGTCATTTATCTGCTCTCTAGCATGAACAATTGAAATTGCTTTGTATTTTCAGTTACAGTGCATCATCAGAGCTGTTATGCTTTACAGCTGTTCAACAAGCCTATTACAATTATACAATCCACAAAAAGTTGCACGATAGCGACAGGTAAGATACACCACATATAGCGGGCCAGACCTTGCTTCCTGCACACATCCCAGCAGCCCTGCTGAGACCAGTGTGGTCGCTCACACTTTGGGGACAGAGGGCACTGATCCAGCATGTTGGAACACTGCTCTTCTACGGACCGCATATGAAAAGACCCAGGTGTTCTGCAATACCTGGGACAAATGAGTAATTGTCAGGTGAAAATGAGAGGTGCGTGAGCTGGGGTATGAAGCAATGAAAAAGGAGACACATGCCAAAGAATAAAAAAAAAATTGAGAAAATAATTACTCAAAGACATAGGAGGTATATCGATAAAAAGACAAAAAAGGCTGTAAAAGATCAAGGTATGTTAAGTTTCTCTATGCCATCACCAGAATTATAGCAGCGAGAAGAACCTCTACAATTCACTGATGAAAGACAAAGTGACAGACTGCCCACTGCTGAGGTAAAGCCGGATGAGGGATGGAGACAAGCTCTTGTGCAGATGACTAAATGGCTGCAAGGTGCTGAATGAACAGATGACACCATTTTTTAACAAATCTGAGATGAATGGAAGCTGGATCACTTCTAATAGAACTGAAGAAAACTTCAAGAGGAGGTGAAGAAGACCTGAAGTTCAGAGATATTGGTGTGATCTGCACCAAAATGCTGAGGGAGGAAGCTTCTGAAGCACCGCTAAAGATAGTTAATGCAATACGGAATGAACAGAAATTGCTATCAAATAGGAGGAGGACTACCAGTGTGAAACTGCAAAGGTTGGGCAACCTACCTCTATGTGAAAAAAAAGGAGAGGACTTATACTATTTTTAACCAGAAAATCATCATCATTTTTTCTTCATAACCTTCTGCTTAGTAATTTTGAAAAATCATACAGAAGAGATGTATGTTAAAAATCAAAGGGTATCCTGATAGAAGCAATTACTTAAAGATTACATTTTCCTGTAGCATGTTTCTGAAAAATATAAAACACTAGACAACTCTGAGCCTCAGTTTTAAGAGAATGAGAAAATACAGCATTCTCCGTGATAGCATCTTAGCTCTCCTCGGTATCTATGATACAAATCCTGTATTTTCATCCAGTATTGAAGTGAAAAGGAGACAAGTGGCAAATGGGAGCTGGTGCTAACAGAACCTTGAAAGCTCTGTGCTCAAAATCAAGCATACTACAGGAATGCTCAGCAATGTGCAGGACAGAAGAGACTCCAAAAACTAGTAAGTCTATGCCATTGCTCTCAAATTTAGGAATGTATCAGTGCCTGTGGTAAAGACAGTCTGCTAATATTCTGCATTATGCCATAGATCCAATAGCAAGGGTCCCCAAACCTTGCTGTTAGGGCCAGCCTATTCAGTGACGGTAACTATATTTGATTTTGGAACTGGGCATTCTTCTGCAATACAAAGGAAAAACAGGTAATTCTGGGTCCTCAGTAGTTTTGCATGGTTACATAGTTGGGGTCTTGAAGTCCCCTAGGAAAAGGAGAGAAATTACACATATGAACTAGTCTCTAGAAGCGCCTAAAGATCTCTGAGGAGAATGGCTAAGAAAAGGGAGGAGTAACTGCTGCTGGGGATTGAGTGCCTTGTGTTCCTCAGGGCTGAAGGCACTTTGTTCAGAAGGCATGATATCTCCTTGAAACAGACTCTGAGGGGAGCCCCATGGACCCTCCCAACCCACTGCAAGCTTGCAGATGCGCATTGACCTGTTACAGGAAAGACACACCATTCCAAAGCTCTAGACTTTCTACTTTTTTCTTCCTCATCTTGCCTTTTCTTCTGTTTCATCTATATAGGTGTTAGCCTTACCACACAGCATTCAAAGCTACACAAAAGCATTTATTCTGTGTTAGACTTCTTTTCCATTTAAGGCTGGTACTCTGCAAAGAGCAATATGCACAGTTTCACAAGGGGAAATGAGTGCATTATTTTTGCCTTCACAAACTCTAGCCCTTCCTCTTTAGTTGTCTAGTGATCCCAAACTGAAAACATGCCAAGACATTGCAATATAAATGCTTCATTGGTTTTGTCAACCAAATAAGAAAACAAATGTTTTCAAGCAATCATTATGTTAAAATTAAGCCTACAAAACAAGTAACAGTATTAAGGAGGAAAAAATACACTGAATTTTTGTATGATGAAATCGAAGGGAAAAAATTTATAAAGCCTCTAAGAACAGACCCAGATTCTCTGACACAAGAACTAAATCTCAAATCTGGCCCCCAAAATCCATGCAGGATCAGTGGTCTACCTGTATGAAAGAGGCAGCAGCTGGGGTTCACACTGGGGTTTCAGCCGGCATGGTAACAGTAGGCAGGTCTGTCATTTTCCTAAGTGAAAAAGATGCTATCTTTGTCAGGAGAAAATTGGAATATGTTTCATACTGCTATACCAAATCTTCAGGTCCAATACAACTTGAGACGTATATCACAAATACTCTGTGAGCATCGATGACCGTACAGCAAGGGCAAAAATCACTACATTTGTGGAGGTCTTATGTCAGGTGAAAACTTTCAGGTGGTTCAGTACAGATATTTCTTCTTCTTTATTGTCTGAAATACATGTTTTCACTACTTGCAGTGCTGATTCAAGTTGTTTCACACCCAGCCACCTAGTTCCTTTTTGCTTTCATTTTCTCATGAAAATAGAAGGGCAACCTAAGGCAGCACCCGCCTGGCATTAGTTGGTTCTACCAATTCCATGGTAATGTCTCAGTTGGTAATTATTTAATGTACCATGATGCTGAGCAGGATACAATCATCCCAAATTGTGAGATCGTGTTCTGCCACATTTCACGTGGTTGTTGCTGGAGATGTGACAGATTACTGATGTGATCCAAAATCCAGCAAAAACATAAAAACAAACTTAAAAGACACATTAGCAACTGAATGCCTGTACGCTTCTCACTCTGCTAAGTAAGGTGAAAAATCTCACTGGAGATAGGCCTAATTGTTTTCCAAACTGATGAAGACAAAGAAGTAAATAGGAAAGGACTGGCAAAGGTAACACGATACTACCGATGGTGTACAGAGGGTTTACAAGAGTTAGGATTAGGGGATACAGCAGCACTGCAGTATCTTGGTGTTCACACTACTATTATAAAAAATCAAGCCAAACACAACTAGGTCACATTTGAAAGCATTACCTTACCTCTTCAAAGCATCATCATTTTACCAGGTTATTGTTTTTTCCCTTATCACTAAGACCCATCAATATTTGGCTGGATATTGTTATTCCTTCATGGCAATTATGAATTTTGCTAAAGGGGACTAGTGGGAGTGGTGTGTTGTAGCTCCTCCCATTAGTACTAGGCAATGTAGCGCATATGTGCTGCAGGACGTGACACCGTACAGTCTGCACAGCACTCCTACTTGTGCTTCTGCACAGCACTTCCTACTCCTACAGTCCTCTGAGAGCTGTATTTGTAGCCGTGGGGTAGCAGTGAAGTGGTGTTCAAGATCACCACTCAAAAGGCACATGCACAAATGAGGGACAGGATTGTCACTGACAATGCCTTATTTCTTCATGTCTCCCACTACTGATTTGCCATTTCTGAACTGGGATTACTGGGTTAGGGGAGTTTTCCTCTGTATCTGTGAAACCCATCCCATGCTGTCTGTCTAATGGTTCAAATTGAGGTTAGACAGGAATGAAGGTCTCCCTGAATCACTGTGGTCTGCACATCTTCTCCTCTCTAATTCTTACAACAAACACAGCAGTGTCTTGACAAAACAAGAAGCTTTTCAAAATTAAAAGAGGCAATGCAGAGAAAACAAAAGCTTCACATCACATTATTTGAGAAAGTTTGGAAAACACCATTTATTTTTTTTAACAGAAATATTTCATGATCCTTTCTCCGGGTTTCTAGACTGTGTGGCTAAACATGGACCCTCATTTGCTGTCTCAGTTAGCATATTTTGTTCAAATATAAGCATGATAAAACGGTTTGAGGACTAAGACTTGAGATCAGAAACTCAGCAATAGAGCTTATAATGTGTTTCACGAGGTGTCAAGATGGCCTGTAATGGAACATTTAGAGTAGAATTCAAATAGACCTGAGGTTGTAAGAGTTATTCAACAGTGAGTTAATGAGAGCACTCCTTTATAAAATGAAGGACTACAGAGTGCTTTTATTGAACCACAGCTTTTTTGAAAAGCATTTACTATGGAAACCAAGTTCTGTGAAAAGATCCAGAATACAAGGGAAACCACAGGTATGGTGTCTGAACCAGCTTTCTGACCAGGAAACCAGAATTTTAAAGCCTGGTGACAGGGGGTGATTGGATAGGAAGATAAAAATCCCTGTTCAACAAAAGCAATGTCTGGTATCCTATATCGAAGACTGCAGTTTTTAGTGATAAAGAGCAAGCTGTTACACTCCTCCTCTATATGCATTTCCCTGGCTTGAGAATATTTCATTAAAGTGGATTTTAAAAAAGACTTAGCCATTTAGAGTGGGTTTTCACTCATCATAGGCAATTGTAAGGTCTACTGATCATTTGCCTAGCTGACCTCCCTACAGAGAAGTGCAGGAAACAACATTACAGAGACTAAAAAAATTAGGTCCATCTAGGAATGTCTGCACCAGAAACTCTGCTGTGAAGTGGTACAGACCTGGTGCAAGGTCAGGAAATGCTCACAAACCAAGAAGTCTTTCACCTCTGAGAACCCAAAACTTGCAGATTAATATCCCATGTTCTACCTAATCTTTCAAATCCTGCTGCATCAGAATATGAGTACGTGGGCTCTCACAAACTAAGCACTGCACTCCTCAGCTAACACCACTGTTTATATGTCTGAAACGCATTGCCATGCACACACCTGGAAGGTGTTAATTTCCTTTTTTCTCTGTATCTGCAAAACCAGCTTCATGCCAAAGGTTCAATAGTTACAAAGTTACGAAGATGTGCTACCCATGAGTACAGTGCTAAAATAAGCCTTTCATGAAGAAGAAGAAGAAGGGGAAAAAAGCGCAAAGCCCATTTAAGAAAAACAATCTATTGGGTTTGTTTACCAGAACTAGAAGGAAAGCAAAAGAAAATCTATGCTGCTTTGCAACTTCTTGTCAGCCAGGCGAATTGAAAATGTGCTGAGCTACAGATTTCAGTATTATATGCCCACACCCAAAGGATGCACAGGGAGTGGAGATGAACAGAACTACATGTTCCTTCTTTGAATTGCACCTATTATCTAATATACCAGTAAAAACATTTCCCACCATAATAATATGCATATGCCTCAAAAGCTGTTTATCTGGCAACCTTGATGTATACTTCATTAAAGTATTAACTGGCATATCACCCTCCTAGCTTACTGAAATGATTTAGGGGGACCCCCCCCCCAAACAGAGCCATCTTTTGTCCACATCGTAAGCATAGCAAAAAAGCAGCATAGACTGGAATTTTCTTGATGAATTTATGCAGCTTTAGAACCACAGACTGTTTACATGGGTGACACAGACTAAAGTGTTTGTCCTGCTTTATAATACTGTTAAGTGAAGACAGCTGGATTCTATTCTATCAAGAACATGAATCAATAGAGTTGCCAACTAAATTCAAATGAAGAAACCAGTTACCGCTGAAAACAGCAAAAAAAGAAAGGCAGAACTGGATGTAACTAGATCACAGATCATATTTAAAAAGTTAAAAAAATAATCAGAATGACTTTCAAATTGAATCAAATACATGTGGAAACTAGGAAAACAAAAACATTGCACTTTGAGTTGTCATAATAATGGCTCCTTCAGTAACGTTAGCGATTCTTTCCCACCTTCGCTAGGCCAGGAGAAAGTACATGGTACCTTTTGGATGGCTGTTTTGTACCTGGTATTACAGCAAACCAAGCCTGCAAGCTGCCCATGTGGTTCAGAAACCACTTCCTCTTGCATGTGATTTGCAGAAGACTTCATCATGTACTCAGAAGCAGTTATTTCAGATTACATCTAAAACAAGCCACACCACAAGCCTAAAACTTTGGGTGTTCCATTCTTCACCTGGATATTCTGGAGGAGGGCTTTCAAATGCATTTGGCAAACGGTACTGATAATTACATGCTAGTTTCACTACCCTAATGAAGAACTGCCCAAAACACTTAGGGGCAAAATGTTTTGAAAAGAGCCATGCTGTGGGAGCATGTAAAGGATTATATTAAAAATACTCCACTTAGCTTGCAGCTTAAACAGGGACTGCACCAAAACACCAAATAATTCTACACCGAAAAAAGCGCCAGTAGGAACCTTTATCCACTTATCTCTTGTGGCTTGTCTTTGGGTCAGAAATGACCATGGTGCCAAAAGCACAGCACAGCAATGATCACCCAGTCCTATTAATAATTCCTATATGCCAAGCAACTGTGACAGAAGGCTCACCATAAACTCCATCATTTTCCATTTATAAATAATACACAGTTTGCTGAGATGATTCCACAAATAATAGTACCACACATCTGCAGTAAGGCAGGAAAATAGGCAAATCTGCATTATTGGCAGGTTTTTAAAACACCTATAGGCAAGTTTGTAGTTTGTCTATGGCTACACTTAGTGCAGTTGGCATGATCCAATCTGTGCATATTCACTGGGTATAACGTTACTATATTTACATTACTAGTGTATCCAAATATATTTTTGGGAGGGTAAAAAACTGAGGGAGTGGTGACTGAGTCAGGATCCCACATATTAGATTTCCATTTGGAATAGGTTTCCCAAGGTATCTAATTTCACTTGCAGCACTGTATGTCTGGGATTTCTCAACTTCTAATTGATGGAAAATATTATGTCTGCGTTTTAATCCAATTTCTAAAAGGCATTCCCTTTATATGGTTATAAGTACTTTAGCTGGGTATGCCAGCAGATTTTTTGGTATTGCCATACCAAAGAAATCATGCTAGATTTTCCATAACGGGCATAAATTCCTGTGGCTGCTGGGTCTTGGCTTTTTAACTATCAACAATATGTCCAAGAATGTATACTCTTAGGAGTCACAAAATACTTGGAACATCAAATATTTGAAATTAATTTCCTAAAGGTCTATATGGATCAAAAGAAATCCTTGAGTTAAGACAGTCCTGCAGGAATGAGGAAAAAGAAAAACAAAATAACAGGAAATCTATTGCTAACTTTGACATGATATGAAGAATGAGAAATAACTAAAAAGAAGCCTCATTTGTTAGCATGGGGTCCATGTATTTATTGGGTAGGTATATTGGGAAGAAGCATTTTGCTAGTATAAGAAATAGCAGAAAGTATTTTTAATTTAAGTTGATGAGGATCACATTCTCTCCTGATTTATCTCCATTATAATTGCACTTTACAGTAGGAGTTACTTCGCCTCTGAACCATCAGATCAGAATCTGATTCTGCAGGCATATGGTTAGAAGCCCAAGGATGGGCACCTGCTTTGTTATCATCTTCTTTCCAACTAACACCAGCAGAATGGACACAAGGGAGATAAATCACTGTGCAGAACTAGAATACAGCTGTCATTCCTCTGCTTTACAAAATGGATCTCTTCATCTGGATCTGGATCACAAAAAGGATCACTGAGAAAAATTGTTGATGAATTTAAAGAAAGTGGAAAAACAATAACCAACAAAAGATGTGACCAGAAAAAGAAATGGATGGTTTCATATCACCAGTTTCATTTGCAATTACAAAACCATCTCTTTGGGGTGTACTTGGCTCCAGCCTACTGGCAGGGCCAGTGTACTGTTCAGAAGGAGCTGTAAAATTTAGACCCTCAGCAAGCTATTCAGCAGCTCAGTGATCCATCCAGACCTGCTGTTCTGCTCAAGGCCTGTCACTGCTAAGAGATGAAACAACACTTCAGCCACAGTGTTCCAATTGCTGTTCAATTCCCGAGTGGCAACAAACAGCTTACTCAAAAATTACAGGTCCAAAATCAAACAAATGTATTGCATAAGTGGAAAAAAACCCCAACTACATATATGATTTCTGAAAACAAAGTTACTGATTCTGGTTTTATATTCACTTTGCACCAGGAATGTAAAATTTTAAAGCTAAGACTGTTAAAAGCTTGTGCCTTATGTTAAAGTAAAAGCGGTTTATATACATTGTTTGTAAGCTAACAATTCAGATACACTTATTTGTAAGCTAAGTATAGCACTAATCACACAAAGACAAGGTGTAAGATCCTAGCATCGCTATGCATATCTCCTATTAACTGCGTGCATAATGGCAGAACAGATTCTCCCTATTTTCAGTACTTACCATGTTGAAAGCTCTGAAAGATTACTGCCCAGGGAAATTCAGGATTCATTAACAAACTGAGAGTCCAAAAAATGTTTTCTCCAGGAAGGAAGAACTACATGAAGCTGCCATCTCCCACTTAGAGTACAGTACAGACGAAATTCAGTTAAACCCGTGTAAACAAAGTTGCAGACACAAGAACAAAAATTATGATGCTTTGCCACAGAAAGAACAGCTCTTTTGGGAAAAGATTAAATCAATATACTTAACCTTTACATTCCAGAGGACTGCCAAATCACCTCACTTTGGCAAGGATACTCATGTAAATGATCATCAATTAAATTAAAAATCTGGGAGAGAAATCTAGTTGAATTCCTTGTGGAAATGACTCTTGCAGATATAAATCATACACCAATGGAGGGGAGGAATGTAATAACAATGTCTATAAATCCAAGGTTTATAATTCTTCAGACACCTCCACCAATTAAAAGTTCATGCAGACCCTAAAAGGCAGTATCATGTATGAATATTCAGGCAAGCTCTGAACATGCTTATACATACAATACAAATAGCACCTCTAGTCCACTTATCAGCAAGGTTTCAGTTGGAACACCAAGAAAACAGTCAAAGATGCTGTGACACACCAAGTCTGAGAAGTCTACGATTGCCACGCTAGGAAGGTGACTTGCCCATTTCAATGACGGACAAAACAGGTCAGACACATACAGGTGCACTTGCATGCCAGTAACCACATCCAGCTACGGGTCAGCAAACAGTAGGTGAAAATGATAACTTTGCAAAACCTTTGAGTGCCCCGAAGCACATGTGATTACATCTGAATACAGTTATACTAGCTCCGCTACACAAAATGAGCCATACAGCTATTTTTACACAGTGCTGAATGGTGTCATTGAGATATACCTGTAGCTCTGATTCAAAAAGCAGATAATTTAAACTTACTGAGTAGTTTCAGCTGACTGGGAGGCTGGAAGATCAGAAGAGAGCATTTTGCTCTGGTACATCTACAATTCCACATTCTGCTCATCAAAACTTTAGTCTTATCACAGTTGATGGAAGTCTTTTCAAGAGATTTAAGTATGCTGCAAATGAAAAAACATTCCTGACCTGAAGAGTTTCCCCTTTAAGCTGTTAATGACTTAGTCATTCACCAAGAAAACTAACAAGCAATATAGTAGGGAGAGTAAGAGAATGACAAGGTTGCTTCTGCATGAAGTTGGGTAGTTCTACATTTTAATCTTTCCAATCTCTACATTTACATCTTTCTAAATGTAATTCTTCTAAAGAACTAGTCACTATGATCTGGAGGTTTTATGAAAAAGTCTCCTTTCCTACCTCTCCTGTCAGCCATAGGACATAAGGCAGTGAAGCTGGCAGAAAGCATCTTTTGGGCATACTGCATCAAGAATAGAAAAAAAGCTCTTCCAGCTGCTGTAGTATTGCTGTAATTGGTCTGATGGACAGTATTCTTTTAGGCTGCCTGTCAGCTTTCCAGAAACATTAGCCATGTAAGGGTTCATCAACAAAACTTGTGCTTTGTCCCTTGTGCAGCTGTCAAACTGCAGGAGATAGCGGTTTCTTCATAGTGGAAAGGCAACAGCCATTCTCTCCTCTTTGCTCTAGCAGCAGCCTTGGGAGCGCACTCAGGCCAGGGGGAGAAGCGCTGGCAATTTAAGAGACCCACAGCTGGCAAAGAACTCCAGGCACCCATTAAATTCCAAGTGCCTCTTGTCTCCCAGGTAGCTTGGGCCTGGATAACACACTGCACAGGCTCCACAGGAGACCAGCCATACTGTAACGAGGCCTTCAATAGCGGATCATCACTGCATACTGCATTTTGATTTTTACAGAATAGTTACATGTCCTGCAACATCTAATCTGGCAATGCTGACTCCTGGTGGAGATTTGCCAGAGCTGAAACACAGGTTCTAAAGGTCATCTTAAAATATATCGGCAGAAGGCTTGGGAAGGAAGGAGGTTAGAGCTGAAAAGCAGGAGAGCAAGTTTTCCCCGCTCAGGGAGTTCTCAAACAACACCTCTCACTTTGGCTCCCTGTCTTCATGGGTCAAGGTCCAGTAGATCACAGGTCAGGAGAGCACCAGGAAAGAAGCATATTTTTCCAAGATGCTTGACTCCCATTCTAATTTCATCACCTGCCTAGGGCAAAAGGATGCTATGCAAGAAAAAAAGGCTTCTAGTTTTGGATGAACAAGTGCCAAAAGCATGGTGGAGGTGCACCCTGTGACAGGTTCACTGTGTTTTGAGGGTTTGGGTATGACAGCATTTCTCCACATTTCCCTGGACTATTATAGAAAAGATAGCACTTTGCGTTAAATTTTTCCCCTCCAAACATACTCTGAATGGAACATACAGAGCTGTGTTTCCTCATTGGCCTATCAGACACGTGGCAAGCTCTTGGCACCCACAACCAGCCCATTTACTCAAGAAAAATATACACCCGCCTATGCAAAGACAGCCCATGGCAGGTTTCTTCAACTATCATGTCTCAGTCTCTCACTGTAAACCCGTAAGAAATCACATTCTATTCTGTCACTGTTGCTTTGATACCTCCATTTTATAGCTAGTGGACATGAGACAACTGGAATTTAGATATGCCCTTGCCCAAGTCAGACGAAAGTTTATGGCCAAATATGTTCTCATTAGCTTTCTGGCAGAGATACTGGAAATATTGCTGGCCTGTACGTGCCTGTATTAGCAAATGGTGTGCATAATGTTCCTACCACATCTCTAGCTGGAAGCTGTTCTGGCTATGACTTCTGCCATTTTGAGTATTAAGCATGCCTTTGAAAGATTAAGGTGGAAATTTTCAAAAGAGTCTAAGGAAGACAGGCGCTCAGATCACAACAGAAGTCAGTGGAGTTTAGCTTCTGAAATTCTGCCTTGATTCATTTTGGTTCCAGTTCCAACAGGACATTATAAAAAGTCAAGTCATGGTTGGAGTATCAGAAACCACATTATTAACTTAAATTTTGCAATTTTTAAGTGATTAATACTTTGGTTAACAAGCCAGAAACCTTCAGACCCCATTTCCTTTCTGTCAGCCAGGTTCACAAAACACAGAATAGAAAGAATGTACTGCCTGGCTCTCTGTTCATCTTCAATAGTTCCTGTCACCAAGTCATTTGCCTCTACTACTATGACTTCACACACACCAATCTCATAATGACCTAGTGCTGGCTTAAAAAACCACAGATGTACTACATCTCTGAAACTGCAGTTATGGAGAGGCTGTCAGGCAGAGGAAATATTTATATTATACATTGACATTCTTCAGTTGGATAGCAGCGTTACTTACCTTTTTTGTGTGTATACTGGCCATTAAACTTCATTGTGACAGATTCACATTACTGAGGTACACAGTGAAACCTGGCTAGAAAACGCAGCTGTTCAATACAGATGGCAAGACCAGCAGTGGCAGGGCTAGGACAGTTGCTTTCTCTCTCAGTGCTAACATCATACAAACTGATATATCAAGAATCAATCCTGTCTTCACCTCCAAAGGTTAGATTTGGTACAGTTTTGTTAAGGAAGGAAGGGATGTCTGGCAGAGACATAATAGAACTGGGCACAGCAAAGCAATGATTATTCTGCCTGTGGAATCAGCCTCTGGAAAGGTGCACAATAGCACATAAGAGAATATATACATTTAAGATGGGTCTGGGAGAGAAGGAGGATCCTCTTCTGTTTGAATCTCTTTCTGCTGAGGAAACCTCTCTTCCCTTTGTAACCATATTCCTCTTGCCACTTAACAAGTAGCAAAACTGATTGAGGAAGAACAGTAACAACGCAGGAGCTATCTGAAGAGGAGGTGAGGGTGGTATTTAGACAAACCACAAGTTCTCATGCTCATTATCTTCTCACCAAATGAAGTCTTCTTACCCACCTGTGCATCGTTCTCATCCAGCTGCCCTACTTCTGTTTATTATGTAGCATTCATTAACTGGTGCTAGGGATAGCAATTGGGAGTGAGTAATTATCTCCCTAGCAGTAAGAATAAGGGTCAGATTCTTAAAGGTGACTGCTGAAGGTTTAAAAAAAAACAGAAATGAGAAAACAATCATGCCTGTTTTGCCACTTTTCACTGCATAAAGAAAGCCTGGATTTAAAGAAAGAGATACACTTCATTTATATGCTAAAAATTTTGCATTGCCAAAGCAGATTTTGATGGGACACTCAGATTTCAGAGGCTCTATACTGTCAGCTCTCTCTCCCAGACACAGACAGTATGGCCACTCTGGGTGTTCTTTATTCAGAAGGTCAATTCAGTTATCAGTGGTAAATCAGTGTCTCCAGGCCTGTTTCACTAAAACTTTAGCACGTGTTATCACACATCCAGGTAACATGATTTAAAATAGTAAAGATATGGTAGTACAGTATTTACTGGTGATCGAAGTGCATAGGTAAGGCCACTGCAGGGTTATTAATCTGGTAGCTGGAACATACTAAGCTTGTGCTGTTGTGAGGTTGCTGCTATTGTTACCCATGCTAGTTGCTTTTTATTATAATACAAACAAATACAACAAGCCCATGATACAATATTGGCTGAGAATACTGCAATCATTAAATTGTATTTTAGTATTCCTTGACTAATTTCCTCATTAGTACTTACAGAATGTCAAATGTCACTTATTGCAGTGGTGAATCAGAATGGCCCACTGTAGCCTACCACTAAGGAAAGTGGTGGGACAAGGGTAAGCAAAGATGGAGGGGTCTTAAGATAAAGGACGTGTATCACTAGTACATGAGAGTTCAGGGGGCAAGTTTCACAAAGAGATAAGCAATCCCAGTTCAGAAGTCTTGACAAAGAACAAACAAAAACCAACCTGACAAAGGTCTCCTTTGAAACAGTGAATGTTTCAGATACTTGATTTTTTTCTTCATTACGAAGCATGGTCTTACCTTCACCCCAAACCCCTTTCTAAATACCAGAGAGTGTTTCTTTTGGCACTAGCAGGGCCTGGTCTTCTGCATGGAGAACATTTTTCTTAATAATAATTATAAATCCTACTATGTTCTTCTACATAAATAACAATGTAAAAGGCTTTCAAATGAGGAAGAAAGGGAAGAGAGGCTTTCCAAACTAGTTTTCATGTCTCATGAAACAGCTATTACTACAGACAAGCTTGGATTTCATGAGAGGAGGACAGACAGAGGGGAACAGATCATATTCAATAAATATCTGATTAAATTCTATAGCAAGGGAGACAGAAACGAATTTGCAAAATGTGAGCAATGCAGTAGAAAAAGATTTTCTGATTGGAAATTATTAGCATTAACACCAATAACCAAAAAATGTTAACCAGCATCATCAATCAACATTATTTGTTCCCACTTAAAGCAGTCTGAATTAAAGCTCTACCTAAAAGCAGTACATTCGTTAAAGCCTGGGTATCTACACGATACAGACTTGCTAATAGAAAGCAAAGGAGTTAGATTAACATGACAGGGGGCTTGGAACTAGATGATCTTTAAGGTCCCTTCCAACACAAACTATTCTAGGATTCTATAATATGATCAAAGTGCCAGCAGAGGCTACTTTGTCCCACAGAAATTTCAGTTAGCTGATAGTACCAAAAGTTTCCCCTATTTACTGATGTTTCCAGCAGCAAAAAAATGAAAAATAAGGAGCATACTTGGGAACCAAGTAGTACCCAGTTGATCTATGTAACAACTGGGAAGTCATCTCTCAGAGGGGGATCCGTAGCATACAGGACAATGGCATCACCAGGAGAGAGGGGAAGTTCTGTTCGGAACACATGGTGCTGGCTGAAACTGGGGTATTAGTTGGACCACTGAGCAGCTCTAGACCAGTAGTTTCAAGAACGAGAAAAACTGCTTCTAACAGTAGCTAATAGAGTTCGCTTGGCCTTGTCAGTTTAACCGTGTAGGAAGAAAAGCTCATATGCCCCTCGGCCTGTGGGACAGCAAGTGCTACAGCGGCAGATACGGATTAGCTTTGAGGCCATGGGTCGATGTTTACCCTCAGATCAACAACACACTCCCTAAATCTACAATGGAAAAAAAATTAAGCAGTCAGAATTGCTGACCAGGGCTAACTGGACTGATTTTGCTGGAAGGGGGCTAGGGCACATTCACACAACACCACAACTGGGAGCTGGAAAAGGATTTGTATCACTTTAGTTTCTGCATATCTTGGTTTTCCTTCTAGAGATGAGAGTGTTTCTCTGCCTTGTTCAGATTTTGAGATAGTAAAAGTTGTGAAGTACTTAGCTCTAATGGGAATGAGGGCAACCCTAGATATGATTACACAGATGGACAGATTCTGCTCAAAATTTGACATTTCTCAGATGAACTTGGGCAATCAATGTGCTCCCAAAAGACAGACTGACCCCTACAAGCAGGTATGTCCCCTTTGAGACACTGTGGTTTATGGTCTAGGGTTTTCTTGGGGTTTGGTTTTTCTTTTATGCAATTTGTTTCTGTGTGCTGGGAAATGTCATGAAACATGAAAGGTCATGTTTAGAAAACTCCATCCTCCCAGCTTAGCTACAGAAAACAACAGCTAAGCTGATGCCAAAACTGATCAAGTTACTAGAAAGTATCTTTTCATTTATACTTAATTTGACTACTTTTTTTGCCCCCCGATAGTCAGTATTGAGTCCTTTACATTAATCTTTTCAATTGTTAATGTGAAGTATGACTTGGAAAGTCCCCACACTAAGTGGGACCTGCACGAACCTCTTTCTCAATGAATACTCATCTAAGCTATGGCTCCTGTATGGGAAGACCACCAGATCAGTCTTGAAATGGGCTAAACACCATGTGCTGATCAGGAATGAAATAAAATGTTAATGAAAATTTCAGAACACTGCAAAAAGTCTTGGCAATAACTTGAATGATTAGTACCCCAGAGATTCGCAGTATGTCTTGATTATTTTTCCATTTGCCTATAATTCAATTTTTATCCTTATTTTTTAGAGATTTAATTTGAGAACGACAATCTTGGAATTAGCAATCATCCAGTAAAGAGTTGAAAAGCACGCAAGTCAGACCCTTGTGGATCTTGCCTCTTTGTAATGCCTCTGCTTTTTCACCCCTGTACTGGGAGTAGAGCACTTTTCTAGCAATCCTTTCACTGATGGATGAAAAACACTTGCATACGTGTGCCAGTACTGCTAAGTAATTATTAGAAGCAGTCACGGTAATGTTCCTCCTCAGAGTGAAAACAGGTTTTATGTAGCATGGGTTTCATTACAGTGTTTTTCAGGCAAAAAAAAGTCTTCTATGTTCATTGTGGAAATCGTACTTGTTTCCAGCTAGCAGAACTACAAATTTGCACCGTCATTCGAAAGACTTTCAGAGATCTGAGTTGACAGATCCAGGTTCAGAGTAGTGGTTTATAATACTTATTAGTAAGCAAACCAAACTGTGTTTAGTAAGCAAAGCCAGGATTCTTTGCCCCAGAAGTAAATCCATTTGCAGCAGGTAATTGTTAATGTCATTCAAGTTCTTCTGGAATCATTAAAACTCTACAACCAAAAAAGCCCTGTTGCCCAAGTGTTACTCAGCCTGCTAGCTAGGAACCATGGTAAGGCATAGGACAGTGGCCTATGAAAACATTACCAAAAAGAGTACTAATAGTAAAAGTAACATAAATACACACTTCACAGAAACGTGGGTATGTGTCAATACCAAAGCACAGCTGGGAACTGATTCGCAACCACTGGCAGTGGCCTACAAAGGAATTTTTTGTGGCCAGCATTTTTAATTAAAATCTTTGTAATTATAACAATAAGATTTTGCACTGCAGCTGTTTATGTAAATGCTTTAAACTTTATTTACCACCTCCTCCTTCAACTGCCAAGTTATATTGAAATACGAAGGAATTCTGGTTTGGTTTTTTTTTTCCTGAGGATTACATGGTAGCTGGCCAAAGAGATTCAGAAACGCTGCCATACGGAGTTGAAAACCTTAATAACATAATGGTTAAAATTCTGTTAGATGAAAAAATCTTACTATTTCTGGTGCACTTGAGTCAAGGAAGGATGGGCCATCTGTACAGGGGACAATAGGAGAATTTCCTGGCTTATAGCCAGCTCATAATTCATAGAGTAGCATTATCAGCCAAAGTTAATTTTTTTTTTTGATTAATCATCTGCCAGAGCTTGAGAGTTTGTGGCTAATTGTTCCATTCTTGACTGCAGAATGAATTAGAGAACAATGTGCAGTCCTAAGCCAGGGAAGGAAAACATAAAGCAAACCCATAAGCACATAATGAATAGTCCAGGTTAGTTAGGTACTTTGCTCTTCTGTCCCTAAAGATGTGGTGAAAATCCACTGCTCCAAGGAACAGCAAGCATCTGCGATAGATTTTACAATCCTGCACCATGTGCTCACAGGTGACTGGACTCACGTTGGACAGCCTGGTTTATGGAATAATAGGTTTGAGTGAGGAAGAAAGGAGAGCAGGATCACATTAAAAGGTTAACTCAGATTTAAGAACTAACTGACTGAGGCAGCAGGTGTCTGAGGAATGATGAATAGGCAGCAATATAAAACAGACACCTTTCATTATAGGTGGACGAAAAATACTGTTTAAAAGGATATTACAGAGCCGTTCTTGTGGCTATATCTCTATGCTAGCAATGTAAATTAAAGGTCTGCCAGTACTGTCTTGTGTAAGTGAGGGATTGAAAACCAAAATTATCTGTTGCACCAACCATCACTGTTAGTGCCTTCCCAGCCAAATCATCACATTTCCACTGTGAGGGGTTTTTAAATTTTTGAATTCTTTAAAATACATTTTTAAAGAAAAAAAGAAATTAAACATTAAAAATGCAAGTGTAAAGAAACCAAAACACAGACTACCACGTTTACACATGAGCCACAATAAGGTCATTGTCCATGACCCTCTCATCCACATTAATAACAACATGTCTACCAAAGACCATGGAAAAACAAGATGAAAGCTAGATAAATATAATACATTGAAATTCTGAGGAAAAAAATGATGCATTCTCTGCTTGGGTTTCCCCTTTCCATTGAGAATGAAGGCTTAGAGGAAAAGCAAGCACCAGTGCCAACAAACAGACCTATTAAAGTAATGACAGAAAAGGACAGCAATGTTTAGATTAAACCTTCAAAAGAAATGCTAAAATTACCATGACCTAAACATAAATAACCAATGCCTAATACTATTAGATACTTTTGGAGTGAAGAAACAAAGTTGACTGACCGTAGAGAATGAACTGGCACTGACGCAGAAAAAAAACCCCAGTGACTTGGAGGAAAACGTGTCCTCCCAGAACCTGAGGAGATTCTGGAGCCCCATTTCTGTGTAACACTATAAAAAAGAGAAGGGTAGGAACATGCTTTTTTAGCTCACCACAAACATGCAAATGGATGTACTCAGCACTAGAGACTGCTGAGCTGTTGAAAGTACCAAAGAGACAATGGTGAGGACTACTGATACACTTATGCAGAGCTTGGCAGCAAATGACAATCCATATATTCAAATATGAAAGAAAATGTTGTCTTGTAGGAGCTAATTATCACACTCTTTTTACAAGTTACTCAGCCAAGCAACATACTGTCAGCACTGTAACAAATCACACTGAGTTAGTATTTACTAGGGCTAATTTCGAGTGAGTAAGCAATGGCAGTGAAAACTTTACCACAGTACATTAAACTGCCAAAAAAAGTCATAATCAGAGACTATAAGCGCAACGATAATGACAAGAAAAAGATTGTACCTATACACCTGCAAAAGAATTGGGTTCTATGTGGAAAACTTTTCTTTATAGAACACCTCCTCGTTTTCCTCTTTTCTTCATGGATCTCCATTGCTATGAGCAATGGAAGAAACATATGCCATAATGAGCAATGTAGCTTTGGAGTTGGAAATCAATATGAAAATAATACCGAAGAACACTAACAGCTGCGTATCAGTGATCATTTTCGTGATGCGCAGGGGACACAACATCCTCTTTTCCCTCTACTCCAATAAATGTTTTCTATGTATATGGTAATATTACCAATATTGAATTCCAGCACTTCCCTACATACAGGAACGAACTCTGGGTTCTTAAACTTAACTGTATGCTATACAACAGAAAGAAAAAACAGAAGATCAGTCTGACCCTCCTTTACAGACTGAAGAACCATATAAAGAGCATTCTCCAACCATCACTTAAATCTGAAGAGGGGCAATGCTAAAAGATTAATATAATTAACTTTCTACAGTTACTATACTGTGTAATGAAGGAACATTCCATATTTACAAAAAACCATGTCTTTTCACAAACCCATTCACTTACAATGCATCTGTGCATACGGGTGGCTGCTGGAGAAGTGGCAGAGTCATCTGTCTCCAAGACGTGACTGAAACGGGCAGCAGTCATGAGGACCACTTCAGAGAGAACAGAGGAAAGCAAGACTTGCCACAGGCAGTTTAGCAGAGTTGGTACTGCTAACACTACTTTGCTAGGAAATTTCTAGTCCCGTTCAGAAATTGCACTTGCAGCTTTTTGGTGTGTGTCTCCAACAGCATTTCAGTTCAGATCAGGAGTGTACTTTTGAAGCAGCTCTCCCCATTGCATCACTATGTTTTGGTTTGCATCACTGAATGGCCTCAGAGTGCATGAACAGGGTTCCTTCCCAATGAAACTAAACTGAAAGATGCACTCCAGCTGCAATAGGCTTCATGAGACCAGACTAGATCTATTCTAAAGTCAACAAACAGACCAACCCTGAAACAGGTGCAGATATCAGATCCTTTGCATCAAGTGCTCTGCCACATAGATCTGCTTCCCTTCATCTGCAGGACTTGGTAAAGTAGACATGCCTTTAGTGTTTCAGACTGAAGTCTTTATGATCAGTCTATCCCAAGTTCAGCTATGAACAAAGTATAAACAAGTACTGAGAAGTTTGCACAGAGCGTATCAACGTTAATAAAACCAGATATTGATACATCTCCAATAAATCTTCCTCTGGTTTGTGGATAAGGCTAAGAATTTATAGTTTCTTTCTGTTACATTGTTAATGTAGGAGATAGCAATAAAAGAAAAACCTATTCTGGGGAAAAATTGGAAAATTATTCTGCTGCTATGTGGTGAAAAATCACAGCACAAATGCAGAGTATAAGTAGTACAAAGTTTATGACCTCATGGCTCAGCACCACTTACACAGTTTTAACCCTTCCTTTAAAATTTAATGACAGCATCTTACCAACACACCTGTATTCTGATATGTGGTACAATACCCATGTCAGTTACACACATAGGTCAACACTCAAAAAAAAAAATTGGCAATTGCAGCAGTGCAGCAGAATGATGGCCAGTCCCACACATTCACCGTCTGTTGCAGTAAGATGAAATGAAAAATGGCTGTTGTGCAAATGTCTATAAACAGTCACTACCTCTTTCAGACAATCAAACACCCATTTCAGTCACCTAAATCCAAAAGTGATAAATTTACTATCTGCTTTGTGTTTGTGTGTAACAATAAATAACCAGCATGTGCCCTGAGGGCTGGGATTTCACGAAACATTAAACTTGTCACCAGCTGGATGTCTGTCATTAACTATAGTTTGAGCTGCTAGGAGATACACATAAGGACAGAATTGAGGAAGTTATGTGTAAGTGATGCTTGTGAAAGAATCAGTTTCTGCAGTTTGATCTGTGAAGGGAAGAACCATGGTCTTACACAGACATCCCAGCAGCTGCAGAGGGCTGACTAGGAAACAGTTTTCTCACAGCTCCCCGTATGATGCCACATACGCACAAGCGGGGACAAATAACCCTCTGAGAGTTTGAAAGACTAGCAGGTGCCAGGCAAACTCTGTACAAGGGACCTAGAGCATACATACTGCTTTGAGTTAAGTGCTACAACTTTTTCCATCAATGAGAAATTGTGTTTGGTTTTGCTGCACAGAAGAGATAATCACAGAATGAAGTAAAAAAGATACTGAAAGACATTTCCTGTGTGATGTGAAAACTGGATTTAAATCCCATCCATCAGGGTTCAAACCAAACCATTTAGTTAATTCCATTATGAAACTTAAAATTCATTGTAGATAAATGTATTGCTTTTCTGCAATCACAAGAAGAGGAAATATAGTTGAAATGTGCATGTAACATATGTGTACATTTACCCTATAGAGGTAATAAACTAAATATTTTTTTCCTAGTTATTTGCATAATGTGATAGGGTAATATATGCAACAGCACTCATACCTGCAAATTACTCCTGAAAATTTTTGCATGTGAAGAATGAGCCATTTCTAAGTAGAGTCATATTCAATTAAACTGTATGATCAACATCAGTTTATGCTATAAAATATAGAGCAGCATGATAGAAGCAAAATTGATTTTATGGCTTTTTAACCATATATACTGGAAATGTCAAGATCAGTAGGGTTATAATGTTGCGTTTGGATTTTTTTAAAGTGTAAGAACAGGGGTGGGAGGGCTAAAAGGGCTTTTCTCATACAAGTACTTCATATCCTAGTGATGATAAAATTCTCTTTACTATGACATTTACATTGTCTTTGTTCCATGCGCATCACATACTTAATCTTTTCTTCAACAGCCTGATGCCCACCCCACCTGCCAGCAGAGCAATGACAGACTTCAATGTGAATGCAGTTTCCACGTAACAAGGATCACTCCCTGATAAACTACAGCTCATTCAACATGCCCTGTCTTACTGACACAAGACTTCTCTGCTATAAGCTTACCCAGTAGGCTCTGCTCTTTCCGCCAGCAGTCTGCTCTGAAAGTAATTTTTCAGCCTGTTACAACGTGACCCATGAACCTGCAGTTACAATTCCCAAATGGTTAGGCAATACCAAAACCCTTGCTATAGTCCTTAAGATCTGTCAGCTCCAGTAGCACGGGATGCGTAGAGTCACATGGAGCCATTTCTCCCAGCTTCCTCGCTTTTTAAAGCAAGTTCTGCAATGCATGAGCTGAGCGATGAAGTTAAATGTGCAAAGACACTTCAGGCTCCACCAGCAACCCTGATATTTATAGTTAGCCCTTAGTAAGCACAAATGACTCTGACTTCGACACTGACGCCACCTCTTTATCAGCTTAAATATTTGAGGATACTCAGAGTAAGGAGTTTCTATTATCTTAATACAAGCCTCGAACAAACATGCCTAAATTACCACCACCTGCTAATTGACAAGAGCCTAATTTCTCCTCCTCCGTGTGCGAGACTTCAGACCTTTTCATGTCTGAACATTGACAATCTGACAGTTTTAAGCTTACATCATAGAAGACTGACACAGTGAACGTGCCAACTTCAAGTTGACTGCCATGAAAACATAAACTGTCTGACATTTAATAAGCTTGTGTTTTCATAGAAATACAATGTGTTATAGATGGTTTGTTTCCATGAAACCACATGGTTAGAAATGAAATCGAAATACTTTTCTCAACACTAAGCACAAAAAGAAATAATAATCCGTGAAACAAACTAAAAATCAGGAAGTTTAGGATTTACTTTTATATTAAATAACCAATAAAGGCTCAACTTCAAAAGCTAATAGAATTATTTTTACCTCTGTTAAAATTTGGAATAAAGATGCTTTTGGAAATTCATTTAAAAGCACCAAAGGACATGAGTGCTGCATTTGATAACACAAAGTAGAGAGAGTTAACACACATGGATGGGACAGTTTGAGAGAACTGCATTACCCTATTGGCAAACAGTCTGAGAAGATCCTAGCTTCTTTCCTTACTGAAGTCAATACCTGTAGAATAGAGTGAAAACAACAGAATACAGCATGCTGTACCAAAGGCTTAAAGTGAAGCCTTTAAAGAAAAAGGATGTTTTTATGAATATGATATGTTTCGACCATGGACAGCATCAGGTTTAAATTAGTAGCTGCTGTTACATGCAGATACCTACAGGAAGGATCCTAGAAGTGTTTTTTAGAAAGAAGCTAAGCACTTTTGCTCTAATCTTGTAATCTGGGCATGCTTAGCTTGATACATGTAGGTAGTGGTGTGATGAGTTATGATCTCACTGGAAGGAAACAGAAGTTCAAGACCTTTAATGGATCAAATAGAAAATTTGCCAACACTGAGTTCCTGTTGCCATTCCTTTACACAAAATTTGACCACCTACTCTGGCTGAAGTTTGTTTCTCCTCTTACCTAATAGGTGCAAGTATATTGAATCAGCACACAACTATTAGGTAAAGAGCAACTACATTTTCTACATACCTTTGCTCTTTCTTTTTGTTTCTCCTTTCCTTTTCCTTCTGACTCTCTAAAGCTCTAAGAACAACAACAATTATAGTAGAAATATAACCTCAAAACTATTTGGAAGCAAATGTGTAGCAAGCACCTAAAACCCATCAAAGGGGCTGTCCATTTAACTGTGTTCAGTAATCGTAAACAGGGAAACAATAGAAGCTAAAAGCAGTAAAGACTAACTTGAGCTAAAACTACTTAAATAGTCAATTAAAAACTTTTTCTGGATTTATTATCCAGCAATGAACTAACCTAATAAAGAGAATGGTTATTTTTGGATATGTCACTCAGAACTAGCTTACTGAATTAATTTTTTTTTTTTTTTTTTTTGGTTTGGGCGAATTATATTTGCACTTTGGTAATTTATCTATTTAGAAAAAGAGCCGTTTTTTAATGACAAGTGCGTAGGAGAAAGATTTTGTGTGAGGATTAGCAAAGGGACAGGAAAGGGAAGAGGGAGAATGGAGTTACACAGGTACTAGCAACTTTTGGAGTGAATATTAAAGTCTCAGCAATTGCTCAAATCCCACCAGCGGGAGGGATCCACGTCAATCTATCACTTACTCGTTCAATTTATAATTCCTGAACAGACCTTTTTGTTGTCAAAAAAGAGCACTATCAAGCTTGATTTGGAGAGAAGCATCACGGAGGCTTACTATGCCAGTGCCATTAAGTCATTTTGTATATGCAAGCCAAATCTGACACAGCTGAACGCGTAAGATTTACCGGACAACATACACCAATTCACAATACATTAGAAATAGATACGTAGATGGTCTTTCATTGCTTATCCAGAACATATAATAAAATGTCAATCACATTCATATACTCAAGCTTTTTGATTTCAAGATCAGGAACTCAATACCTTGAGTCAAGAAAATAAGCAGCTAGACATAAGCCTTCCCAGTTTTGCACTTATCAGAATACAATACCACTTATGAGGTTGGACCTGTAGTCTAACTGCAGATTTAACCCCGGAGTGAGGAAAGCTGTCTATCTGCAAAACAAGTGATAGGTTCCCACCTGGAGTGACTATCATACAACCTTCCATCCAGTGCCACTGAAGAGTAGCAAATTAACATGCAGTAAGGGGAATTTTCTGGACAAACTGGGATTGCCAATTATTAGTTTTGAAGAATATTAATAAATTTGCAAACTGTTTGTTGCCAAGTCAAGGTTCTCTGTCTCTGTTTTCTAAAGTTCCCTGTTAGAAATGCCTGGGGATTTTTTGGTGACAACATTGTTTGCTTGTGAAAGATGAAATATTTCAGAGCAATATACATTACTGCTTCATCAAGGATGAGATTTCATGCTAAAAATCTACTCTCAAAACAGCTGACAATAAGGTGGTGAAGTCATGTTAACAGGACATGGGAATTTAGGGTTGAAGTACCTGAACTGCCTTGTTTCTAGGCCAGTCTTAAAAATGACGTCACCACCACCCCATGTGAAGGACTACTCACCCTACTCTGAGTTAACAAGGGGGTTTCTTACCTTCCTTCTGAAAACTGCACGAAAAAAACCTGAGACTTTCATTGAAACATTTTTTGAAATACCAAAAGCTGTGTTTAACAGGAAAAATATTTTCAGCCAGCCTTTAGTACCTTTATGTCCTCAAACAGCATGTAAAACTATCTTTTAGATGACCCCTTTACTTCTACTTTTACTTCAAGGACCATAACTCTGGAGTAAGCTGGCAATATAGGGAGGGAAAAGGAAAAACAGGTTAGAATGAATGAAAAATGTTAAAGAGTTTAAACAGGAAACTTGCCTTATCTGTAAAAGTTGTCTTTGCAGCCAGCAAGTATCACACCTACATATCAGTTAGGCAACAGTAACAAAGATAAGGAAACAGTTCTGCAGACAAACATTGGTGGGAAGGATGGTTATCAACTGATGACTATATCTAAAAGGAAATCACTAAATGGCTTTGGTCATAAACTGGCTTTCTGAAACCAGAGGTTTCCCTACCTCTGTTGCATAGAGATTAAATAAAACTTAATTTGAATTTCCAGAAAACTGCAAGAACACCACCACTGTTGTGAACTGGCTTTTGAAGTCAGTGGTAAACACCTCAAAAAAAAAAAAAAAAAAAAAAAAAGAGGAAATTGCTTTGAGGGTGTGTCTAGTCTGTTGTACAGCAAGTCACACTGCTACAACACCCAACCGATAGTTTATGTCAACCTTAAACAAGAACCTATCACACACACAAGGGAAGAAGCTAAGCCAGATAGCAAAAAGGTCTCACAACAGTCTTAGTTTTTGCGGCAAAATCATCATCCCCTTATTGAAGGCTTCCTGCTTAATTTACTGCCCATATTTTTTACAATAACTTATTGAAGGTACCGTTCTATTTCCATTCAAGTCAAGGATATTACCATTAATGGCAGTAAGGTTAAGGCAGGAAGCTTCCTGAAGTCCCAGCTGCAATCCCTTAAAACTGTAACTTCTGTCTAGTTGAGAACTATTCCTTTGACAAAGTTAATCCAAAACCAGACAATACAGCAATTTAAGGCAAAGTGACCGCTTTGGGGTTAAAGCCGAAGTCTAGCTTCTACAAGTCTTACAACAGCAAGAGATAAAGTAGTAAAGGATATTCACACTGCAATTCAAAGGTACTCAGACTGGAGAATATAATTTTGGTACTTACTGACTCTTTCCCTCTCTGTCTCTCTCTCTTTCTCTGTGTATAAAACATAGTCAGAAAAAAGTTATTAAAATGTGTGCTAATTAGCACATCTGTATATGCCAAATCATGCATATTTTAACTATGCTTTTATAGTGCACATACAGTTGATTGAAAGGAAACCATCATGGCATTACAGAAAGATTGTGGTGTTTTGTTGTACCATGAAAGTGCTGTATATCTTCTCCTATTTTAAACTGAAACGCAACTATTAAAATGTAACCGGTAATTCAACTACTCCCCTATACTAAAATAAAACCAGGCACTGTGTTTTTTGAGTCTTTCAGTTTAATGAAAAGTTTTGCATTGGCAATTTGTATGTGAGCATAGTTTAGGGAAGCAGATGACCATCTTCCCACCCCTCATGCAAATTACAAATGCAAATGAAGATGGCATTTGTGTACTTAGAAACTCAAACCAAAGTATACGTCCTTACCTTTTGATCCAGATAAAATCCAAGAACCACCTGTACTCCTACTTAACTATAACTCGTATCTGGCAAGATTTCTGAAAAACTGCACGGTTCTCCCTGCCTGCTCCCCACACCTCCAAATTACCCAATATACACAAAAATGTAGCGTTTTGCCAATATACTTCAAAACTATTCAACTGTTATGAAGAAATAAAGTTTAATTTTAAAAAGTCTGTATCCCACATTCCACTGGGATTCTATGTAATTTTGGGCTAATCTGTTTCTACTTTTCAACTGCAATTTCAGTTGTTCACACTGCACTTTGAGGCTTTTTGTCCTTTTTAGGTGAGCATTAATTACTGTACTTCATGATGTTAAGAGACTTGGAGGGAGAAAAACTCTGACCAGCAAAACTGTTTTTAAAACAAGAGCTTTACAAATATCATCATCATTCAGTCATAAGATTAAGAAACAAGCTATTCAATATGAGTTAGAGGGACTACTCGATCTGCCATTAAGGAGTTGCCTTATATTTTGTCTGCATGAAACTGTATTCCCAGCTGGGGTCAACATTCAAGTAATTCCAAGTTGATGTTCTCAGAGAAAGACTGCAAAAAGTTCCAATATTTTTACAGTCCTAATAAGGTTAGCCATCAACATACATTAAAAAGCCCTTTTCAGGTTCAATAGTTGTTTCAGAATGGCAAATGCACAAGTCTAGCAATGCACTGTCAAATAAATGAGTCTATTAGAAATGATGGAATCAGTCCCTGGTTTCAAAATTCAGATAATAAAATGTGCTTTTTTTGGTTCAGATACCAACCTTGGAGAAGTCCGTATGACTGAGCCTGCTTTGGAATCATTAGAATTCAACCTTACTACAACAAAAATGCAATATCGTGTTATAAGAAACAACGTCATAAAGTGAAATGAACATGAGCACAAAGGTCTAAGGACAGATTCTTCTCAATGTGTGAAAAGAAGGTAGCAGTGGTACGTCCATGGGAATAAACCATCTACTTTGGGAAAACACTTCGATTTTTGATCTTTGAACAAATGGGCAACCAGGCCTAAAGATCATGTTTTAATCCTAAATCAATCCAAACACTTTGCTGTATTCAGTAGCAATCCTTTCACAAAGACTTACCTTTCTATAAAGACTGAGGTGACTTTATGGAACTGTTCAAATCCAACTGACAGTCTTGCACACTTGTTTAGTAAGTACAATTATCTCTTTGAAACCTGTTGCAAAGGATGTAGTCAAAAGGCTTCCAGTGTATTGGTATTTCTCTCTATGCATAGTTTGAGCTGCCTAGACTCAGACTACTCAGAACCAAAATACACAACACACTTATCAAAGAAGAAAGTCATGAGCAGTTACACTTCCTGCTGGTTTTCACATTGTCTGCATTGAAAAATATCCAGGATCCAAAAGCAGATTTGGAGCAGTCTCATCTGTCAGTTCTCTGATGCCTAAGTCACTCAAAAACGGCAAAAAAAATTAACTTCATGATTTTGCCAAGACTAACTTCTACTGCTCTCGGAGCTGGATTAAAGTCTTAAGAATGTGGAGAGTACCACATATTTTAGAGCTGTCAATTCAGCCCATAACACAGTTCTCTTCTGTAACCAATGACCATACCAAAATTGTGGATGGCTGTTCTCACCAAGCTGGAAACATTAACTTCATGTAACAGCTATGAGAGTTCTAAAGACAGGAGACTTTAAGAACAACAACAAAAAAGAGCACATGTTTTTAGGGCTAATCAAAGCTGGTTTCAGCCAATAGAAACCCTTACAGCAGCTGTAATAGGTTTCAGATCAGTCCTACCCTTTCTCTGTTGGGGTGTTCATGACAATTCGGTATTTCTAACATCAGACAAATGGCCTTAGGAATTAAGAGATTGAAAAGAGAAGGGTACTAGAAGTGTAAGAACAACTTTCTAGGGAATTATAAGGCAAGGCTTGGGTATAAGAAAACACTGCAGACATTCCCAATGTACTTAATGTCTATGTCCACAAACAGTTTAAATTTGGTTTTCAGTCACATCCACAATCACTTCATACCCATCAACCACACTGACAGAATTCAGGTGTCTAATATCAGAAACCTCCTAATGCTCTCCCAACACTTCATCATTCCTTAAAACATGGGCCTCCAAATAAGTTTTTAAACATGGAAGAGAAAGTCTCTGACCATCCTGTATGCTTCCACAGAACAGACCAGAAAAAGAAGTGAAGTGTGACCAGAACTGGAATTCATTGATTTGTAACCTCTACTAACATGTATTAGAGGTATGGAAAGGGTCAAGACTTACCCTCAGATAAAGACCTGCAAAATTTAAGACAGCTTCCTTTCTTCTGCCTTGTCTAATTGAATTTGCTAGGTAGCTGTAATTCAGAAGTATCTCAGCTATAATCCACACACACGCACATACATTTTGATACTGGATGATTAAAATTTTGCAAATGCTTATCAGTCTTTAATTGTCAAAATTAATTTTCACCTGTTTGCAGTTTTGTACCTTGCTGTAGTTTGCATGCGACTTTGCTACAGAGGCATAGAAAAACCTACCTTAAGGTATTTACCAGAAAACTCACAGTAAAATAAGTCCATAATTAATGGCTACAGCCAAAAAACCCCATGCAGACAGAAGCTGCTCCATATACTCAGAACAGAACCAGAGAAGAGACATGACATTAGCTTCAAGTGCAGCTAATAGACAGAGTTCCCCATGGGACTTCCAGGGCAGAGCATTTAATTGCCTGTTCTATCAGCCTTAGAGAAAATGAAATGTTCCTTCCAACTGTGCCAAAGAGTTGGGGCCCAGGCAGAAGCCAAGCTTTTGGGTAGCTAATAGAAGATTAGAGGCACCAGATTTGTCTCACCTCTGACCAGTTATTCTGTGAGGGCATAAAACACGCATTAATAAAAAGTTCTGCTGACACTTCACCCACAGCTGCTTCCACATGGGCAAAGGGCCAGTCTCGCTCACAAATATCGGAACTTTCAAAGAGAAAATATTTCACTGCTATAGACCTACCATGAAGAACCAGAGCATCCACAGATTTCCACCTATATCTATGTCATGAAACTCACACATTCACACGCAGCATTGTGACTTTGCGTACTCTTTCTTCCAAGCCAGACAGAAACATTTCATGATTTAAAAAATATTCCCTCCTCTTCTCATTATTTGACAGTGCCTTCATCTTTGCCCTGTACTCAGTAACTTGGCCATCACAACAAGAAGGCCACATTCATTCTCTCTCGGGCAACAAGTCACTAACATAGTGTGGCAGGGAATAAAACTGATTGATTGATAATGCTGGCACCAAACCCAAAGTTTTTACAGGGATGGCTTTGAAGTGGAATTAAAGGTACAATATCTAGGTGCTGATGAAGAGGTTTTCTTTGGCTCACAGGAAAAAAAGGAAAAAAGATTCAAGTGTAGCAGTAGTTCAGTAAAAGTTTTGAACAAGAGAAAAGCCCTAGATAGTTGTCTTCGGATTCTTCACCAGGGCAAACAGTGCTTCAAGGACAAGTAGGAAAGTAGCTGCTATTTGAGGCAACTTCATTATAAAATCATTTTTAATAAGCAATCTGAACAAAGAGAGGGAGTGCTCTTGCAGAGAAGCCCCCAAGGGATCTTAAGGCTGCCCAGTAAAGTTATTAGGAGGTTACACACAGGGGACCAAACAGCTATTTTATTGGCCTCAGGGGACAGGGTTTAGTTTTCACCTGTTCTCTTTAGGCCTTGGTGCTAACAGCAGAGCCTGTTAACCATCAGTTTTCTGCAGGCTCCTATTTCGTGAAAGAAAAGTATCATTTACTTTAGCCAACACACAAAACACATGAGATGAAGTAGACAGTACAATGCACAGTAGACATACTACGTAATTATAAACAAGATCAGGAAAAAAAAACCCCAGTTATTCTTCCCTTTAATGCAATTAAACAAAATCACTAACAAACTTTGAGAAATCTTTAGCAGTGGCTATAAATATAATGTGCAAAGTAAAATCAGAGAAAAAGAGAAATCCAGGTCTTGGGTTCAATTAAGCTGCAAACCTTAATATGCTTGTAGAACATTGGTGAATAACAGTTCTAGGATATTTGGACATCTGAGAAGCTGAAGAGCTGTCTTCTGTTCCAAACCAGCTTCAGTTTCTAACAAGCAATGTCCTTTTCTTAGCAATTACTTAGAGCCAAAGATATGAAGGACATGATTTAGGAATGGATCTCTGCTCCAGGTAGTACAAAGAGTGTGCCTATGCCAAAAGAACAAGACACTCCCTTTTTTGGCTAGTCGTGCTGCAGCAGCAGCAATGAAGATACAGCACTCCAAGCTGCAGTTAAAGGCTTAGGGGCTTGTCAGGATAATGGGTATCTACTGAGACACTCTAACTTCTGAGGACTTGTTATATATAGTAGAAAGTATACAGTCCAGTTGACCTCCCTACGGTATAATCAAACTTTCCAACTGCAGTGTAAACTCAAAACATGAATTGACCACTTAGCCCGAACGTAAGTCTCACTGAAGTACACAGTGTCAAGATACTGCCCTAGACCAACACCTACTATAAGATTAGGGCAGGAATAGTCCCAGAGCTTGATGCGGGAGTGAGGGAAGGGGTTGGGATAGGTGCTTGGTGTGGCATCTCAGTAGAAGGGATCGGTCTGCTTCCACCCTTTGCCAACAAAGCTGACAGCTCTTCATGCAAATGCTTTTATTTAGTGATAAAAATTAAAAGCACACAGGCCTCACTTGATTTTTCATCAGAAGCTTATGTTATTAAAATCAGTGCCTACCTTTGGAAACATTTCTTATCTGCCAGAAATTAACTGAAAGGATAATTTCAGTGTCAGTAAGGGATATTTCATCTAAAATCAAAGAATTCATACAGAGATGCATACTGATATAACTGTTTATGAAAAATCACTCTAGAAAAACTATTTTGGTAAATGACGAAAAGCAGAGAAGTCCCAAGTCTGAAACAAGGGGCAAATATCTTAGAGTTACAAAGGTTTCTCAATCTATAAACGGTTTTGGTATAAGTATTTTCTGTTAAATCTGGATATATCTTGGCTTATGAAAATTTAAAATACAGTACCAGATGTGATACACAAGTACATCCATCTGTATTACAAGCAAACAGAGATAATAAAGGATGAACAAAATCAGTCCACAGATCACTAACAGTGGCTTCCTCACTGTTGTACCTACGACAATACAATCTACAAAGCACAATTGCCAGACATCATTTCTGGCAGTATCACATGCTACCAGGCAGCGACACAGAATAAAGAAGCAAGTGTCAAAACCTGTGGTAGCTCAGGGAGCAGGGAACAAGAACTGGTGACACACTGAAATGTGACAGTTCACACCAAACCTGTCCAGATAGGGAGAAGGTATAGCTGCCCCAGTCTAATTCTACCTCAGGAAGCAATGTGAAATATTCTATATACATATGTTTAAGCTGAGAGTGAGGTATACATTTTGAACACCATTTTGCAGCAGCCTTTATGGAGTCAGAGATTTAGGAAAGAATAGTGGCAAAGCAGCACAATTAAAAAGTTCCATTACCAATAAGGGAAATCCTTATCATAAAGGCATGAGAGAACAGTCTGGGCTGGTCAGACTTAATCTTAAATTTCCCTGAAAAGTGAGCTGGTCCAGGTATAGGAACCAAGGTATTTGGCTATCCATCACTGGGACAGCCCAAAGAAACATGCGCTTTCTCTCCAAATGGCAATAATTTAGTCTAAGTGTATGAAGCTGGCAGTTGTCAAATAGTTTTGGACTCAGCTCACAAAGGGCCATCATCCACGCTGTGTGTTGACAGTGATCTGTAGGTGCACTGTCACTGGAAAGTTAAACCCAGTGATAGAAGTAGCACCTGGATTAACCGAGTCCAGGCAGGAGCACCCCCACAGGCCCCTGCCCCTGCACTGACAAGCATATGTCACTAGGAGCTAGGACTCCTGACTCTTTTCTGCTGCAGAACAACATACTGATGGATGGCAGGAGCTCTTGCATGGCTTGCTGGAGACACGGACAGAAAACTGTGTGAAAGGAAGGCTTGGAAAATCTCTGTCTTTTTTCCATCTTAAAAATGTCAGGTAAGCAAACAACTGAATGTACCTGGACCTCTATGCAGATACGAACTCCAGCTATGTAATCAAACTCCTTTAAAGCTTCTAACTGTGGCTCATTACAATTTAAATGGCGAGAGAAAGAAGGTGCCAGTACATCGTGGATTCATTGCAGTATTAGCCTTCCGGGTGCATCCACAGGAAAACACCCCTTACTTTGATAGGCAGTCAAGTCAAATTCTTTTAAGAAAGTCAGTGCCAGGTTAGAAAAACAATCTGGAGAAAAATAAGGCGATTTATCTGTGTGATAGTTCTGAGTCACAAGTGGTCTGGGAGAGGCATCAAACTCATTGCATGAAGTATGGCAGGATTTAGATTTAAGATGGCAGAAATAAAATACTACACACTTCAGGACTGAGCATAAACCCAAGTCAGTAGGTATAAATGCCAGGTCCTTTGCAGCTTTCTGTTCACCAGAATTTCAGATCTTTATTATCACTGATACAATGATGCCTGCCTGAATTTGCAGAAAGGTTGAAGCTCTGCATCAAAGTCACCACTCTGAGTACTTTTCTATTAAGAGCATGAAATATGAGAGGAAGAAGGTTGCATCACAAATATAAATGCAAATTAAATGATCAGAAAAGAATCTAAGTGTCAGTCATACCTTTCTTGAGTCAAAAAAAGAACTGAAACACCACAAGTCCCACTTTGTATGGAACATGAGATAGGACTTGGCCTCCACCATCTGGCTTAGCTAGACTAAAGGTTATATGAGGTGTTGGTTAACCTAACAAATCACCTTGTGAGCCCAAGAGAAAATAGTTCTTCAAATAGACAGAGGACATGAGTTTTCACTTCAAAAGCCTGCTTAATCTACTGAGGGAAAAACTGCATTTTGAGGTGGACAAAACTTACTCTTTTAGTGCTGCCTGGAAGACTACTACAGTCCCTGTTTAAAAATGGCAGGTTTTGTAATGCTCAAACTCTGACAAAGAGAGGATGTGAAGAAGCAGCTAGTGAAACAGAATACTTGGATAAAATCAGCTGAATCAAGAAGAGTGAAAATCTCTGAGGTTTTATTTAGCTAGTTACATTATGAAAGAACTATACTTCTTCAGCAATATATTGCATGTGTATGAATCCTGGACTACTGTTTGATTCAGAAATGACCTAAGTACCTGTCATCAGCAGAGCAGTTCAATTTTAGCTGACAACACTTTTGTCACAGACTATGCCAAGAAGGGGGTAAAACATACCCAAAATCTCAAACAATAAAACCAGGAAGAACTAAGTAGTGGACACTGACCATCACCAATTCCAAAACCTGCACATTAAAATGGCTGTAAGGATGAAGTCTGAAAAGGATTAATCTGATGTTTCAAATGCATAATGTATCAAACTTTGTGGTGTCATACTTCACTAATTAAGCCAAAAAGTCATTAGAAATAAGTGCTAGTTTACAGTCAGTCAACACCCTCATATGCCATACATTGTAAACTTGGAATAAGGTGACTGCATCCATCTTTCTAAACAGTAGTGCAGACAACGTATATACACTTCACAAAGTGTTGTGAGAATGTTTTTTGAAATTCCTTTGCAGATATTCTACTTTATGTAACTTAATTCAGATACATTACACCGAGACAGTGATAGGCAAACTCTAGATCGATTTGATAAAGAAAAATTCCTTGTCATTTGTACTTGTTAACAACTCCTATTTGAGTTGCAATTTTTGCATTTAGGTGTTTCTATAAAATTATTTTTTCCCAAGTCATTCCAAAACTGTGAATTTTGATGTCTACTTCTTCTATTCAATAATAACAAAAATTCTAGGCAACAAGGAAAAAAAATGCTTATTGTGCATGATGCCAAAATGCACAATTTACATTAATTCCTGCTCTATGAAAATTTGTCATAACAGGAATGAATTCTAAAAGAACTTCAACCAAAACTGAATGAAACCTCATACATATTTGCTAGCAAACGTAGCCAGCATTTTCATCATGCCAATTACAGCATATTGCGCCTTCTATTTTAATCCTTTCTTAATGGGCAAGCTTATCTTCCCATTATTCAGGGAACTTTTTTGTTCATGCTTCAGCAATTGCATGACAACTGATTAAAAAATCAGGGAGCTACTCTTTGACAGTTCTCTTAGAATAGCGCAAACAGAGTTCTCAGCACAGAAGATGCTGGGACCCTAGTTTCTGTCTTAACTAGATTAAAGGCCATATATGGTGAACAGTAGCTAATCATCTAATACATTTGATGAATACATCTTTTTTTCATTTTAAGCCTCCAACATAGCATCCACTGAGATATACACGATGGCAACACTTTATCAGTCTGGTATGGCTTAAGAGCGTCTATTTCCTACACTCTTTAGGTCTGTGGTTACTATTTAATCTTCCCTACAAAAAGTATAGAATACTGGAACTGGACATGTGACTCTTCTAGCAGGTCAGTACATGGCACTGCTGTATACAAAATATATAGGGAGATTTCTGCTGACTTCCAGGTGGAGTGTTACAAACCACCACGTACAGTCATTAGCCTCTATACAAGAGAGGTCCAAGACTGAGCTAGCATAAATACCGAATTACTTACCACCTCTAGAGAGGGTGGTCGCTCCAGGCCAGGGTTGAGCTCATGGGCAAGGCTGTGCAAGGAAGCTGTCTGTACAATGCCTGGCCTGCGGATATACAGAGGACTTCAGTCTCCTGTACTGTAATCTCAGTCAGCATGAGCTCAAATATTCACCAAAAATGTAAGGGTCAAATTCTGCCCTCAGAAGCCTACCTGTAGCTCCCATTACGTTCAACGGAAACCACATAAGCATTTCAGCCAAAGAGGATGTGACACTAAGAATGCGTTAAGCAGCAAACCCACCTAGGCAGAGGAGGACCATCATGCTTCTAAGTTTTGTGACATTTAACATTTACTTCAAAACTCATACAAATCAGCTTCTCATTTGAAATTCTTAAATCAAGCAACTGTATTTTGTAACTCTACATGGCGAGAATTCATAATCTGAAGTCAGATTTTTCATTACATGAATATTTTAAAACCAGGAATGAAGTAAGAATGAAATTAACATAAGACACTTCAAGACACCACTATAACCCCAGAAGCTGAGGTGAACGTACTTCAAATGCATAACCCTGTTAAAATGCATGTATCTTTGTCAATTTTGTGCAGCCTACCACCTGTTTTGGTAGAAGGTTTTCATGAGACTAATAGCCTCAGCTTTAGTCTACTCCTTTCAGATCCTGGGCAAATAAAATTCCTGCACTACCAGATTTCCAAACCTCCACAGTATCCAAAGAATCTCAACGTATCTCCTTCAGCTACAAATTGTACCATTTTCTTGGATTTGTGTTTTTAACTCACTGCAGAGTAGATGAGAGTTGATCCCCAATAATGATGTCTTTGAAGAAGATTCAGAATAAATGTATACATAAGTAAATGCACACATCCACATCCATTTCCAAGGTTGCCATTTATGAGGACTGTTTACGTGGTTGAGAGCAAAACAGTAACCTCCTCGTTTTCATCAAGAGCTCCTTAAGCACAAACACAGAATGATTTACCTTACAGATTAATGCATAGGACGGGACAGAAGACTTTAAACTAAATAATTTATTTTTCTTTGAATTATACTGTATATATAACAGACATAAAAATATAACCATTCTCCTCACCTGTATTTCCTGGATATGTACTTATCAGCTAGCTGTAAGGTACACACATTAGAATAAGGAATTCTGCCTTTCTTCAGAACTCTCTTTTCCTGCTCTCTGACTTAACACATATGCAAATGCACACGTACATATACAAACACACACATGCATTGTACATTCATTTAGATGACATTTCAGGCGAGGACTGGAACTGCTCTAAAGCAGAAAACCCACTAGAATTTTTAAAACAGAGCCTTCTCAGACCAGTCTGACACCTAATAATCTTAGCGCCACAGCACAGCCTAACATGAATTCCATTTGTAAGAGAAGGCCAAGTCAAAAGATATTACTTACATGTATGAGTCTTCTTTGTTACAGAAATACCTGTAGGGAAGAAATGATACCAATGTTAGCAAAGCAACCACTGAGTAAATTCTTTTGACATGTATTTCATCATTGAACTATTTTATATCAGACACACAGCAGCCACTATAAAAGAGGAATGAAAATTGCAATCATTTGTACGTCAGAGGTGGGAGGATCTCTCTTCTTTGTATGCAGACTTCAACAGTATATTCTTTCCTTACACCCCATCAATAAATGTTCGAACATGTATTGCTGTATTGCTTAAATTTTGTTGCTGGAATGCGTATCTACGTGCTGCTGTTTTAAAACAAGCTGATGCAAACAAGTTACCAACAACACTGTAGAAGCCCCCTTTTATTTTCCATGGTTCGAAATTTTCCCACACTCACATTAACTAGTGCATATCAAACTACCCAGACAGAATGGATTTGAGCAGTACAACAATTTATTTGCTATGTTATTAAATTCAAGTAGTTCCTTAACTGCAAGCTGTAGCTTATGCTCATTAAAACCAAATGAACAGCTCTCTCAATATGAGTATTACTTGCCATAATTCCAAGCCAGATGCAAATATCTCCAAGCTGTTAAGTATATACTTTCTGAAGTAATAAAGATGTTTTTTATGTGAGACAGGCATGTGGCGGCAATCACCAACAATGGTCCAGTGCCAGTGAAATTTGAGAGGCATTTTAAAGAAAGCAACAGAGTGAACAGAATGAGGCAAAATTCATAATACCAAATAAAGATAAAATTAACTCTGTTAAATGTCATCGGAATTCATGCTTGAATACAAACAATATTGTCTCCACTTTAGTAGATAAACGGTGCTGCACTCAGACCCCTCAGCATTTAAGCTTCACTCTCCTTGGGGGGAATTTTATGAGAAGAGAAAGAGGTTACTGGAAGTGGTACAAGTATTTGAAACATTTCATTTGTGATTAAGGTCTGTAATGAAATTTTGGAATTGGAATTGTTTGGCTTACTATTCATGAAAGACAGAGAGACCTGAATCTCCTTAGCTACCCTCCTATTCCTTTAACCACCTCTTCCAAAACCAAATTACTATGGGAAAAAAAAGGCTTTTATTTCAGGCTTCTTTGTTGTGAAACATCTCAGGAAGGCAGTAGGTTATAATAATTCAGAAAAATGTAGATACCTTATTTGTAAATTTAGAGCTAACTTCCAAAGCCACAGTTTCCAAATTATTAATGTTTTTGGTAAATACATAAATCCACAATGCCAACCCCAAATATGTAGCTATCAATTTTAACATAAACATTATGAGGATTTTTTTTTTAATTGCACTTGTGTTACTATTGGCCTTTTGGTTTTGAGCCACCAAGTTCTACAAGTGTGAGCACTGGAACATTTCTTTTCCCTGAAAAGAAAAGCTGGGAGGTTCCAGCCCTTGGGAAGAGTACTTCTGAGCAGTTCCTTTGAGTAATTTTTGTGTGACACATTGGTAAGCAATTTACAAAAATCAGAATACTAGAACTTGATTATGTATGTGTACCAACTTAAACTGAAAGGTCCCGGCCAAACCTTCATATTCCTCGTGTTAGGAATTAGGGTTGTAAACCTAGATGCAGGGTAAGCAATAAGAACAAAAGGAAAACAAGCATAACAAAAATGGGGGGCATGGAGATGGTCAAAGGGCTGGAGGCCCTCTCCTGTGGGGACAGGCTGGGGGGCAGGCTGAGGAGAGAGTCTGGGGTTGTTCAGCCTGGAGAAGAGAAGGCTTTGGGGAGACCTGACAGCACCTTCCAGTGCCTAAAGGGGCCGACAAGAAAGCTGGAGAGGGACTTCTTACAAGGGCCTGTAGTGACAGGACAAAGGGTGATGGCTTTAAACTGAAAGAGGGGAGATTTAGATTAGGTATTGAGAAGAAATTCTTTACTGTGAGGATGGCGAGGCACTGAAACAGGCATATCCCATCAGAGCAGCTGTGGATGCCCCATCCCTGGCAGTGCTCAAGGCCAGGCTGTACAGAGCTTGGAGCAACCTGGGCTAGCGGAAGGTGTCCCTGCCCGTGGTGGGGGTTGGGACAAGATGATCTTTAAGGTCCCTTCCAATCTACACCATTCTATGATTCTATGAAAAATAAAACCTTTTAGTTACATAAGTAGCCACTACAGGGGGCAAATTCATCCTTTAAATTCATACTTTGTAAGAGCCAGCTTTCTGGGATTTTCATTCCAGTCCAGTCATTACTGGCTGACTCACAGGACAGGAGAGCTGCATGTGTCAAGGAGGTGAGTGCTATTATAGGAGTGATAGCTTAGGGCAAGAAGAGGGACAGAGTGAGAAAAAGCAGAGAGATCTGAAGTATCTATGTCACAATGCACGAAGAGTGTCTTGTGCACTCTTTGGTAAGAGAGCAAAACCACCCCTCTCTCTAGGTTTTTTCTAAAGGTCTGCCTTACCCTTTGAATTTGACATTACAGCTGTCGTTAGAACACTTGCTATTTCACCAAGGAAGAACATTTTGCTGCTGTTTGACTTCCTGAGTGACCACTGAACAGCATGTACAGCTCCTGACACAGTCTTCATCATCACAACCTGTCCTAAGGTTCCCTTGGCCAAAGTACCTGCCCCACCCTTGCCTATCTGGCCAGCTCCTACAATTTTAAGGGTGTTTTACGGAATGGGAAATGCAGGGAAAAAGGTCTTAAATCTGAACACCATTTGCAAAAACTTCTCTCCCAACACTAGTGCTAATAAATGGATACATCAGTGCTCTTTCAGCATTATGGGAGCCATATGTGTACTCTTCTCAGAAAATAATGCTTTCTGTAAAATCACTTTGAACAGAAAGTGCTTATGCTGTCACTTCTGATTACTCACAGCCTCTTCACAATGGGATTTGCCACAGCACAAAACAGACTTAGCTGTATTCGCTGACTGAGGGCCTACTTTCCCCTGATACATGAAACAGTGATGGAAATACTAGTGCTTATATTTTTCTACCTAATTCTTTTTTTTTTTTTTGAGATGAGTGGTGGGTTTTTCCAATCACATGTTTCCATAATAATTAACGATTACCATCTAGTAAGGCCTTTTAGCTGTTTTATGCAGATATTTTTAGATAACCTTTTAAAACAACAGATTAGAGGTATGCTTTTTTTGCATCTTCTTCATAATTACACTGGTAGTTGCAGTGAAACGGAAGTATTTTGCTTTGAACTGTGGCTTCACAGTGACTAACTGCAATCTGGTGGAACAAGAATAAGTGTTGCCAGTGAGTTCAACAGGATTAGACTTAAATTAATCAGGAATCTTTACTTACATTAAAATGAGTTGTGAATTTTTAAGAGGCCTTCCTTCTCACACCAGTAACTCTAAATGACTAGAAAAACCGAGCAAAAAATGTATCAGCATATCCAAACCGTTACTTAGGTTCGATACGTTATGACTAGTGCTTTAAATGTAAGTATCAAGTATGCAACACATTCCTACATCACTGCAATCAATTTGTTTTAATGCAGGAAGCCAATGACTCTGCTATTCAGAACATTCGAGAAGTACAATAAGCTCCTAGAAATGAGTGCATTATGGAACAAAAAATCAGTCTGAAAACTACTCAATGAGAAAAAGGGGAGTTACAAGATTTTTGGCTTTCTTTGGACTAGTGCTAACTCCCACTTGCATATATGTTTGAATGCCTTTCCTCTGAGCTGTATCCTAGAAGACTTACACAGACAACTCATCATTCTTTCGAAATCAACAGGATCTCTTGAGAAACTAATTCTGCAAGTCCAACATACATCAGTAATGTTATTCACCAGATTAGGCATGATTAACTGGGATTGCTCTCATTTGTAAATATTTCTGGGACTAGACCATCAGTTTACATAGATATCCACAGCCACTATATAATAAAACCTAAACCTAATAAACCACTGAAAGACAAAGATTTATTTATTTTTAATAAGTGGAGCACAAAGAACCTACTGATTCCCTTAAAAATGTTACTTAACATAAAAAAACCATTCTTAATGGGCTTCATTTCAAAATGTGACAGACTAATGTGTGACCACTTGCCACTGTTAGCACTATCCTAAACAGCCAGCTTTCCATACTTAACAAAAATTAAAAAAAATAGAGAGGAAGATACAATCCTAACTTCAGTGTTGCTAATACAGAAAGACTTCCTGACTTAACCAACTAGACTTCAAAGTAAAGCAAAGGAAATGTCATGAAAATACCACAATATATCACTGCCATGGTTATCAGTGAGTGAAAGTTTCAGTATTACAGTTATCACAGAACTTATCACTTCAGCAGCGCAATTTGACATTCCTGATCAACACCAAATCTTAAACAAATTAACTTCTTAGACTTTTCATTGTTGCTATGCAATGCTCTTTGCAACAAGCAGCGATTTTTTAAAAATGAAAAGAATGCATCCACCATTCCCTTTCCCCCTCCCACTAACAATATGTAATTTACCATGATGGGTGGTATTTACAAAAATAGCTTTCTGGATGCAATGAACTTTGAAAAGAGTATCTACCAACAGAGACAGGATATTCTTTTGCAAGTGGTTAGCCTGACTGACCTTCACTAGCCAACTTCAAATAGAGATAACAATGTCTTCAAGTACAAAAAGAGACTCAGATATTTTATACATCATAAGCTATTTCTCACAGTTGCCCATCCAAATAAAGCAGCATAATGAAACTCTGTGAACCCAGATCCCTGCTGCTGTTGTACAGTTGTCAACTTCCCATATTTCAAGGGGAAAACATACTTTGATGTACAGAAAGATAAGGGAAAAGTCCCCTGTCTGGCAGAATATATTACGCTGCAAAATATCAAAGGAGGATATTCTTGACTGCAATTTTCTTAAACCTTCAAGAAAATTCTTCCTTAGAAGTTTGTATGGATAAACACACGCATCACTGGCAAAGCTTGTAACCGATCATCAGGACTTCTGTTAAGCACCATTGTGTTTCCTTTGCTTTGCTTTTTGTGCCAAAATCAGGTGATTCACATTGGTCTGATGACACTATATCTAGGTAGATGGTATACGTATATGATGCTTTGCTCATTTGGGTGTGTGTATCTATCTATCTATTTTACTTTCTTCTACTCTCCCCTCAAGCCAGCATTATGGCTCTAGCGTGTTTTGGAACTGTCCTTGTTTTGGCTGGGATAGAGTAAATTTTCTTCTTAGTAGCTGGTGCAACGCTGTGTTTTGGATTTAGTAAGAACAATGCTGATAACACACTGATGGCTTTAGTTGTTGCTAAGTAGTGTTTATACTAAGTCAAGGACATTTCAGCTTCTCAGGCCCTGCCAGCGAGAGGGCTGAAGGGGCAACAAGCAACTGGGAGGGGGCACAGCCAGGGCAGCTGACCCGAACTGGCCAAAGGGCTGTTCCATACCATAGAACATCACGCTCAGTACATAAACTGGGGGGGTTGGCTGGGGGCTGCCAATTGCTGCTGGGGGACTGGCTGGGTATCGGTCAGTGGGTGGTGAGCAACTGCACTGTGCATCACTTGGTTGTTTTTTTTTTTTTTCCTTTGGGTTTTATTCCTCTCTGTTTCTCTCTCATTTTCATTACAACTGTTACAACAACAACAACATTTTATTTCAATTATTAAATTGTTCCTGTCTCAACCCATGAGTTTTACCTTTTTCCCAATACTCCTCCCCATCCTGCTGGTGGGGTGTGTGTGTGTGTGTGTGAGTGAGCGAGCGGCTGCGTGGTACTTAGTTGCTGGCTGGGGTTAAACCATGACAGGAACTTAGTCATTTTATGATAGATTAGAAATCTTGGGGAAAAAACCAGTTAAAATTTTAAACTCTAAGCCTCCTGCCTGACGTATTGTGTAAAATCAGAAAGAAAATGTATTAAAAGCTTGGATCCAACTGTGTTTCATCCTGTCACTCCGCTTCTTTTTTTACTCTGTCACTACACAAAGCTAGCAATTAAGGTGGAAGATTATATGTAACACTCGGGCACTTGCAGAGAACCTACCAAAGCAGAATAATAGATTTGAGTGTATTCAGAAAGAAGTTCATTCTTTTAAAAACTTTAATAATGGTTTATATTAAACTCTCTAAGGATCTCTGGCTTGACAGAATTTTGTGATCTTTGTAGGCCATTGTTTACGGTGACCAAGGTAAAAATAACACACATTCAAGTACTGTAAACACAACTTAAGTGAATTTAACCAAACAAAATGATGTTGCAAAACAGTGTCCTTGTCTAGGACAGAAGAGCTGCTAATGATGATCAGCACACATTACTGAAAGTCCTCTAAGTAATTTTAGTATTTTGTTTCAAAAATTGTGAATGGACACCAATGTTTATAGTCCACTCAAAAGAGAAATAAATTATGTGCTAGAGCAGCAAGGATCAAGGACAACATCCACTAGGCATGTAAGAACAAGGAAACTTTTCATAATTATGAAAAAAACCCCACCACCCAAACAAAAAAAAACCACAACCTTTTTTTTTTATTATTAAAAAACGTCAAACATGATGACCATAATTTTTTTTTAATATAATATTCCAGTTTTTCCCAGACTCGTTCACAACTTTTACTGAAAAGGAAAGAGTTCACCATGCAAAACAAGGGATTTTCAGCAGGTCTGGATCATTCTTTGGTTCTCAAGTTCATAGGCATATACCAAAGTCCCAAGAATCAAGACGGACCTAAATGCTTCAGTACTGAAAAAACCCAACCTTGCTCTTCCCTAAAATTCACAGCTTTTATACCTAAATTCTATCAGAGTATTATTGAGAGCTTTATTTTTGAGGTGTTGCTTTAGTCTTACTCCTAGAATCATATGGTTATATCAGAACTAGCTACAGAAAATTTTCCAAAACAGAATTTTTTTACTTTCTACTCAAACACAGATGCAGGACACTTGAGACAAACAGATCCAAAACCCAAGGATTTTACAAAAGTGTTTTGACCTTATTTTGCTGAGATAGATGATCTTTTTAGCCCTTGCAATGCAGACTGGCTTCCTGATTCCAAAAGTGACTTGCTGTATCATCTAGGCATTTTATGACTCCATTTTTCAGTAGCTGACAGCCTCCCCTGCCCAATACCTCTTAAAATGATAGTAGTGTCTGTGAAAAAGTGCATACAGATGACTCTAATTCTTTCAAAATTACAGAGTATTCATAAGAGAGAAAACACCAGTATCATGAGTTATGTCATCTGTACAATTCTCAGTGAAAAGAATTCCGTTTTCTAGAATTTTCCCAACTCAAAAATTCTTCACAGACCCCAAACTGATTTCAAACCTCTGATGCCAAAACTTTTTCAAAAGAAACAAGAATTTAAAAACCAAATCCAAGATCCAAGTGTCTGTGTTTAAGACTGAGATAATGATACTATTGTTATTACAGATGAATTTACTGTTAGCCCAAAATTAAAATATTAACTTCTCATTAGTGATTAATATTGAGCAAACCATTTGCCCCTAATATCATTCTGGACAACTGATCACATGCAACACCTTATTTCATCTCTTGCCATAAACAATTTGTTCCTAGCTGTATGTAAACCCTAAATTAATACTCATTTGATGCTGGACTGAAGAGTCTCATCTTTTTATGTGTGGATCTCACACACACAAATAGTTACTAGGTACTGGCATCATATGTGAATGCTGGCACAGAGTGCCGACTTTTTTTTCTCTGATGTGAGATTAAATACTGTAATTTTCCCAGATTCATTCGAACAAAACTCTTCATTGTAAAGATGAAGAGCTTTAACCACTTCTTCATTCTTTTACAGCCTCACTGAAAGTCCCTCTGAGCTTTAATGTTTCTTTTGTCCTCACAAATAAACAGTGTCTTAGATTAGGAGAAACAAAACGAAGAATCTTCATTAAATAGCCATTATGTTCTTAAGTGATAAATGTTGCCACAGAACATACAGCCAGAAAGCAAGCTAAATATCCATCCCACGTCTGTACTGTATTTCACACATTAAAAGTCAAAGATAGCTCAGAACTATATATGAGTGTATTTCCAGCAGGCGCCTTTATAGGAAAACCATGAATTAGCTTTGTTTTAACGACTATTAGCTACACAATTGACTGAACAGATCACAAAGTAAGGATTTCAAAATAGTCTTGCAGAGCAACACATTTACATTGACAGCACCCAGCCGAATGTACAAAGTTGCATAAATCCAAGCAAGCCCCTACAGTTCTTTTTCAGACTACAACATGTAAGGAAACCCAATATTTCTTAAAAACTGTCACAGACTTTCTTTGTATTATATGTTTACTTAAACTGCAGGCCTCACTGCAAGTCACTGTTTCACATAGTTTTAACAGTGACAAGAGGACATTGCCATGAGTACGGCAGACACCACTGCTATAAGCGCTATAGTACCTCTTCCCTGTGTCATTCAAAGACCAGAGCCTCCTTCGTCGAAAGGCTCCATCCTATCAGCACACTAATGGGAACAATTCATTTAACTTGCACTAGATACACGGGCAGCAAGCTCTGTAATGTTTGTAGTTCCCTGAGAGGAATCAATCCTCACAGCTGGCCCTGCCTACCATTTGATCCACTGACTACAGCTCGACTTACTTTTTACTTAGTGTCATCTTGGACGAAGAAAATACCCCAGCAGATGTGAGCCACTAAATAAGTAGCACCAGTTTTGCAAACTCCCTGCTTGTTGATGTTAGGAAGAGTCGAACAGCACCATTTGTAAAAGCAGCAAGTTTAGCATGCGCATGCACACATGTTTACATGTGCTGGACACCCCACAGCCCATACTATTGTACAGGTAGCAATATGGCTTTCATCCCCCATTTTGAAGCATAAAACTACATTCTACATGGCTGCTCTCCCAGACCAACCATATCAGGCACCTTATCCCAAGAATACTTTTGAGGAAGTTTCAAAGCAACATCTTAAACATTGCACCCTCCATTCTTACACAAGCCTTTCAGACTGCATTGTTCAAAACTACTGACAACTTAGCATTTAAAAGCATGAGGCAGGCCTCAAAGAAAGAGTTTGTGGTATTTTCATGAAATCCATAAAATTATCAAACTGCAAATAAAAATTGAGGGTAGGAGTTATCTTCCCATGTGTTAACTCAGGCCAAACGTTTTCAGTCATTTCTCCAGGTGCATGGAAGTCTAACTGTCCTTAGAGCAAAACTGAAATTCTCACAGAGGCGCCCAGGAGCTGAGATGTTGGCTGAGATAGCAACCACAAGGCTGCAGTGGTCCTGATTATACCAGTTCTCACTTAGAGGCAGTCCTTCAAGATGGGAGATAAAAGAAGCCTCAATGCCCCAATTCTTGCCTTCAGGTAACTAGAACTACTATGTGAAAATTTTCACACAGGCTGCCAAAGCTCTTTCACTTCGGTAAACCAAACCAAAATGAAACAAAACCAAACAATTATCAAATGTGTAGCTATAGTCCTTGTTACTTACATTTTGTGCAACAGGAATTCATTATTTAAGAATACTGCACAGTTAAATACACTGGATTATGATTTAAAGTGATCTGATGGACATTCTTACATCAGGGAAGGCAAAATAATGGGTTTATATTTAGAATACATTTTAAGATACAATTGTAGATTTTTTTTCCTTATTCTACCCTATAATATCTTTCAATAATAATAAAAAAAAATCTGTTGTATTTAAGAATATATCACTTTATCTTCTACGCTCTCACTGATGCTACAGGAGACAACCGACGACATCCTCTCAGTATTTCTATGACCAGAAAGAAACTGTTCATGAATTGTCCATAAGTAGAACACGATCATAAAACTCTGGAAGCTGTATGTATTCATAAAACACAACAAATACAACAAAGCTACCTGCTTTTACATATAGGGTTTGCACCTACAAAATTAATCATTTCAGATTTAGGCCTCCAGTGTTCAGTAATACAAGTAACAAATATTTACCAATCACAGAACTATTGAGCAGTAAGCCATTCGTAGCATAACATACCATACCCTCTTTGATATGGCAGAATCTACCTGAAATAGCATTAATATGCTACATCAAGATACTTCAAAGTTTACATACTGGGAAACAGTCTCCTGCACTAGCTACACACTTCTCACCCAGCTACCCTTTCTGTAGCTTATGTTCCAGCTTAATTAAAACTATCGAAACTCATCACTCTCAGATGTCTGTACACACCTTGGAAGTATCTTTGTCCAGTTCTGTCTCATACAATTATGCAGCATTTCTTTGTATTTCTTTTGCAGAAGTATCAGCAGTTGCAACGTCAATTCTTTCCATCATTCAGATTTCCACTTAGCATAACAATTTGCAGTAACACTCAATATCACATCACTAGAGATGGGAAGGAGTTGTCAGCATCAGGTAGGCTCTGTGTGTCATTCTGACACCAAACCTCAAGGATTCTTCAGGTAAAAGGAAACAAATGATATAGCATCACGTTCTGAAGTATACTTTCACAGGAATAAACTTTCACGGTTTTAAATGATTGCATATATATTACTCTTTCTTTAAAACTAAAACAAAATCAGAAGATAAATGAAAAGGACAGAACTGTTTTGGAACAGTTCTTCATGAACTTCAAATCTACATCTATGCATCTATTCTCTTTTTCACAAGAGCTTAAATCAAATATGGCATCCAAAATACTTGGTTAGTAGGTATGCTGCAACATGCCCTGCTGGTTATTTATGTCCAAGTATTCTCCCTCCTTTTGGTTTTAGTCAAATGTGTTCACTTCTCTTGAAATAGAGAGATCATCAAAGACTGCTGTCATGCCAAAAATTCAGAAACTCATTACCAATTCAAATATCAGTCTTAACTGCCTGGTTCTCAGTAATAACCATGAAAAGGAGAGAGGGCTCACAGATTAATTCTTTCAAATAAGCAAAATTTACCTAATTAAAAAGTATATATTACAATTCTTCTAACACCTTTCTATGAGGCCTTCAGTTTGTACGCTCACCAGTAAGAGAGATAACCCTCTACAATTTATTCATATATTCAGAGTAATTCTTTTGCATAGCCAAATAAAAATGCTACTTGTTTTTGTCCCTTGAAGCCAGTGGCGATTGTATATGGTAGGCAATTTCTGGCAAATGGAAGTCCTTGCCGAAACCCAGTATTAGAGCATTAAGTATGCTCTTAATCCACGTCAAAACAAAATTTCAACGTCACAAAGTTTTAACTGCTGGGTAAAGTGAGGAGAATGGACAGAGATTATTGTTAGTATCACAAAGATACCAATGCAAAAAGCACCTTGCTACGAAGTTTTGCCTGTACCATGATCCAATACCTTTAAGCAGTTCCTACTGTCCTCCTACAAATACTGTTTGGTCAACTCTGTGACAACAGCCATTTCTAATATGAAACGGATGCATCCACGGACTAGTCAAACGTACAAGTCTGATGGCAATGGAAAGGAGCTGGTCAGATTGTAAAATTGGGATGAAAAAGGATATAGGAAAGTTACAAAGTAATTGGAACTTGCTATATATTTTATCTGAAAGACAGCATTTTGACTAGCACAATCCCCGCTGATACAACACAGATATGGCTTCTCTGCTGAGCTGGAAGAAATGGCGCGGGGGAAGGACACTATCAAGTGATTTATCAACCCCATTTGCTCTGACATACAAGTCGCTCTGGGAGATCTCCGATCCAAATATAGCCACAATAAAGTCCAGGTTAACTTTTGAGAACAGGCAGGAATATCATACAAGGTGATATACTTGCAAGCTACAAGCACTTTTTTTTTGGTCAGTTCTTTGTCTTAACTTACAACCAACCTGAGCAATTGCACTTTACCGAGTAACTTCTGCGACTGACTATAGGTAGAGTTGTAATGTTTGCAAAGATATGAGGAATTTAGTCAAAAAAATATGACAAGTACATTCAAGCAAACACCAAAACTCTAAGATTTATCCCGCACCAAAAAGCAGCAACTCTACCATTGGTTCTTTTTGTGTTTCCCTTGGTGTTACTGGGTTGGCCTTTTTGCAGTACTTCACATGATCAAGTTAGTGCTCATACATCCTCAAAACCCAAGCACTATTTGCAGTTTACAGATAAAAAACCCAGAAACGAAGTTGTTACATAACTACAAGTCATGTATTTATAAACCAGGTTGCCTGGCTCATAGCAGCAATCTTAATTCAAAGACTCTCCAAGCACGGATTTTCTCACTGCATCTTTCACAATCAGTTCATGACTTCACCACGATAAGCCGCAGAATGTGTCTGAGGACCAGAATTTTAATGCTGCATCTCATACTGTAATCCACATATATTTTAGAAATGAAATTTGGGTCTCCATGCTAAAAGTAGTTCATATAATAATGTGCTACAGTCACATTATTGTATGTATATGTGCTAAGATTTCATCATGAATACACAGCAAATGTATGTTTCCTAAAGGTTTTTCAAATCATCCTATAGTATTGAATAGGTAAGCCCACACCTGACTACAGAGAATTCAGTGTTGTTTTGTAGATTTCTACAGGATTTTAAATGACAGCTGTCTCATAAGGTAGTTATATCTCTGAGATGCAATCCCTTTCAAAATCATGAAGGCAATTTTTAGGCTGACTGAATTTCTTGGTTCACCCCAATGACTTTCATCTACTTAACACCTTGGATGAGTTCAGCCCACTGTGCATTAAATGAAGCCAACTTTGGATAACAGGTTCTTAATATAACTGGAGGATTATTTTAAGTTTAATTGAAAGGCCATCAATATTTGTAATAAGGAGCATATTTTTTTTTGCTCAGTTGTTCTGCAAAGCATTTATAAGGTAACATTTTTGATCCAGAAAAACGGATTCCTTACACATTACTTCATCTATCCCAACTGAATACTTTAGCTGTGATGTGCTTGTACATTTGTCTTTCAGTATTCTTCTGAGACTGACTGTTGCAAAAATAATACTTTTTTCAAGCAGTCTCCTATCATGGTAACTTTTTTTTTTTTTTTTTATTTCAAAACATACTGAGGGTGAATCTCAACATTTCATTGCTTTGCTCTCCTGAGGAAAAGAAGTAAGATTCTATTATGTTGTCTTCATCAGCTTCAACGAATGAGGGGAAAATAGGGAGAGAGAAGGATTTGTGCTAGAAGTTCATGCAAAATTTGAGACTTGAATATAGCACAAGTAGCACTTCAACACTTCAGACTCCTTCAGTGCCAAGACCCCTGGAGAGTTGAGTTTAAATCACTAAACTTATTTCAGGAAAGGGGAGAACACTCTGGAGAAAAGTCTGTCAACTCCAGCAAAATTAATAAACTGGTTGCTCCTGATGTGAACTACATTTCTTGACAGGAGTTTGACAAATTTCTAATTCTCTCTTAGCTAGCTTGTGAATACTGCACTTGTTGCCCCTTTTTAACAGTTATTTAATACTACAGCACAATAGAAGTGATAAAAATTGCTAAGTTTCATTCACCTTGTACTTTCAGTGCCAGTTATAAGCAATAAAGGAAAACTATGACCTTCCTCAATGTCTGCCAAAAAGGGCAGCCTACTCTTCCCTCATGTAAAATGTTCATGTACAGAAAAAAATGTTTAATCCCTACTAGGTAATTTTTGTTTAAAGAAATCAGAATTAATAAATTGAATGAGATCTCAATTATAAAAATCCGTAACATTATGCGTTTTTTACTAAAGACAGGGGCTGATTGTCTTGTCTCATATGTGTTACAAATCTGAACAGAATTAGTGAAATTTATTTTTCATCTCACTGCATTCATCTAGCACAATTACACCCCAAATTTGGTTGGACACTCATTTTTCAGGGTTTTTCTTTCCTCCTTCATGTTAAAGACCATCTTTTTGCTTCCATGTGTTTTGGATGACAGCTCTTTTGCAGTGTTCACTGCATTGCTGTGATGGTTGGTGATGCACACTAGTCAAAATCTCAGCAGATCCCTGTAGTCAGGGACTGGTGGAAAAGCTAAATTCCTTTATAGAGGTGATTATGTTCCAGAATTCAAATGCAGCTCACAATATATTTGTATGCTTTAAGAAACAGAATAAGGGGTTAATATCCCCTTGACTAAAGTATATTTTAGAATTTCTATAATAAAAATGCTTATGAGATCTCTCAATGACACTAAATAAAGACATAAAACAGAATGGCGTCCACTTGCTTTTTAGAACATATACTAAAAAGTGGTATTTACCATCTCAGGAAAATAAGTAAAAAAGGACATGCTGAATCAATGCCCCAAAAGTGACATAGTTACTTTGCAGCACAAAGGTCCTTTTTATTATTGTAAGATAGGGTTTTGTTTGCTTTCACTATTCAATCATAGAGCACAGATACCGCCCCCCCTTCCAAGTATTTTTCACTTACATTAGGGCATCTGGCATGCCTGTAATTGTATGGCAAGGTTAATATGTTTTCCATGATCTTGGGCCTAGGTACACTTTTCCATTAAGCAGGAAAGATCTTCCACTAGAAGATCAAAAGAGTGTCCCCTTAAAAGCTCTATTCAAAAGTAGGAAAATACCTGCTGTGGATAAAGAAAGGCAGGAGAGATCATGTCATGTTAAGAAGCGTCCTAAGATACCACATAGATATGTGTACTGTACACAAAAACAGTGATCACACTACAGCTATAATCACCTGAAAAGTACAGTTGGGACTCTGCACTTGTTACTCCTGTCTTCTGGCAGCTCTGTTAGTAGGCAAATGTGTGTTCACGTTTACAGCGTACAACAGTAAACCTGTGTGATGCATGCACCATTCCAAAACCTCTTACTGCAATGCACGTGGACTTCACCCGGATTCATGGAACGTGATTTGCAAACCAGCCTACTGCCTACGAACTCTCAGATCATCCCAGCTGGGTTAGTCTTGTCCATTTGTTCTTTCAGAGCTGAAAGTTTTCTTGTTTATTACACATTAAACTTGAAATGCAGCAGAATACTTCAAACAAGTGTTTACCACTTTCAATATGTACATCAACTTGGCACAGAAAAAAAAAAGGAGTTAATTTTAGATATAAGCCCCAAGCAAAAATCCTGCTTCCAACTCATTTCAGGCTGATTTTATCCCTTTTTTCCCCTCTGTGCACTGAACTCATGGAAGCTATCAGTGTCATGTATCTCTTTTCTTATATGTAAGCCTGTGCGAAGAGACCTGTTTCTATGACTTCAGTGAGCTGGTGTGATTGTCACAGCATGGTTGAACCTGCCAGGCTGAAGTTGTGTGGTTAAGATTTCAACAGTACACACTAAGACTTGAGGAACCTGTACTCACATTCTGGTTTTGCCATCAATTCCTCCAATGACTGTGCAAAATTCACATAATTTCCATGTATTACAATATCCTACCAACAAAACAGGTAAACTCAGCCTGTTTCTTTCTCTCTTTGCCTAGCCAGTTCACATGATAATCTTTTTAAGATGGGTTCTGATTCCTGATATAAGTTTGGATCAACTTTATTCATTGGTGCTAACTACTAAACATATTCTCTGGAGGTTAAAAATCACTGAGCATCACCGCAAGGAAAAGATTTTATTTTTGGAAAACAGAAATTTGGTTAAAACAAATGATTTTTCAGCCTGTTCTGTACTTTATATCATTATCCACGACACCTACCAGAAACTGCAACTATCTCTAACCACGTTCAAAATTCCTTCCTTAAACTTTCTGCTCCCTAAAGACAACGGTTCCCTCAAGAATACAGCAAGAGCTTTTACAAACACTTGGAAGCAATATGAAGCTGTGCAGCAGGGGGTGGGGGGTGGGTGGGTGGGGGATGGAATATCAAGGCATGAAAATATCCAAATAATCCCACATTAGTTATTCTCAGGGCTCCAGGGAAATTAAACCAGGGTGGGGAAAAGGCATAACCTGACTCCTTTACATACACAGCTCAAATATACAGCATTAGCAACTGAAGCTCAAGACAAGAAAATTGATCACTGGTCTGTAAATTCATTCTAATGACATCACTGCCAGGATTATCCTTTTGGGGATGGCTTGTATAGGGGGTTGGGAGGAGAAGGCAAAGGATTGAGGAAGGAAGATTTGATTATGTTTGAGCTATTTCGATTTGAGGATGCTCTTAACTAACAAAATAGAAAGCATCTTATCTGAGAAGGGATTTTGCTCAGCTGCTTTAAAAATCCTCCATACATACTGAAAGTCAGCACATTCCCTGGAGGATCAGTTGGCTTGACAAACTCTAGACATCCTCTATACCATCTTAAAAAAAAAAGAAAAAGAAAAAATATTTCCATATAAAAACTTTCTTTAGGCAAAAACATGACATGCAAGGGTTTGTCCCGGGGCAATTAAAAAAATAACTTTTTTATAAGTAAATTTAGTGCTCGCGAAAGTTGCTGCATTGACAACACTCGATACTGAAGGGTTCTCTTTAATCCAACAAGCTGCAGCAGGGCAAACGTCTCTTCTGCCACTACTCTTTATCTCACAGGAGGATGAACCAGATCCAAAGGGGGGGTGGGGTGGGGGGACTCGTGTGTGAGAGGGAGCTTAGCTCTTCAGGCTCATTCATGAAGAAAACTTACTTTTAACACACAAGCTGTCTCACTGATTTGAAGAAAACTCCCATCCAAATATTTGAAGTGCTTAAATGACTTCCTACATTTTAAGCAGTGAGTATTGGTCTCTGCCGAAAGGGTGAAGACGGCTGCCAACTACAGTCAACAAAAGCTCTGAATGGAGCTATTTGGTACACAAGTGAAAAGCTGGTAAGAAAATGACATCTGCCTCAGAAGATTTCTCAGATGCCCTGCAGTAAAACGCTGAGTTTATCTAAGATATCGCCTAATAGCAGTTAATTTCAACAAAGCTGCTCCTCTTGAATATGATACAGAATAATATTTGTCAACTTTTTGTCTAAGATTATGCTTTGTGCACTGAATTTATTACTAAATTTGCACACCACACATCTACATAATTATCCCTAGACAGCAGTAATACCCACAGAATTATTCCTGAAAAGACAAAATAAAGAATGAATGTCATTTAAGAACAAAAGCTTTCTGTTCTAAAAATCTGAAATTACAGATGATCATCCTTACAGGTGGATTTATGATCCTTTGCAGAATACAGACAATTTAGCAACTAAAACACAAGAGTCAGATTGGCTGAAACGTGATCTTTAGCTGGAGATCATGGGAAGGATTGGAAATCACAGCCAGATCCTCAGGCAGGAGGATCCCCTAGGAGCTCTCGCCGGGTCATCAGCTGAGGTAGCTGAGCACTGCCGATTCCCAGACTGGATCTGATCTCCACAGGATGGAAATCAGCCATGCGCATCTGCATCAACTAATCCAGAGCTGCTACAGCACTGCCTTGGCACATAAAGAAAGGAATTGTAACTTACTTTAATCTTAGGCATCTAATTAAGGTGCCTAGAGTTCCTATAATTTGATATTTAGGGAATACAGTTCCATGCAGATAGAAAGTGTGAATGCTCTGTACATCAACTAACTGATAACAGTTGAAGATTCACTTTCCATTCTGTTTGTTTTTGAGAAAATTTAAGTTGCTGCTACTGTGCATACTTACTACAACTAGTCTAGCATTCCTCCCTCTTTTAAACTTGTCTGCTGTCAAGATTTGGCACCAACTAATGAAACTGGTGGGGTTTTTTTGTTTGTTTGTTGTTGTGGGGGGTTTTGTTTTTTGGGGTTTTTTTTTACTGCTTTCAAAGAGGACTTCACAGTCGAGGCATTCCAAGGTTCTTTGGGGCCACCACACACTCCACACACAAACAAAACTCCCATTAACTTCAACATGACCAGTATGGGATGGAATACCATACACTGACCTGCTGGGCAAGAACTATGTAATTTGGCATGTGCCCTTAAGCCAGACAGCATGGGTTATCATGCTCACTTTTGAGATAATACAGCCTGCTTGTAACAAACACTTGTGGGTAAATGTCTCTACTAGTTAATACACGCAATAAATGTGTACTAACAACTCAAAAACTAAAAAGAAACGTTACTCATGCTCATTAGAGTTATATCAAGGTTATTGCATGCATTAAAAAATGATGGGATGTCTCCAAACACGTTACATGTTCTACAGTCTAAAACATGAGAGTTTGTTATCTTAGAAGTGACTTTTTAATACAGCATGCTCTCACCATGATGCAGAAAACTAGACAGAGTTAGTTCAGCATTCTCTTGTGATCCAAATATTTATGCTAACCCAAGTATCCCCACGAAGATGTTCACCTAGTGTTCCATCAATCCTTAAACAACTAATACATTTTTGTTTTCTTCTTTCTCCAAACCACATACATTAAGGAATGAGAAATCCAGGAAAACTACTGCCTAAGACACTTCACATAAAAATAACACATTACTTTGTAACATCAGTAGCATTGCATAAATGCAACCAAGAGCAATACCTGAATCAAAAGTTAAGAAAAGGACACAGGAGAGACAACTAAAGGAAGAAAAAATGGAATTCGGGGAATCTTGAAAGTAAGAATCCACTAACAACTAATTAAAAACACTGCAGAAATTCTCCAAGCATCTCCTATGATGTTTCCATAAAGGAATTCAGTGCTTCAGTGCCTACTTCCATTTGTGCACACAGGAAATAGATACTTGCATATGCACCTAAATATGTATGTGTAAATAGCTGGACATGTATTTTCCCATACAGATGGGCAATTCTGTCAGTACATCTAAGGCAAGGATTTGGAATGTGACCTTGGGCCAGGCATTCGATCTCTGTTCCCCATCAGTGTTACAGGGATAATACTGCCTCACAGGGATCCTATGGGTGAGGATAAATAGGATTAAGCTTGAAAGGTGCTAATACATTCCAGAAAGCTCGTACAAATATATCCTGATAGGTTCCTAACTAATATCATCACAGCACAACATTCAGTTATCTGACAGTTACTCAACAATAGTATCATCCATTTGGTTTAAATTAGGAATTGCTATCCACTGTTGTTAGTGGGTCTGGGTTTTTTTCCATTTTCTACTCAAAGTCCTGGCAAACATGACGAAAAAAGATACAGCAAAGCAGAGTTCAGAAAAAAACCCCACAACCCTTCATAACCTAACAAGATTTAAATTTACCTTTTCTTAACCTGGATTGCCATGCTTAGCAGGGGTCAGACAAAGAATTTGTTAATTTGTGGAAAGAGCCTCTTTTGGATGCACTGAAAATGAGCAGTATTCATTACTAAAAATCATACATAACTTGTATAAATATTTACTGAGCTGAAAGAACATGTTGGCCAATGTTTTCCACAAATCAGTGGAAGGGAGTCTCTAATTAATGAAACCAAAGCTGTAGGGTTTTACTAGGCACTTAAGACCAGCTCCGGAAGCTAAACGCAAATGCCATAGTTCAAACACTAGAGTCTATTAAGTCCTAGTGCACTCTTGCTCTCGGTTGACTGCTTGCAAACTGTGAAGAGCATTAAGGTGGATGGGATCACTGCCAACTTGAAGCTGTTAAATGACTGTATTACAAAAAAAGCTCCATAACTCACTGTTGAATATTTTTCATACAAAATTCTCAGCTACTGGAAAGATAAATAGGGAGGGGGAAAGGTTAGTTGTTTTTTTTTTTTTTTTTTTAAGTTAAAGTACATTTACTACACTGACAACAGCAGTATCATAACCACCTGACCCACTGAATACAATTAATAACTGGAAAAAAAGGCAATAATTAATGACCAAGTCTATGTGCATTCCATTAAGTACAAACAGCTGTCATAAACATCTTAATTTAAAGAGCTGCTGGATAGGGAATTATAGCACTGTAAAAAGCTAAGCTTCTTCCTTCTGCTGCTCCACAGAACCGGAACATATCAAGGCTTTAAATTTTTAAACATGGCTTTCATGCTCTTTGGTGCACCAAAAAAAAAAAAAAAAAAAAAAAAAAAAAATCTCTGAAAAATCAGCTCGTTAAGAGATTCCATCTAGCAGCCTCCTACCTTTCTTTCAGCCTGGAATGTTTCCATACACTGAACAGAGATCGTTCTGCTTATCAAGGCTTTTAATATTTTTTTAAAATTGTTTAAACAGTACAGTAACTTAGTCTCATTCAGGGGGGTGCTCTTCCTCATTATATGCAGAATATAAGCAAATCTTCTTGCTAAAATGTCCCATCTTCTGTTAAATTGGGCAGACCTCGAGGTTTGCCCAACTTTTTCTTGTGGGTAACAATGTTATCATAATTAAGGTCTAGAGTATTTGAAGGCCACAAAGACAGATCACTTCTCATACCCAGGGTGTAGCCAGAGCAAATTTAGGGGACAGCAACTCTACAGTTATAGTAATAACAAATTATTACCAAAGGAATAGAAGAATTTTGTGCATGCCAAAACCTTCTCAAAATGGCCGTCCACTGCTGTCTGCTCATTGTATACAACATTTTCAAGATTAACAGATCCTAGCATTACTGCTGCCTCTATTAAGAAAAGTCACTTTATTTGCCACACCATATTTGAACATGTGGGGTTTTTTATTGCCTCCTCTTGCCAGTAAAGAATGACTAATAACTGTAATTTGTAATTTCCCATCTTTTGTGGTTTCTGTTTTAAGCAGCGTTCCTTATCTTTTCTGAGTTTCAATTTGGGGAAAATTGTCTTTTATACAATATTTTTTCCCATTTCGTGTCAAGTTAACACCTTCTGGGTCCTAACTACAGTGTAGGTGACAAGTACACCGACAAACACAGTGATTGAGACTTTTTTTTTTTGTTGTTTTGATAAGGCTGCGAACAGCCCAGGTATCAGAAACATTATCTGCCCATGTTGGTCAAGCAAAGCATGCTGGAATCGGACTATCTTTCAGATTCTGAGACTGAACCATGAAGACAGGTACTAACAACAGGAAACACCACTTCCCCCCTGAGAAAGGTTTTTCTTTTCAAAAGCACACACTCTGCAGTGTCCCTGCCAAAAGGAACACTTGGTATTCATTTTCAGTCCTGGCATATATTAAATCCTTCCTTTTAAATGCACAACAAGCAGCTGACTTCGGCCTTTTGAGACCTTGATCCTCATCTCGCTCCCAAGCTGTAACTTTGCTCCTCTGCTGCAGAACCCCTGGAAAATAGGCAGTGACAGTACAGGCCACAAGGAAACTCTGAGCCTAGCCTGCCCTCTGCACAGATTACTGAAGATAAGACACAGGGAAGCACTTGTTTTCCTGTGAAATGCTGATCTTCCTTTTGAACTATGTCTTAAAAGACAAACGACTATGTACGCGTTCCCTCCCAATACTCCTCAAGCCTCATAAAGCTCCTCTGCCTGTTGTTTATTTAATAACAAACTAGAAAGCAAGAAAAACATTTGAGTTATACCAGCATATTAGGAAAGGAATAAAAAGTACAGATTTTAAGGGATATAGGCCAATCACCATTGCATTTTCACAACTCTCTCAAGTCCACATCATGGGTTTTAAACGTTTCAAGTGAAAAAGGAAACCCCCACAAACAGACATAGAAAACCCCACAAACCAAACAAACCCCACAACTCAGAAAACTAAACCAAACCTCCAAACTTGAAAAAATGGTTTAATTAATTTTGTTTGTGAGCATCTTCTCAAAGAACAGCAAAAGGCTAACCTCTTACTGAATTGGGAGCTGGCAAGACATCAGCTGACACAGAGAGCATCAGGCCTTGTAACACAGTGCAGAAAGGCAGAATCAGCTTGCAGCGCTGCCACAGCAGGCAGTTCAATGTATTTTCAAGTTAGCCCCTCAATCACCCACACCACCAAACACTCCGGTTCGGTCTTGATTCAGTTATCTCACTTGCTAAACACAAAAATTCAGCCACAGAAGATGACCGGCTGGAACACAGCCTCCCACTCTCATCCCTTTTCCAGGCACTGTGGATGTAACCCACCTGGCAGACTTAAACTCACAGTCAGCCTTGGCTAACTAAGATAGCATATGCATAGTCTAGACCTAATCTTTAACTCTGTCAGATTTGCATGATAACATGTAGCTGTATTTGAAACCAAAAAAGCCTCTATCTATTCACAATCCTGCGAGAAAAAGGGTTCTGGTTAACAGAGAATAAAAAGAATAAAGTCTTTACAGGATAGGAATATCCACTGTTTTCCATGTTTGTGCTACTGAAAATGCAGAATTTAAGTAGTGGTTTTGTTTCCATATTTCCTTTTTCTTGCTCTTTTGCTGTAGGTGTTTTTTATAAGTAGGAAAACAGAAATGGCAATCACTTATTTTGGAATCAAGGAGAGAATCCAGTAAAGCAAGGCAAGGGCATCCCAGTCCCAAGAAACACAAGCTGTGAGCTCTACACACACAGCTGTTTCATCTTGAAAGCAAGTTGCTGGTGTATTCCAGGAACAACACACATTTTGTTCCTTTTCCTTCTTTCCATTTCAAAAACATAATGCCAACCGACCAAACGTACCACATCATTCTGAGACTGAACGAGGGAGAGAATAGGATGAGCCATGGAACTAAACTTGGACTGTAGGTAAATAGCAATCCAGAATTTTGTAGTTCAACTATCTCTAACTGTGAAGTGCCAACAGAGGTTTTATAGTCTACCAGTGCCATTGCCAAGCTACTACTTTTCAGCACTTCCCAGAACTCTGCTGAGATGCAACACTGGAAAACTTCCCAGCAGCTTTCCTACCTAGGCTTCCAGGTTTGACAGCCTGAAAAACTGACCTTTTCATTCTAAAACACTTCAAAATGAGTAGACACACCCAAGTATGTTTTACGGGTGGCATCCAATGACTTACACCAAATATGTTTTGTTATTCTTAGAGCAATGAGACACGAATATTCTATCGGCATAGAATTTCGGGGGGGGGAAGAAATTTCTTTCTCCAAAAACCATATCAAATCTCAAATAAACAGTAACATACATCTATTCTCATTCCAAAGAGTATTAATTTTAATTTCTGACACTTTTTCTAAAATATCATCTGTATCTTTTTCCACATAGAAAAGTAACTGTGTGCCATTCCTATCTTTGGCTAGGACTGCTTTCTTCAGAACTGTTCAACACTAACATCTCACCTAATACTACCTTTGTACAGAACATTTTTAAGAGCTGTTTGTTGTTGATTGGTTTTCTTCTTCAGATGAGCTTATATGAACTCCTTCACATTGGCACAGAGTAGGGAGCGACAATACATTCTTGCATCCAATGCTCTGAACAGACAAAACAACCCATGCTTTTTAACAGGATTTTAATTTCTCCTCTTCTGGCCTCACCATTATGTCTAGTAATACATGGCTTTCCCAGTATCAGCTCCATATTTTTCTCTACCAGCAATTGAAAGCATACAGACATCAGCATCACTGAAAAACACGGAACACAACAGTAGCCCTACTTCAGAAAACAAAGACTCACTTCCCACTTTAATCATATAGCTCAGCTCCAGGTATCCATGATGTACTGCACATTCAATTCCATGCTAACATTCATACTTGCTTTGTTAAAGCAAGCACTGCAGAAGATGATAAAGTGATCAAACATTTTTACTGTTACTTAACTGTGTTTTCACACCTAATTCCTTTTGATTCTCACTTTTGAAAATGACAATGGGTAAGGAAATTGTTGACCAATGTTTCACTTGAACTAATGCAGAGTATAAAACACTCACTAAAAGTTCTATATGATTCACTATATTCTCTACCAATGCCAATGAATCTGTTTTAACGCCACCATATTAGCACCACTGTGCTAAAATGCCACCTGTGTGACCATTTAACTGAATCTGTTTGGCAAAACACCTGCATACAAACACAACAGAAACTGCCTTTATACAAAGAGTCCATCAAAATGTTTCAGTGAAAGTCTTACTACAGTCTCTGTTGTGAAGACGGTCTAAATATTTCATCTATTTACAGATCTCTCATCAGCTGTAACACCTCACTTGGGATGCCTTGAGAACTAGTGTAATTCAGTTCACTTGCACTACCAGCAGAGCGAAAAACAATGACCTTTCCATTAAGCATTAAAATGCTAATCATCCAATAGAGAAAACTTAATGATATTAAGTGTTATCTTTTTAGCCATGCAAAGAGACTGAAGCGAAAGATACGCACATGATGCTTTTGTTCAACCGACTAGATAGAGGAAGGGATAGTGTCTGCAAAGACAGGAACCCTGACTGGCCCGATTCAACCAGTCTCATGCAAACCCCAAGCGCAGACAAGTAATTATCAATATTGGAATTTACTGGTTACAAACAGGGTAGTTCTAAACAGAGCACATTGTGCTTTCCTTGTTTATGCATTCACGTTTGCACAGAAAGGTTATGACCAGTTATCGGCTAAGTAAAAAGCAGACTTCACTCTTCCTGCATGCTCGAAATGTGAGTTTATTCAAGCTTAGAAAAATAAGACAACGGGTAGTACCTTAAACAATATCTCAAAATACCACAGCTCTAGCCTAAAACGGACATGAATTTATAAACAGAGATGAATGTCTCTTTGCTAGACTTTGGTAAAGGACATTAAATGAAAACAAGCAAGAAGGTGTACTTAGTTAAATTAGCAGCTTGCGCTCTGTGTTTTGAGGTGCCCTCACACATTGGTTTTATACTAGACGCTGAAGAATATTAACAGAAAGGCATCTCAGGAAGGTAAAAATATCTGATTGCCTAGGTGCAAAAAATGTTCCTTCCCAACAGAGTGAACTTTTAACAAAATTTAGCCCTAAGAGAAACATACAAAATAGCTATGTTTGTTGAGCAGCAAAATACAATTTATTAGTTCATTTGGAGGTAAAATAAAAAGGAAATAATCCTTGTTTCTCATGGGATCCAAAACAGACTAAAGTGTTAGGTCTTGCTGTCCTCTTATGGATTCCCAAGAAGTAACTGAATCCCACATACTGTCTGGGAAAAAATCTCAGCCTATTGCTCTTAAAGGTGGTAATAATAATAACAACAATAGAATACCCTCAAAATCGTATTAAAGGATAATTGACAATAGTCTTTTATATTAAACCCTAATGCTCATAGTTAGACCACCGAAGCAGCCTTGGAAATATCAGAGATCTATTAGATCTTATCTTGCCAAGCTGTATAATACACTCCAAGGAAGTTCTCTCTTCTCTTTCTGCTCATTCTCATACAGATTGGTTCCTGACAGATCCTTAGAGATTGCTTCAGGACAGGCAAAAAGCTGCATTACATAAAAACTCCAGGGATGCCAGAGAGTCCCTCTGTGGTTAGTGGAGCTCGCACAGAAAAGAATTTTTTAACGCTTGGTAAGCAAGAGGTTAATAGCCTATATATATTAAAAAAACACCTCTAACAAAAATGTTATTTCAATTGTATTACATTTAGGAGCCCTGAGGGTCATGGGGTAGATAATCAAAAAGGACAAGGAGGAAATTAAAAAAGGGAAGAAGGCAATCAAAAAGGGCATTTAGAAGGACCCATAATCCTCCATAGGAAGAATACTAATTATACTACTGCATCATCTTATAATTAACCCTGATCTAAATTTTTTTTTTTTTTTTTTAGCTGTAATAACTTTCACATGTACAATGATTTGATTGCTAATTCTTGCCAGTCTTTCTTGAACAGCTATTTTAGTTTTGGTAGCTACTTTTTACATAGCAGTTTAGCTCTCATTTATGAAGAAATAAGACAAAATATTTAGATATTTTAATTATTTTGTCATCAGTCATTCTGGTTAGCACACTGTTTTCCTTTTATTCTGACAGTGCTGGGTGGTACACTCTCGCTTTCCCCAAAAGTCTCTTCTATTTAGGAGGGAAATTAATCTCTGATAAAATCAGTGTGTTGCATGCACTTCAGCAGTCAAACTTGGCCATACATCTTTGTGATGACTTCCATCTGTATTTCATATTTCATTTAATAAATGTGGGATATTATTGTAGCCAGCAAGCTAAATTCTCAACATACCTTCATTCCATAGCAGACCCCTGCTTGGGCTCACCTACATTCTTGGGCAACTGGGCACACATTGCTATGATATTTCTAATGACTTACAAACAAGTCTGAGTTTTTGCCAATGCAGAAAATGAGCAAGCCCCAAAAGAAGGTGCTTTCCCTTGGATGACGGCTAGCCATTTATGTACAAAGCCAAAATTTATTCCCAGACTAACCTGAGATGTTGATACATGCAATGATTTCACAAGAAAATCTGGCAGCAAGAATGTATAAAAAGCGAACTCTACAACCGCTCTGGAGGAATAAAAAGATCCAGAAATAAGCTTGTCTGAAACCTGCCCTCAAAGGCAGGCATCTAGAGATAGCACTTATTTTTCTCCTTGATCTTTTGGATTATTCTAACCATACATACTCTGCAGATATAAAAGCAGACATGCTCCCCTCTTAGATTTAGATATATGAAGCAGCATACATAACAACAGAAATTACTTCTAACTGAATTTTTGTAGCCTGATATGAAGTTACCCTGTTATTTTCTATACTTCCTTCGTGTATCTGTAAGGCACTTTGCTAATTAGTTCTTAATGGTCACTAGATTCTCAGATAATTAACATTTGGAGGGCATTATTCCCAAGTCAGGGCCAATCTAAGGACGGTAGTCTCTAAGGCTTCCTCCATAGCACGTGTCATGGGAGGCAGCATGGTTTTTAATATTTTAACAATCACTTTACTTCAGAAAGATAGGGCCTGAGGGTTTTGGCTTACACGGTATGGGAAACATCAGCTTCACACAGCTCTGGACACTATGCTGTGTGGTCAGCAGCATGTACTCTCCAGACAAATACATTACTCCTCTGGAGAAAACAGAAGAACAGAAAAAATCAGAAGGCAATCTATGTGATTAACACCAATTTCATTCTGATTAACCACATAAAGTATTCTTTCCAAAGCAAGACTTTAACCCTGACTAAAAGACAAACTCCAAACTTTACTTTGTAAATAACAGACTTTAGTCCTGCATCAAGAAATTTTGTCTAGGCATGGTAACAGCTTGCAGAGGGCAAATAATGTCAGGATTTCTTCCCATATCAGTTAAGACATTTGCATAAGAATTTGGGAAAGAGGAATGCTAGCTCCCTGGAAAATGAGTCAGAATAGAACATCCCAAAATGTGAGTAGGCCTGTCTGAAAAACCCAATCCTTTTTTGCTTCTTTTGAAACCCTATCTTAACCTACATGCACAATCTCAATCAATATTTAATCATCCAAAAGCCACATCACCCTGAGGCATTCAATATTCTCCTATTCCTATTATTTTCAATATGATAATATTTAATATAGCCACTGATTCATATGTATCGATAGTTGCACTCCTCAGATAATACTAAAAGCTGAACTTGAAGCCAGTTTAAGCTTCTATTGCAGCCTGCACCATCAGGCAGTTGAAATTGGAGGTCTGAAATTAAAGAGTAATTATTATTTAAAGTATCACCTCCTCTATCTTATTCAGAAATGCCAACTGCAGCTGTAGTGATTTTGTCATAGGAAATTGCCACACTTGTCAGTGGTTTTTCTTTTTGCTGGTTTATCTTACAAGGTAGTAACACAGACAGCAGTGAAATGAAGCACAGAACATCTCATTAATGGCCTGTCATTCCTAATGCCTTCCTCTTTTCATAATTGAACAAATAATTAAGAGCAAACATAGTAAACAGCTAACCCTTGGAAACATCAGAAAATGGTGCAAATTGCCATCTTGTAAAGGAACTTTAGGTCAGCTTTGAATGTTGAGCAAGCATGCCCTGTTATGCCCACCCAGCTGTGCACTCACAGCATGCAACTAATGATGTTGAAAGTTTTCCTTATTAAAAGTTGAGCAGTTACATTACCACTTTGCAGCACACTTCTGCCCTGGATAACTCAAAGCAGTGCCTGCTTAAGCAGCTGCACACTCTGCAGTCAGACTAAGTATCAAGGAATTTTCTGCCTCTATGGCTAAATAGAGCCCCCTCATATTGCCAGAAACCTGACACTGAAATATTTGGCTGTGACTGACAGAACTAAATAAAGATTATTTCACCTGCTTTCAGCTATTGCTTTTATGAATGTAACAAGAATACCTAGAAAGGGCAATAGCCACCAATAGACAATACCTGCTATTGATTTTCTCTATTTATTTTTTTTTATTCACATCTTCAAAAAAAGTACCTCCATCATGATGAACAGGTATCAATTCCCATTAGAGAATTTGAAAAATATAAATATATTTCATAATAACTAGAAAATAACTATGTTAGAACACCAATTTGCATAAGAAACAAAAGTGAAAGGAGTTACCAGATAATTTTTTTTGTGTATATGTATAAATAAATGCTTGCATAATTAACCGGCTACCCTTTAAGAAAAAAAATTATGCTGACTCCACTGTACAAGTAAGTTCCACCATCCAGAGATGGGCCAGCTGATGTGGAAAAATTATTCCTTGTAGGAAATGTTCTTAAACATGCCCTGCCACACAACCCCCAGCTCGTGCCTCTTGAGGCTACTGCTGCTGGGCTGCCCTGCAATGCTACAAGACCCCAACATATCTCCTGCCAGGGCCCATTCGTTTCCAAATCTTGTCCTTCCTCAGCTTCCAAAGGTGTGCAATGGATAACTTCTGGTTCAAGGCAGAAGAAATTTTTATGATATGGCTTGTGGAATCAGGAATTGTCTGAGAAATAAACCTAAAGTACTAGTCAGCTAAATACAGGCTAAATTTACGCTAAGGGTATGAAGGAATTGCAAGAATAAAAAAGGTTAGCCTAAAAATCAGAGGTGGGAGATTTGTAGGTATGCTAGCTTTTTGCTTTTCTTTTCCTCTTTCAGACAATATATGGAACCCCTTTACTGTTTCTTCCCTAAGAACCACGTGTGGTGGGAGTCACACTATGGCAGCTCTCTGGTGTTTCTTCTGCAACCTTCAGCATGTACTGAATGTTGATAGAAGCTAGAACCCAATTCCTCTCTCACCCATTTGTTAAATAAGCAGGCTTCCAACCCCTTCTTGTACAGCACAAAATAAAAAAGGGAGGCAATGATTTTAACACTTTAACTCAAACAAAACTGAACAGAATACAGATGAAATATTTCTTTAGATGTTTTCTCCCTGCTGAATTCCAAAAGGCATTCTGCAAACAATGGAGGTGTTATTCTAAGGGGAAAAAAAAGAATCCTGCAAAAATCTAATTTAAAATGTTAGGCAACCTAAGCATAGGCCCGCCACAGCTCCCTTTGCTTCATTTTTGGCTATCTAAAGCTAAGCAAGGCTGCTACTTGGATTACCAATAGGTTGATAATGGAATTACCCTGGTATAAAGCTGCTTTGCAACCAAATTTAACTTCTAAGGGTTTGTGGGGTTTTTTAACCACTGAACTACAGTTCACCTACTTTTTGCCCAGCAAACAAACTTACGTTTCTCAGAATTTCAGTTTACTGAAGTTGTCCTGAAGTTGTTCAAGGGACAAAAAACCCAAAGAAACCACATAAGATACTCTTTTCAGCTCAGTGCAAGACTATCAAAGCTCAGAGGATTTATAAATTTTCTTGAGACAATTCTGCTTCTGTCTTTTTCCCAGCATACTGCTATGCTCACACCAAGACAGATGAGACCCCATATAGAAGACTTCTCTTTCACCTGAGGATCCCCAGCCCTATGCATGAACTCATAAATACTGCCTTGGGTAGCGTGCGCTCAAAATGTGGGCTTGTGAAAACGTAAGCTTTGTTACTATAGCTGAAACATTTTTCCCTGTTTAGCAAAAGTTCTGAACTCATACAAACAACAATGCAAGACAGAGTGGACTATGCAGATTTACATTTCATTGGCAATCCTGTGACATAACTACTCGAATATTTGAAAGGGAGAAAGGCAGGAAGACAGAAAGATACTAATTGGTGAATGTTCCAAAGAAAGTTAAATGAGATTAGCAACAAGTAATTGACACTGCGCTTTCTAACTAGGTTTCTCTGTCTAAAAGATACTCAAGGCAGACAAGGGCAGTTGGAAAACTAATAAAAATACTCACACATGCTGTATCTCCATGGGCCATAAACAGGCAAGCTACAGGCAGCCTAACCGTATGATGCAGTTGCCTTGAGAGCAACCGAGCACCCATAAACACATTTTTTCCCCAGCATGCTACCTGCAGATGACTAAACTGTTTTCATGCATTTCCAGTTTCAGCTGATTTTCTTCTGATCCTGCTGTAATTGGTTCAGTTGCTTATGGAGTTGCTTTCAGAGCTGCTTCAGTTTCAGTTACTTCTAAGCAGCATTGCTAGACTTGAAGAAAAGAGCTACTTCACATTATCAGGTGTGCTCTTTAGCCACTCGGTTTATGGCAGCAAATCAGTGTGAACTATAAACAACTGAGACTCGTCAAAATCTCTCAGGATAGAAGAAACAGAATTTTAGCCACAGACTCTGTAATATGCAAAGTAGACCTGAGTGAACTATTCATTGAGAATAATCTTTGTGGCAAATTCTCCCTTTTTCCTAGTTATGAATAGGCTTTGACTTTCTTGAATCACTTGTGATTTAAAAGAATTTGACCTTTTCAGAAGAAAAAGTAAATTAGCAAACCATTGCCATTACACAGTCAGGATCCAGTCTCACAGATCGGAGCCACGTACTTGGTTATTTCATCATGAGGGACCAGTCCCGCTTCCTGACTGGTTACATGAACATTTATAATTAAAAAGGAACACTGAAGGATAGAGCTGACAGCTGAGGATCCTTGGTTCTTTTAGGAATAAATGTAGTATTGAGTTAACAACGATATTTACCAGCTGGATTAGAGACTTCTACAAAATGACTGAAATTCAACCACTGGAAAAGGCTGAGCCCATTGTAATACACACCAGAGCCAGTTTTAAATTGAACGTAGGGGGTGCATGATATCCTATATCAGGGGACAGCCAACGTCCTCAGGTGTAACCATTTACCTAGCCAAATTCTGGCTTTGGGTGTGCTGCTTGTCTCACCTAGAGATTATTTAACTATTTGGGAGTGATGATCAAGCCTGCTTAAGCTGCTTATAAAACACACTCCATATCCTCTTACCCTTAATGTTCATAGCAAACAGGAAACCCACTATAGCTAAGTCTGGGACCAAGGCCTGTTAATTGTTTCTTGTAACTTCCTCTTCACCAACTTCTGATTCACTTATCTAATACAGATGAGACTATAAAAATGTAAAAGCATTTCAGGGATTTGTTAGAAAAAGAATTGACAAAATATATTAAACTTCCTAGCCAAAATAATTTTAAAAGTCCAATGTTTTTCAAAATAATACAAGAAGTAATTTCATTTGAATAGTCTATTTCACTGTTCCTCTCTTGCACTGTCTCATGGTTCCGAGACAAGCCCAATTATTCCTCGTTTCTCAAAGCTTTTACAGTAAGTGAAAGATTAACACAAGCTACCAGGAACACAGCCCCCCCAAGAGGCAAAATGACAGACGAAGTTAAACACTTCTGCCCCTTGAGCTTCCACATAAACACAGGAAGTCAAGGTTTGGCCTATTTGTCCCACACAGGCTTCATTTGACAGACTGCATACCAAATCACCCTGCAGGACCTGTACTAATCTACCTGGCATTGTACATGCTTAGATATTCAAGAGAAATCCCATTGTGATGTAATTCTTCACTTGCATAGCCTCTGTTGTCTCTTTGGTTGCCTGATCACCAGTCATCCTCTGCTCACCATCTATTTTGTTAAAAGTTAGCCGTGAGACTGTATCTGCAATGACTATAATCTACAAGAGTATTTCCCCATGCCCTTTGTGGCTTTAAAGCACTGATTTCAAAATAATTTCCACAAAAGGGTATACGTATAAGCACTTTACAGCATGTTCTGTTGAGCAGTTTATGAGATTTTCACATATTTGGGTGAAGAGAAACCAGTTGTCTTCTTTTCAAGCCCACGATCTTCACATAACTGCCTTCTTTCAGTATTTTTGCCTTCGGTTACACTGACATTAGGTATGTTTTTCCTCAGGCAGGTGTAATTTATTCCTGAGTATTCACTGATCATCCAGTCAAAACATAGGTCTGAAAGTGAAACTCTGCTTGAGAAGAAAGGTTAAGGTGGAAAAAGAAAAAGAAAAAAAAAAAAAAGAAAAAAAGATATAATCAATTACTGTCATCACAAGCTTTTTGGGGTAGGGGAACACTTGACATTGTGTAAGTACTCCATTCTGTAGGGTCCATTGTATAAATTACCATCAGACTTTCAAACAAGGGTCACTAAACACTCTCAATAATGCTAAACACTTAACTTCCCAGTGGAGACGGAAACAATAACACAAACTATAAATTCAAAAGCGAAGTAATCTTAATCAAAAAGTAGACTAATAAAATAAAATAGCTTCAGGGGCATGTAAAATAAAAACTGATCTTGTGCAAGAACTTTGCCATTTAAAATGCAAAACTCTCAACTTTATCAAGGCTCACAGTTTTGTCTGGAAAAGCCATTCATATTCCTTGATGTGAACCGAAGCCTGAGAAATCATTAAAGGCAGCAGTAACAATACTGTTAGGCTTTGTCAAATGCGGCACAGCCTCTGCGAAATGGTTCTCTTTGAGTGAACAGAGGTAAATAACAGTAATTGCTTTGTTAGACTGCATACCAGAAATAAAGCCTTTTATACTTACGCAGAGTAAAAGTCAAAACCAGGGCAGGAAGACTCAATTTCAGCAAACAGACCGTAATGAAATAATGCTGGTGGTTCTGCTAGCCAGAAGCTTACTCGGGCCTTTGAAATGGTAATGTCCTTCACTGTGTAGCGGAAACCTAGCAAATGAAGAATCTTGTTGCACAGAAATTGATATTCTTTGAACAGATACATCTGTTTTCCCTAACAGGTCTATTTTCAAATTAGCTCCACCACATTCCCTCAGCCTCCCCTGCTCCTATTTCGAAGGCTACCCACAAGGTAGCCAATGTTTGCTAATCCTATTTGGACTTGACAAGATACCAATTCACAAGGAAGCTTTTCCTTTGTCCATCAAGCACATCTGTTTTCCACATCTTGCTCAAATGTCACGTTCTTGCACATGCAAAGAAAGCCTGAGTCATTTGTGTACCTATGGTAATAAAGTCATCTGTTGTCCTCTCCTTGCCATGCTCTGCCTCTTCCAGAAAGCTCTTTTCTTTCAGATTTATTAACAGGTGTTTGCAAGGTCAGTTAGCAATTAAGTCTTCTAAAGGGTACTGTTTTTCCATCACCAATTCATTTCTGAATGAAACTAGGCCACCATTATGCAGTAACAATTTTTTGGCCATTAAACTGGACAGCATCCTAGACAACAACATTTGTAACTCTTCACCTATGCACCCCCCGAAACATTAAAGTGCTTAATGCAAAAGAAAATCTTTCTATTCTAATACACAGCTTGGCTCTTAAAAATGCCAATAAAATCTCATGTAACCTCTAAGCACACGTGCATTCTTTTTTCTGTGCACTATCTGCCATACTCCCAATCCTAATAAAAAAAATTTTAAAAATCATATGAAGCAAAAAGTGGAATATAATGTCATGTGACTCCAAAATGTTATTTAGACTCTGCCACAATCACTTGGCAAGATAAATGGTGTTCAGTCAGCTCTAATGAAGAGGTCAGAAGTAGAAAGGTTTGGAGTCCAGTCCCAGAGCCTGATGCCACTCTTAAACCTCTGTGAAACTCGATGGGTTTTCAGGGCCTTCATTTTCAATGGGCTGGGGCTGACGGGGGTGATTGTCTGAGGACCAAAAAACCAAGTAAACCAGTAGGGTAGTTTACATGATGCTATGGTATTAATCAATATCATGAATAAAAGCAAAGGCCTCACAGCTCAGACTTAGGTTCTATCAGGCCTTCAAACACATTGTTGTGTTTTGTAATCCTCCCGCTTCCATTTACTTTTCCAGAGGAAATTATGCTAAGGAGGTCAAGCACGCTGCAAAGAACATCTGCATTCACTCATTTTGAGGCCAAGCTGGAAAGCAGATTGCATTGCATTTACACAACATGAACTTTTGTTACATCTAAACCAAAAGGAGAAAACCACCAAAGTGGGGTTCCAAGTCTGTACACTTCGTACACACAAAGCTCCCTGTAGAAGGTCCCCAAACGCTGCCTGAGCAATTTGCACTGGATGGTTCTGCTATAGGTTGCAAAAGGAAAACTTTACACACAGCTGAGTATCAGTGGCAAAAAACCCCCCTATAAATGTCAAACTCAACTGCAAGGAAAAATGCTCTCTTTCCTCTGATCTCTGCTTGAATGAAAGATGTGGAGGTTACATTTCAGATGAAGGAGCTAACTGCACTCAGAAAAGATTTAATGAAACATCTGCCAGTAAGCTCCTGATAGTGACATTAATCAAAGAGAGAGGAGTATAGGCCCATATGCCTATTTACTCACATTTATGATTTTGTTTACTGAGAAGGACGACCACTGGGATACAGAGTGTTAGCGTGAGATCTCATATTCAATTCATACAAATGCAGATAAACATGAAGAACAAGATCAAACAATGCTGGGGTTTTTTTTCTACAAAGTTTCACTAGAAAAATCCAGCACTTTGCAGCTTTCCTCCCAGAACAGAAACATGAAACTCATGAATAGTATTAGTAGACTGCAGTGAGCAAAAGGCTCCAATTCTTAGCTACAATGTCTTCAACAGCCTGCAAAGAGACAACTGGCACAAGTGAGTATTGGTAACACTGAATCTCCGAAGTGTTCCAGCTCAGGTCCTGACCAACAGCCTATTCCACTGACTCCCTTTCACTATCCAGAATGTTCCCTTCTGTTATTTCTGTCTGTTCCCAATCTTGTGATGTGATTAGAGTAGATGATTACGCTTACATAATAGTATCAAATTAATTTGCAGCAGAGCACAACAGCAGAGGAAATTGTTTCGAGTTCTGAAAGCTCCCCCTCCCCAGTTTATTTCAGTGACATCAGGGGATTAAAGCAAAATGGGTCAGTAGAACACTGCTGGGAAAACAACCAAAACATCAGTCCTGACCTTGTAAACGAGAGCGAGAGAGACTGCAAACAAAGCAAGCCGTTTATAGCATGTTCTGTAAAGAGAGCCATCAAGGTGAATCAGCTTCCTAGACACCTATCGCCACCTGAAAGCTGACAGAGGATGGCAGATATAACCACACTGCACGCAGACTTTCAGCAGAAACAGGCAATTGGGAATATTTTTCGAAAAACGTGGAGCATGAGCACGGACTTATTTGGAGTTTTACTTTCTGTTAAGAGGATGCCTTAATGCCAACAGTAATACAAGTAGTAAGCTCCTGCTACTTTAAACCAAGGTGGGGGCACTGAATGACCCCACCTACGTACAGTCCAAGAGGCCTGACATTATACATCTCAGCTCTCTGGCATTCAGTAACTCTGGATGGTTCCTCTCTCACTTCCTGTACAATTCCCTATTGCTGTGATGCTGAGATGAGGATCACGTTATAGGGTTATATCCACATCATTTTTTAGCACTTTAAGACAGTCTTCTGACAGATGCACAAAGACTGTGCCTGTAACTGGCAGATTTATATGGATTGTTGATAGCTGGCTTGGTGCAGGAAAGCAACCATTAATCAGGCTTACCACACTGCACAGCTGGCACAGCTGGTTTGTGATCGTTACTAACCCTTTACGTACAAGACACCCACAAAATATTTACCTGCCCTTTGGGAAAATAGATGCTTCTTCAACAGCCACCCCTTAAAGCTGGATGGGTAAATGAAATTTGGGCCTGGGTCCAACTTCTCTCAAATATCCAAATGACGCCTTTTTGCTGTTTGTCTTTTCATCCTTCCAATGCAGACACCTACTTTCCATCCCAAATATTTTAATGGAGGTAAATTAACAAATTAACATAACTTCTTCTGGGTTAACAACAGCTTCAGTTTACACCTTGACATGCCATAGCAGCATCCTTTGTGCTTTGCCAGCTTCATAAGCTGAGGTAAGCACAATAACTAGGAGTGGTGTGCATTTACATGCCACTGTTACAGGCTGTACTGAGACAAAGACACTTTCTGCACTTTGAAAAAGGCAGTATTTTAAAAAGGTATCCACTCTCAAACGTTCAAATTTTATCATGACAAGCAAATCTAGGCCTAACGCCATTAGTTACTTAATATCTTTCTTGTGCTCTATTAACAACTCCATCATATATTTATGCTTTCTATTGGGTTTACAATGTTAAACATGTAGATTTCTAATGTCCCTACATTCAGCATCCTCCAATGTAGGTACGATCGTACATACATTGAGCTCTCAAAATAACCCTGCATGGCTGGAAGTTGTCTGGTATGCCACCTACTTACTATATTTGATCAAGTGTGCAATGTCACAAGATGTTGATGCATTTAGTCTCTTTTCACCAAGGCAAAAAGACAGGCTTTTTCTTGTTTCTAGAGCATATGAAATGACAGAAACTCTCCATATAAAAATTTTATCAGTGATCATGGTGAAAAATGATGACAATGACACAAAGGCAAGTGCTACGCAGTTCTTTCCTGAAGCATTGTAAACACAACATAAGGTAGTCATGCTGGAAGTAAAATCTAAACCTACTTTTCCTGCTCCTTCTTGTTTGTTTTTCTTCTCCATCAACATCATAATGCTTTAATGAAATGCAAGTATGAATGCACAGACATACTGTAATTTGTTTGCTTTTCCTTTCCCCACGTCTGTAATTTATACATAAGACAACTTGTTAGCATTAATCTGATTTACACATAATAAGAAACATATTACTTTTTTCCTTTAACTCTATAATCATGAAACTTGCCCATCATGTTACTGGATTACAGAAGTCTAACCTGTGGTCACCTTTATTAGATGTTCAGTCTGCTCACAGATTTTTATATTGCATATGTTAAGGAGAAAACATTAAACATTAGAAACTTTGGATATCCTAATGCTGACTCCAACACTGCATATACTATTCTACGCTGCTCTCTATATGCAAGATACGCTAAAAAAAACCAACAACAGTGCAGCACAAAGCACAACACGGAAAAGAAAAAAGGAGACATAGTTTAGGTTTCCTCCTTTCTGACTACTTGGCATTTTTCTATCTTTAACACTGCCCTAAAGACATGCCTCTTACATAATTTCTTCATATAAAGTGAAATGGACTTTTATGGGAGGAGAGTAGAGGAGGGACTGTAGTATTCATAAATTGTCTAAGTCAATGAAGTCTTCATGACTATCAAAGTTATCCACATCTGAAACACAGCCAAGATGCTACCTAGACTGATCTGTCACCAAGGTTTTCTTAACAGAACACGTTATTTTTTCATGTTTGTACTGCTGGATATCCAAGTAGTGCCAAATGGTTAATAATTCAGAAAGACAGACATTTAAATTCTATAAATTTACTCTCGGCCCCTGCTTGGGCACCATATAATCAATATATCAAAGACTATTAGTCAGGGTGAAGAATCCTCTACAAAATTATTAAGTTTCTTGATACAGAACAATGTCATCTGCAGAACTTAATGAATTCCTCCAATTTCACCTTCAACAGTGCACCCAGTTCCTCCCATAGGCTGATGAAACACTTTTTCAACATCAAGACACTACATTGCAGTCTTTTGATCATGACACTACTACTACCAATGCTACTAGCAAAAGTCCTTGCCCCAAGTCTACTCAAGTCAAGCCTGGTGCTACCTCCAGCAACTGACACAATGCTACAGAAGGGAGTGCCCCTTCCCCCCCAGATCTGTAGCAGTTGCTACTCCCATGGATATGTCATGAATGCCTTCAGCAGCATTAAGTATCATTTAAGGTCACAGACTAAACTTAGTAATTGCCTTGAAATTCTAAATCAAAACCCCATTTCTTTTCAGGGCTCTGACAGGCTCAGGAGCGGATTCAAACAGGACATCTGCATCTGCATGCTACTGTCCCATTCTTCCTGTGAAGATCATGGAAATGTAGGCAGGGATACCTAATCGAGTTATAAACCAGTTCCCAAACTGCCATACTCCTCCGCTTAGTACAGTATAAACTGAAAACTAGACTTCTTCAGTAGGCTGGGCTGCAAAGAGTGGCAGTGGATCGGAGAACACCAGTTCTGCTTTGTGACTCGTGTCTGGAGAGTGGATAGCAGGAAGTGGTAATATCTTGAACAATTTTGGTTAAACTGCTACAGTTAAATCTGCCAGAGCTCTCAATTCAAAAACTCTCGTGGGCCAAGTATTCATGCATTTTAAAACTTGCAGTTCACAGTACTGGCTACAGCTGGCTGATAGTAACACAATCAAGTCACAGGAAGCTTTCATAACTCCTTTCTTTGTATGTAAAGCCAGAATATACAGGCTAATCTATGACAACAGCCATGAAACCTATGACAAAATGTTGCTGAGGATAAACCACAAGAAATCAGGCAGAAAGGCCATTTTTGGATGGCTATCTATATTGCTTTATCATGGACTGAAGAGGTAATTCTAGTAGCTGTGAAAACAATTTTAAAAACAGACAAAGATCTACCAGTCCAGAGCATTACCACTTTTGCCACAAACTTTAAACCTTTCTATTGTTTCATACCACAAGGAAAGCAGAGATTATGCCTTCACTTTTTTTTTTTTTTGGGGGGGGGGGGGGGCAGGAGGGAGAGGGGAGGAAAGGGGGGAAGAATAAATTATATTGCAGAAAGTCTCTAGGGCCACATGTATGGTTGAGTTTAACAAAAATGCCAGAGATTTCAACAAGGTACTTAGAGCAATATTTTCATTAGGCTTGCATTCGATACCAAATCTTTACAGACACTCCAGCCTGCATTTAGTGATCAATTCCTTCATAGTAACCACTGCACCATTGTGTATTTACTCTTTCTGATTTATAAGCACAGGACGGTGCTGAGTTCTAGCTTTACTTGTTTTGAATTTCTGCATAGGAGAAACTCCAGCCTCAGACTTCTATGTATTGAAGATGGATGAGAGTACTTTAAGGTGACAGCTGAGGGCACTGTGCTGTAATACGCAATTTATGTGTCTAATGTTTTCTTAGGTCATCAGAAGCTAATACAGAAATCACAAGATATATACCAGTACTTCCACCATTTGGAAGCATTTTATCAAGTATCGCAGACAGCGCCAAAAGTAACGTGAGACTGGCATGATTTGGACACCTGACTAGAAGAGGCAGAGCTTCTATAAACTAACTATTTACATGCCTGAATTTTCATACAAAACTTCTTTTGACTACAGTAGGGCTAAGGATCATGCACAATAAAAAAACATCCAAAAAGAGGGCGTCATATTATTAGAGTTGTGATTTTTAGGAATATTTTTAATAGAAACAAAGCAGAATTATGTTATGAACTAGCTGCTCAGCAACTTGCCCATTCATGGGATTTGCTCCCATACACTGAAGACACCCAAGACAAATCCCTATTGACTTACATCGGGGTTTGCCTGAGCAGACAGGCAACACTGATCCTTTAATGTGTACATGTACTTGCCAGTGCAAGGAACCATGTATTTATTTCCTCAGACAGCAGGAGCCAAATGAATCTAATGAATGTCATTTTATCTGATGCTTCTGCTGTTTATAATAATAAACCTACTTCATTCCTTAGTCTCTGCAATTTCTGTAGGAGCTGACTCAAGATTATGTCTCCAAAAAAGAAAACATTAAAGTGTTATAAACCATGGCTGTATCTTCTCTCTCTGCTAGACATGGTCTAATGAGTTCAGAAAATTACATTCAAGATGCTGTTTTGCTGATTAGAGTTGTCACTACCTGATTCTTAAAGGACAGAGCCATGCCTAACTGTATGTGCAGACATTTTATTCAGTTGTGGTCCCTGCTTCTTGTGTTTCAAGTATTTAAACCTTCAAAGAGTCAAAGAATGGTTTAGAAAAATACACCCTGCAACAAATAACCCACATTCACAGAGGTGACAGCAGCCATTTTGATGCATCTGATTTTGAGCAAAACCAGTTTTATCTGAGTTTCCAGACCACAGAATCTGAAAAACAGTTCTCTCCCAAATTTACCCAATTTTTTCAACCTATGTATGTAACACTGGACAACTAACCTAGAAATCCAAAAATGTTAGGACCAATCACAGAGTCTGAAGATTGAGGACACAGGGTCAGAAATGTCTGCAGAGGCATGGGGAAACAGAAGTGAAAGGTAACCTATGGCACAGTCTGCATCTGTAAACTGATCCAGCTTACTCTTTCCTTCAAAGTCCTAACGCAGTCATTTTTCTATCAAAACAGATAAATGCAGAAACCAGAAAAACTAGTAAAAACAGACAGGAAAAAAAGAGCTAGCTTCCCATGCAAAGGAGTGAGATCTTTGGTTAAATAGCCATGAGACTTCCTGCCAGCTGATGTTTCGTCAGGAGGACCAACAGAACACGAAGCCTATACCTCTACTATACAAGCAGGAGTACTTTGTCCTCTGTTTTTTTGCTGTAATTCAGCAGAATGTCAGGGTTACCTTAGCAATGTCCAAAGCTCCCTGGAGTTCAACATACAAGCCTAAATATTAATATTATGGTTGCAGCTATGAGATTTTCACTCTGCTGCTTGTCTGGTTTTGGAGAAGTGGAAAGAAAGAAGGAAGTATAGGAACCAACCATCTGTGTTCTTACCTGGCTGCTATGTAAAACTTAACCCTTAAGAGTTCAACTGAAGAATTAATTCAGGATAGTAATAAAGCAGAAATACTATGGGAACCTCATAGAAACCGAGCTCACATTCTTCCAGCATCTCATATTTGACAAATACAGCAGTATCACACATAAACCTCTGGAACTGGGCTGCAGAACCCAGAATCATCCTAGTTTTGTTAAGGAAATCAAACACTTAATAAACTGTGAACAGGTAATAAAAATAAACAGGCATTTAGAAAAATTACTCTGTGTCCTAAACTACTGCAAATTCTTCTTGAGCAGTAGCAGTACTGTTGTAATGTTACAGCAGCAGCGATTTGTAAGTTTGCACTGACTTCGCCCTTCCAGCAAGGCTGAGTCACTCTTGCTCATCAGACAGAAATGACTTTACACCCCGTAACATTAGAGCCCTGATCTCCACCTATGGTTCCTTTCTCTTAAGCCTATTTTCTGCTTCCTACCTGCTGCTGATGGTGGTACTGCTCTCCCAGCAGGCTTTGTACGCCGCTCCCAATGTGACTGGCATGTTATTAATGAAGAGGTGGCTGGTGTCTCTCATTACACTTCCACTGAGTGAAAGCACCTCAGAATTAATTTAGCTTTCACTCACAGGGGAAGACACAGCACTCCACCAAGAAGTTCACTATTCTGCTGCCTTTAGCAATAAATTCCCCTTCTTTTTTTGTTTTAACATTAATAAGGTGAGAGAATAGAGTATTTCCAAAAGAAATTAAGAAATGCAGTAAGATAGATGCAAGTGCAGAGGCTCCCTGTGAGTAACCACCAAGCCCAATTCAAAGAGATAACACGCATACTGGAACAGATGTACAGGGTGGAGAAGAACTCCACAGGCAAACAAGTGGTAATAAAGCCCGCGCCTTGTGCACAGAGTTAAGCAGGTCTCTCAACCACTTAAAATTTCTTCCCTGTTTGTGGGAGTTCTCTGTGGCAACAAATGCAAAACTCCTGTGAAATTAAGAGGCATGGAAATAATTTTTCTCCCCAGGCTGAGAAGGTCAAATAGATTCGAAAAGTACTTCATATCCATCACTGTAAGAATAGAAACCTAATTAGACACCAGACTTCACTGGCTAAAAGAGATCAAACTCACTTAAAGCTATCATCTGAAACATATTTTTAAAGGACTTTCCCTTGATTATTAATTCATTTACTTATACTGCATACAGGGAAAGTCATTCACTCGACGCAGCTCTGCAGCCATTCATTCTCTGAAATGAACCACATCTTGACTTCCAATCACTTTGTATTTGCCAGCATCACTGTTACACCTTCTCCTTTTCCTATTTCTATTGTATCTCCTACTTTTCTAGCTGACGATCTTTAAACCAGGATATTTTACATTTTATATTCTTACAGTTCAATTTAACAATTTACATTTTATGCTTACAATTTTATATTTTACTAATGCAGTACGGTAATACAGTGAACTACCAGAACCACAAGATGACAGCTTGTATTGTACTCATGGTATCAGTAGGTTACAAGGAAAGATACTGACAGAGTCTCCTCTCCATAGGATCAAAACCATCAAGAAGGCCGATCAAGAAAGATTTCTCTTGCCACACGCATTTAAAGATTTTCCAGCTATATGCCAATTAAATAGTGTAGTGGAATTGTCAGTTAATCATTACATAGATGGATCTGGATCAATGTCAGACCTCATTTAAGGACAAACACATTTGCCTTAAATATAAGAAATACACCTCACTGAATTTAATAGGCATTTTCTTATTCCTTCATATTTGAATAAATGCAATGCTCAGGAAAGAGTACAAAAGAATAATAATTAATTAATTTGGGCAGGCATGCTTTAAACTTCTGCACCACTGATGAAGCAAAAGAGGTAAATGTTTCTTAATGGGCAAGAATAGAATGAGGATGAAATTAAATGTACTTTACCTTTCACTTTACCCCTAGTCTGAACAACTGCAAGACTAAGTTTAGAAGCCCAACTATTTTGCAGTGATATTTGGTTAGTTTTTACCTTAGGCTCATGCATTCTCTATTCCTTACTTTACTAAATGTTAAATATAATAAAATCAAACAGAATTAGATCACTATTCCTCATGCTAGTAACAGATGCTGGGTAGGCAATCCAAGTTTAAATTTTTTTCTACCCCAAAATTACCTGCATCCAGAAAATGAATCAAACTTCCTTTGAAAGAAAAAAAAAATAAAATAAAAAAAGAAAATGTTGAATTGGAGAGCAGTTACACAATCAGAAATTTTTTGTGTTTTAAAAACACTGTTGTAGTTTTATCATTGTTACCACTGAGGAGTGTATCAACTACCCTTTCTATTATGCAGTTGCTGCTACAGAGTATTAATATTATAGAAACTACTATGGAGGTTTTGGCTACATTATTTACTTGTGACATTAAAGTCCAAAATTTAATCCTAAATTACCTAGCTTTGTCCTGATCAGCTCAGTGTCTGTAGATGTATGTACATAAATATATGCCCACATAAATAAACCCCAAACCACAGATGTTAGAACTTTGAATGCAAGCCACGCTGAGATGTCTCACTATCATTTCAAAAGGCTTCCTACTGTCACACTGAAATGCCCAGATAGGTAGACTGCTGTGAAATATGTAGGCGATGCCTGCTGACTGGTTTTCAGATGATGAGGAGCATTTGAAAGCATCAAAGATTCCTGTGTGGATGTGTGTACATTAATTCCTCCCTTTGTGATATCTAGACTTGACTATGGTAACATGTTGTTTAATAGATTGCAAGACTCTGCTCCTCACAGACTGAACCCTATTCAGAAATGTCAGTGCTCCCACCAGTCTTTTTACTGATTTCAGGTATTCTAAACTTAACGTGGCAGTTGCCAAGAGATTGCGTTGTTTGAAGGCTGCGTTTACATCTCTCAATTTGTTGTCTTTGTTTCACTATTGGCAGGACTACAACTGAAGTGCTAAATGCTCCTCAGGTAGGAAACCCATCATGAAGAAAGGGTAGGGCTTTGGATACAGTGCTTCATCATCAAAGCTTCTTGAAAATGTAGTTCAAGTTACGTTTGCTTTAATAAGAAGTGATAATCTGCCGTTAAAAATTTGTGTCCCCACACCGCTCTAGACAAGAAAGATGCTGGGGTAGTTGTTTTGGTTGTGGTCAAATATATAGTAGAAAAGGTCAGATACGATGGTGAAGACACACACTAAGCACACGCACTTCCAGTAACAGTTTTTCAAAGCAGTAAAGTTGTCATTATTCTGTTCCACTTCACGTTTTCAGCTTCATTCTTCATTATGGCATTTCAACAAGTGGCATAAAATCAGTTATGTGCTTATCCACTGCACTGACCTTGCTGCTTTCAGTTTGCAAGAGAAGACATTTGTACACGGAGCAGAGGAGTACAGAGGGAACAGCCACAGAAAACCTAAACTGCGCTTCATTGTGAATGGCGAGTAGTTCCCAGTTCTGATGCTGTGCTGCATACTTCTACAGCACCTTTCTGAAACAAAAGGTTGTCTGAAACAATGGGTTCAGATCTCACCTAATATGTAGAAATGAGGTCTGTGACATCTGGAAAGCCAGCGCTTCAACACTATATACAGCGCTGTGCTAGTTCAACATATAGCCTCCCACAGTACTCAGGAGGGTCACACTGAAGAAAGTATCTTTAATATATAAAATAAACTCAAAAAAACCAAGCACAATTTAATTGACTAAGCATTCAAAGTCACTCAGTATTTTTATGGGTAATGATAACTCAAGACTGACAACGGACCTTGGCTGAAAAAGAATATGTGATTTCATGAGGGACTGCCTCTCTCCTCTCAAAGCACGCACAAAAGGGAGGGACAGCTTGTAAAGAGCCTGTAGCACTTGCCTGCACTGTTCTGGGCTCATTTGTAAGTTGCTAACAAACATACACAGATTCTATGTATATTTTCATATCTTCTTCAGGACTTCCAGTGCAGTTCTCATAAAGATCAGTCACTGACCTCTTTATTTGAGAGTGACTTCTAGCTCTTCTTTAAATCCCTTCTGGTCCTTCCATGCAGTCAGTGCAATAATTTTCTACTGACAGGTCTTGCCAAACTTCCCCTACATCTATTTCCATTTCCCTTCATTTTTCTTGCTCCTTTCATTTTTTTCCTGTGTATGCTGATTCCCTAGTTCCTCTTCTACTAAATTATGCTCTATTATTTCCACAGCCTGAAGAACTCACAGCTGAAGCATTATTTCTAACCTTATTTTGTATTCCTAGCACGTCCTATAATCTGTTTTGAGTGTTATTTGCAGCCAAGATGCTGACACAGCATCAATTTTGTTTTCATGGTTTGACTGGGTAGAAGTATGCCTTACTACAGGCACTGGGATAAAAACAGTCAGCTATGTAACACCAGCACAAACACATGTAGAAGGAACCTTATTTTTTCCAGGTTGCGTGTTATTGTTTCTAAGTGGTACCTACAAAGCCTCAGCCATCTTGCAAAGAAAGAGGGGAAAAAAAACCCAGTAAATTGAAATGGTATTTTTGTTGCATATGCTCTTTCCTCCTTTCCCCATTTTAGTATGTCAGTTCTTTCCCAGAGACTAAACATTCATACCTGACCCAGATCAAAAACCACTGTAGAGCACCAGGTTGAGAGCGTCCCCAAAAGCTTTTCTGACCTGTAAAAGAAAAAAATCTGCTTTCTTTTTCTCGGAGATCGCTAATACCTAAACTGACTCGTTTATACTAGAGTTCATTGTTCATGTCCTTTAACATCCAAGGTATCCACATTTCTGTCTTTAACCCACATGGTTTTCCTCTCTTCATGTGAAACTATGCTTTATGAATACACTTAAATCTAAAATCCCATATCCAACACTTTCTGAAGCTTTAGAGGAGGTCTGGAATGTGAACCACAATCCCATTTTATAAAAAGGCCCTTTAACAGCCAAACCAAACTCTTTAACATAAAGCCAGTAAGGACAGTGACATATTAACTTCCTTAGCTCTGATAATCTAAACTCTCCATTTATTATGAAAGTCTGAGGGACTTATCAAGAAAGTCTAACTTTTATACTTCACTTTGACACTGTTTTGTAAGTTAGTAATAAAAATGATTGCAAAATCACCACGCTTATTTTATTTGATGTATAGATTGCAAAAATAATTGCCAATCATATAAATTCAATGCGTTAGAAAAACAGACATGAAGAAAGGTATTCTTACTATAGCTTGTAAATAAGCATCATGTAAACTGACATTAACATTTATAATTAAGAAAAAAGAAATTACAGAGGAGGCAACCCCCTGAGTAACTATAGGGTTTAACACACAGCAATATAGCCTATGTCCAAAGATGTATCACTTTCAAAACAATTAACTAATAATGGTACTGGAAAGCCAAGCTTACCTCAGAATAATGAGATAACTGTGGGATGCACGTCATCACCACCTCAAAGGAAAAGCCTTTTTCTATTATATTTTTTTTTAGCTCCCCTCTTTTTAAACCAGAGAGGATGTTACATGAATAGTAAAGAGGAATAAAGTCAGGATTTCTAGCTCCGTGAATTTTTCAGCCTAGCATCCTGAAAGAGAGGTCGCTAAATGACAAAGTGCTAATGGTCTCAGAGCAATTCAGCTGCTCTGCACCTAGTGCAAATGTGTTACAAACTCAGGACAAGTAACTCGGCAAGGCTGGTTGGGAAAAAGGCTGATAGCTGACAGGTGAAGTTCAAGGCCATAGAATTTCAGATCTGAGACCAGCCACTTGTTCTTGTGATTGCCATTAACTTCGTGTTTTGGGCACAGCCCTTGTACATCGACAGTGGTCCCTTTTATGAAGTCCCAGAATTTCTTTGTACTAAATTAAGTTATATAATTTTCTTAAGAAGCAAAAAGGCCAGCTTCACTATCGGCTCATCACCAAGAGCCATATGCAAAGGCTTTTGCTACCTTTTTTTTATTTAGGCTGGAAAGCCTGCTACAAATAATTCCCTCACTTGGAAATTCCCAGGTCCCATCATATGAACTTCCATCTTAACAAACAGCTTGCAGATCTCTGGATGTCTCTTGCTCACTGCAGAGCCTGCTGACCTGACTGGTCTTCAGCCTAACAGTCAACAGCAAAAAGGGCTACACAAACATGTTGGCTTTCACACATACAATAGAAAAGACATCACCCAGATTTATATATACAGCCTCCCCAAACCAACCAAGGCACCCAACCAAGGTACTCGCATTGAAACGTTTCCTTAGCTCCCTGCATAGCATACCGGAGAGACACAGGCACCTCACCCCTACATGGTGCTGGTGCTTCAAACCTGCATCAGCCAGCCTGAGCTGCCTCTGTGACCTGTGAAGAGGTACGGGGACCTCCAGGGAGCGATTCAGACCTTGTGTACATCAGAGATGAATCCTGACATACAGTATGCACTGTTTGTGACTCTTCCTTACATAACGGGTGGGGAAATTCAGAAAACTTGAAAAAAATAGTGTGAAAGATAGCTTCACCAAACTAAGCTGTTACGGATTTCAGGCTCTCAGCTTCACATTTGGCTATATTCAACAGCATAAATAACAGTTATAATTGAGAAGGATCTTGGATCAATACAATTTTCTGTTTTTTGTTTGGTTTTTTTGTTTGGTTTTTTTTTTTTTTTTTGTAGCAGAGTAACGTTTCTCAAACTGCTTTAATTCTTTAACATCTATTTAATGCCAAAACCAAGAAAGGATAAATAGGCATAATCTGACAAACCTTACTGTACTTGAAACCCTTCTTCTCCAGCACACATCTTAGTGCAATTTGAGTTTTAACCAGAAGGTACAAAAGTCCAGATTTAAAACAGAAATGTACTCTTACCTGTACTTATGAAAAGAGGAGTTAGAAAAAGACAGGCTAACACTCAGTTTGGGAGTATTCAGTTCAGTTCACCCAGACGGAATTCTCAATGTTATACCTAATTATCTTGGTCTTTAAATTTTTTATTTTTTTTTATGACCCATTTTAGATACACTAATTTCAGTTCTAACAGAAATGTTTACTGATGTTGATGGGCTTCTGGTGTTTTTTTCAACTTACATTAAACCACCCAGGAGGTCCTCTACTACTAACCACAGCCAGGAAGCCCCATTAACTTGACCAAACTACGCTTTCTATAGCTTGACGCACCCTCCTTTTCATGTGGCTTTTGTTTTCTGTTGGCTCTGCCTTCTTCTCTGACTCATTGCTGGCTACAGTGTCATTTAATCCCACACACTCATTTGCTGCAGCTTCAACTTCAATAAGGAGCCTATGACCATGCTGTATCCATGTTGATCCATTTTTTACCTTAGCAAAATACTGATTTCTATCTGACCCTCCCATGCAGGATATCACACCTGCTCTTCAGCACGAGCCACTTCCAGATGATACTTACAACGCCTCCAAACCCCCCCCCAACCCTCCCGGATGATTGCTCTGTCACTTCATTCCTCTCTTCTTTGGATTAATTCTTTTATTCTCACTACAAAATCTATATTCCAAAACCAATCTTTGCTCTCTCTCCTTCTTCGGCTACACTCAGACAATTTTTTCACCCTGAAGAACTAGAGCAATCATTTCTGTATCCCTCAAATTATACCCTCATCTTTCACCTATATTGTATTCTCTGCTGAACTAAAATATCCAGTCTTTGGAACCCCTATACTTATTACCCTGTTCTGCGTAACTATTTGTAGCTTCTTGCAAAAACATCTGAATGCTTTCTCTTTTCTACCCCTTCTCAGGAACTTCATCAGCTAGTCAGAAAGACCAGTTACCCTTTTCTTGTAATCCTCTGCCCGGCTGAACAGAAACAGGCAATGACTTGATAACACAGCTATTTCCCAATTATTTTAAACATGCATTACTGTTATGTTAAAAGAGGGAGCAGGAAACTAGGAAGCTTTTGAAAAACTGCAACTTAGATTTACTCTCTGCCTTTGTCTGACATTTAGCTTCATAGTATACCCTTTGAAGTACAGCTGTTATTTTCATGTCTCTGTTCAGGGTGCTGCACAGTAAAAGATACTGCTTTTGCCTGGGAATGTTTGGGTGCTACTGAAACATATGTGTTAAACAATACATCAGATAACACTGCCTTGTTTACTTCTTTTTCCCTTCCCCCCAACACCTGTGTATCAAGCAAACTTGCACAATTCTAGCAGAGATATCGGAGAAAAAAAATCCGGATTCTTTTTCCCCTCAGGGTAGTGCATTGTGTGCTATTTATTTTATTATACTTTATAACTAATTTTGCTAGTTATGGTATATGGTAGATACAAATATGATCAGCACAAAATAATTTTCTGATGTTTATCCTCTCATCTTTCACAGGAAGAAAACAAAAATACAAACAAACCCCTAATATTTATGTCAATGCAAGAATAGATCAATGGATCAAAGCCAAAACAGTCCCAAGAGGAAAGCAATAGTCTCTTTCCCTGTTAATGAACAGCCTGTTGTTGCAAATTCACGTAGGCTTTAATTTAATAAACACAAATGGATGAATGTGCTTACAGGATGTCATCCCCTTTAGGCTTGAAATCACTGACATGGAAGAATTGTCACACTTCAGTGAATTGAGCGCTACTCCCTACCCTTTCAAACCTTATTCACTGTGGCAACACAGACATCAAAAATGAAATTTTATAACTAACTCTTGTGCCTTTGCTGAGTTCAGTTCTTTTGCGTTGAAATGTGGATTTTAAAAGTTACGTCCTGTTTTACCTGAATTAAAGATAAATCGGCTCAGTTTGACTAAAAAAAAAAAACCAACAAAAAAGCTTAGCTTGAACACAGACTTCTAAAAATTTTAAAAAAAACCCAACAAAGTATATTTGAAGTTCATTTGACCTCTTGCAGGTGGACTCATTTTCTGAGACCACTAATGTCAATAAGCTTCAGCTCCCACATAAAGCTTATTGCAAGCTTGGACATATTTATTAAATAAATACTCAGTTTCAGCTAGAGGCTAAAATGTGCAATATACAGTGAGCATTATATACAGCAGTGGTTTTAATCCACTCTGGAAAACAAGCAGAGATCATCAAAATCCAAACCTCCCATGCAGTAAAATGTGCATAAAACTGAAACTCAACAACTGTTTGTCCACTGCGCTACTCAAGCTGGCGAGGGTTAACAGCCCTTTTGTAAACACTACTTTCTTTTGCTGAGCAGACAGACACTTCCCTAGAAACAAAGGGAAAACAAGCAGGGTGCAAATTCCGGAGGTTTATCTCTCAGTGTATTCTTTTAAAATAGTTTGGAGGAGCAGAACTCAAACTGCTATCTCATGTGCACAAAAAACACAAATATACCGCAGATCTCCATCTGGCAGCACCTACATTCTATTACAATGTCTTTACAAATATTAAAACAGGAACAGTTTAACACAACCTAACAAAAGCACACCTGGAGTATCACGTCACACTTATACATTCTTGAATTTTAGCTCAGAAATAGGAAGTGACTTTAAATTAATCCAAGAGTCAATACAAGCTTCTGTTTTGTAGACTCTTATTGACACAGAGCTTAAGTACAGCCTCCAGCAAGGGGTGCCTAACACCAACATGCATACTATACCACAAAGCTATATTGATGGGTATCACAGGAGTTCGTTCCTTCAGTACAGAACAATTATCAAGGAGTGCATTTTGTGGGAACAGATGTAATCCAGAGATCAATTCAGATTTCTCAAGGATTTTTTTTTAAATCTATTTTACAGCTTGACTAATACCGGCTTGTTAACTTAGGCATGTCTCAAAGTTTCTCTAACAGACAGGATTATGCTCCATGGGTGGTTTGGGTTTTGTTTTGGGGAGGGTCGGTTTGTTTTTTCTTCCAGGAAAGCCTTTTCAAAATGCAACCAGAAAAGCTATGCTTTCCAAAACAAAGAAAAGTCACTCCATCTCTTTGTCCTTTATTAGTCGTAAAGGATATAACTGGATACAATAAACTTCATTCAAACTGCGCTTCTTTTAATCTGCATTGACAAATCTGTCCAAGTACTAATTCAAAAACAGATCTGTGACTTCACAAAACCAGACCTAACTTAGCAAAGCTGATAGTACATAGTCATCTAGCTACTGACATGCATTTCCATCTTGCTGTTTTCTAGAACTGATAGCAGAATTAGCTAGCAGAGATGGAAAGTTAAAAAAAAAAAAAAAAAAGCTGCTTCTGACAAGCATTGTACGTAACTTCCAAATTTTGCTACTCCTAGAGTTATAGGGAGGCAAAAGAAGCTGAAAGAATGCAAGATACCAGACAGTTCCACAGAATACGCAGGCTACAACCTTCATACCATGTCAGTTTCATTAATTTAAAAGCCATCTTCAACATTTCAGTGGAGCAACTACCTGTCATGCCAACCGCATCAGTCATGTCATCCAGTAGCACAGTATATTTCAGCTTAATTCATTATAAATGTCTTGCTTCAAAGTGAGAAAAGGGGATCAAAAGCTCACCTGATGGGGTATATAAACTTCAAAAATGTCAAAACATATTTCTTGTCTAGAAAACAGCTCATGAGCCACAGCTTCATGCTTGTCTTTAGCTCTTGTGGGAAACAAATGGTAAATTTTGCTGTTTACCACAGATGGTGGCAATAAAAAGAACCACAGAATGGACATTATAAAACCCCAACCAAACAACAAGCAAGCAAAAAAACCAGGCTAGCAAATTATGAAACTTACTGGTTGATACAGTTAACCCATAAACTTTTCAGAAGACTGAAGCAGGAAATTCACGTGGGGGAAAGTGATAACAAATGTCTTCCAAAATGGACAAAAGGAAACTTCAGCTACCCTTGAAATGGTGGCATACATTTCCTAAAGAAGGTGGAGCCACTCAAAGTACATCAACTTATTAACAAGCTTATCCTACCTATTAAACTCTTTAAATCCTCAACACCAACTGAGATCAGCCTATCTATTGCTTTGATAAAAAGATATAAGAATGGACTCAACTGGAGCATGGTGCAGAAAAAACCTTCACAGCGTCCTCTTGCCTGGACATTTTGATATCATGGAAGCCTGCAGAAATACTAGCTTACTCAAAGAAATAGCTGCAGCCAGACTGATAATCTGTTTCTTAGGTCATCCAATTAGCTGGTTTGTAGGGTCATGCTGATGAAAATACATAGCTTCTCGTTCTAGGCAGTCTGATGTACAGTCGTGGCTAGTTGATGGATCTCTGCACCAAACCCTGCTACACAGTGTAAATGTGCCATGCCTCAGGTAAGCCCTTTATTTCACTTGAGCAAACCAAGGTGTGTTTTTCCCATTTGTTGTCATCTTTAAAGAAATCTCCTCACTCCTAAGTTAGCATTGCAGAACACCACATTCTGAGATCTATACAGACACCGTACAGTTACTGACATATACATCATTGTTTTGGGACTGCTAAAAGCGATGTGTTCTCACAGCTGGCAATCCTCTGAAAAATACAGAAACAACTACAAATTTGCACTAATGAAAAATAGGTTGGATTCTTTCCACAAAAACTCTAAGATGTATCTTCAGCTGAGAATAACAACTAACCAAAAAAAAGCCAGAGCCATATTACTGAAACCAGACTCTCATGCTGCCTGTCTTTGCATCTCTGGAATTTGACTAGGCTTCAAGCTGGAGAACAAAAGGCAGACATACTAAAGCTTGTTTACAACATCTTGGTGTCAATCAAAGAAGGTGGTACTAGAAATCTGATGATAAAGCTCGTGCTTTTAAGTTCTAGAGCTTTGGCTGGCAGATCCAATCTCAAGCCAGCATCCAAATACTTGGGGGCTTATCCTAATCAAACCCCTATTTTCAGAATCTGTATTTTACCCGGCAACTTCTGGTGCCACCTTGGTGTTCTGAGAAGCCTTACCCTCAGGTAAAATTAAAAGGACAAAAGGACACTTTTCATCTTGCAACATTAGGGCCCCATCAGATCACTCATTGCTTGTTAAGGCAGAATTTGAGCGTATGTTTCCCAATGTTTTGAATCATTAATGATTTCTGCTAAGTAAACCAGCTCCAACTAAAGAAACACCAGGACATGCCTAGCCCGTATCTACTCATCAGGGATATGAAAGACCAAAATTCTAGTTCTGTTCTGATTCTTGCTTAGTAGCAGTAGCTAGCAAGTCAGGGGTCTGGCTCTAAAGTCTTGAGTGGAAATCACCCCTCTGCACAAAGTGGTACATCTGATTACACAAAAAGCTTTGGCTTTAGCCAAATTCCCTAAACCATCTCTCACTACAAAACTCATCTTGTCTGATTTTGCACTGTTCTGTATCTAGCACAGTACTTTTGTACATGTGAACTAAACAATTAATAAAAAGTGTTAGGTAATGAATGTGTAAGGAGTACTTGTGATGGACAACAACAATTCTGGATTTCATTTAGCGTATGTTTACAGAAAATGGTAAAGAAAACTACACAAAAGAATGCTAATCTAATCTAGTACGAGAATTTTCACATGCAGTTGTTGGACACAGAAATGATTACTCACGCTAATACTGAGATGTAAACTCACATACAAATTTGGTTTTGCACTGCTGTCAAGTGTTTTCAGTTAGCCCATCTCTAATTTCAATAAATATATGACAAAGGAGCGGGGAACTGCATTACAATGAACAAAGCCTCTAGTTTTGCTCTCCCCACTTACTGTATTTAGTACTGTATGGCTTCTGGAGACATTTATGCAGGAAGTGCCCCCTTCATGGCAATGGATTGGAGAACTTTCAGACACAGACATGCAGTACTTTTGGTTTTTCATAAACATGGCCCTTCTGAGGCCCACTGGTCTGTGCCCACCTGGAATGATTTGTTGTGAGCATTTCCACATGGACCACAGAGCTAGTTCTGGCTGGTCATGGTGACTGACACTATCTGCATGGGCAAGGAGTGAGAGCAAGCTATGCAGGCTATGTTTATCAGGTGCCTATGTAAATAGCGGAGGAACTGAGCCACTCCTGGAAATGAAATGTAGTTAGCTGAACCCTGGCTAGTGCAAACTTCATGGTCTCTTCTGAACTTCCTGTGACCCTCTGGGTTAAGACTGACAGTTAACAGAGCAATAGGCTATTGAAACACAGACCTACTTAACGTTTCCCGTATCTGCTGCTTTTTTCTTTTAAGCAGTTTTTCCCGTTAACTGAAGTGTTTTCTGTTTAGACTGGCTTGATAAAGTTGATGAGGCCTAATATTTAGTTAACTTACTTCTAAAAAGGCAGTTTTTACATATGTATTTTACTACAAATACTGTACAGATAAATAAGTTGTAATGTTCTAGATAGGCAACGCAAGGTACAGTGAAATTAAGGGTCTTTTCTGGGGATACCTACAAAAATTAGTATAATCCTTATACCAGCCACAGCCCTTATTTTCAAAGTAAGCTTTTTAAATACTAACAAATACTAACTACTCAACAAATATCTACAAAAATATACCATTATTAACATTTATTTCAGATTTATCCATACACGTGTGCCACAATCCTGCCTGTACAAATCACTTCCATTTAGAGCAATTCAATTGAATGAGGTCGGAAGAAACAACTTTCGAGTTTAAGGTTTAAGGCTTTGGAAGAGCAAGTAAAACAAAAACTCAGTCTGCAATCCAATCACTGTGTGGCCACATGCTGGTGACTATTTCACTGTTGGAAGAGACTGCTGCTTCCATGAGGTGAATACTGAGTACAGTAACTCCAAGTTAATGTGGCAAGGCCTAAATGCAGTTTGGCAAAACAGAGCAATTAATTTTACTGATCAGGTTCTGTACTCTTCTCAGCACGTTTACCAATACTCAAACGGCATGAAGTCAGTAACCGACAGCTTAGTGCATTAAATACAGCTGCTCTGTAACACGAAGTCATCCGTTTATCCTCTAAGTGTGCTCCTTCATGCAGTTAGCACCACTGCCAAGTGTACTAAGGAGAATTCACACTTGCTACAGTTCAGTAAGCTGAACTCCAGAGCTACTGGTAACTTGGCTGCGGCGTCAAGTCACAGTTATATAATCCTCAGAGCTGGGAGACAAGCGCACAAAGGCAAAAAGAAGCAGGAACCCACATTTCAAAGGTGTTATGGTTCCGGGTATTACAAAAACAGACTTTCTAACCTTCTAACGGACTGTAGATTTTGTAGAAGTTTGTTTCTTTTTCTCCCCCAGAGTAGAACATTGCGTAGTTTGAATCCACGCAATTAGAGAAAGCTGTGAATTAACCTCAGCCACTTGCATACATACTTTCAGCTGTAGTTTAAAGACAGGTGATACTGAGCACTATCATCTGCATTCCTCAACTAAACTTAATGAGCAGCTGTGTACGAATTAAAGGGTTCTTGCCAGACCAAGGCACTGACATCTATCTCACTGATGGAAGCCTTGAATGGTAAAAAGGAAAAGTCTTTCAGCTACAGTCTGTAACATGATTGAATAAATTAAATTAAATGATAGCTTTATTTCTATCAGGATAGCAGTGTTTTGCTACAGTACACCAATTACTTCAAGAAGGATAGCAACGCATACAGATGATTAAAAATCTCTCAGATGACCCCATCAAATATTATTTTGTCTAGACAGACCCTCAAATTCTGTTATGGGCCAAATTCAGGTCCTGAACTAGTACAAGCTAACTGCTGCAAACAGAATCCTATCAATTTACTCCAGTTTGAGATCTGGTCTTATGCATCCTTGACACCAAAACAGTTCAAAAATAACAAAAATGAGAATTAAATTAACCCTCTCTCTCTCTTCCCAAAACTGTCTCGGGTGGTAGGGATTTTGATAGTGCTGCCTAAATGCTAGATTTAAGATTAGTAATTTACTTCATACCGCAGATAGTTTGCAACATAACAAAATTCTGTCACTACTGATCTGGGTTGCTATTTAAGTAACTCTAAGAAAAGAAGGGGTGGACAAGGGGAAGAAAAATCAGTACCTCAAAAGTCTGACATCTCACAATCTGTTTTTTGTACCCAAATTACTTCAGACTTCGCAAAGTGAGGGCAAGATTTGAGATTCTTCTATTAAGTCAAAATGATGAAGGTGGCTAAAAATTAAAATATTTCTCTGGAGACAGGAGTTTTATAAATAGCTTTGCAAAACACTGATGACAGCTTGGTCCACTATACTAATTTCTGTTGTTCTGGAAACTACAAAAATAAATAGGCATGGATACCGTTAGGTGACTAAATGAAAAAAATACAGTAACTAATTTAATCAGAGGAGATATTTTTTTCCTGCCAATTAAGGGGTGCTCAAAACTTTCAATATCATGATTTTATTTAACAGTCATCTTAGCTGCAAATCCCACAAATCACTGTAGGAGCTATCTTAATTTTAAGTTAAAATCCCTCGAATTTTAACTTCAGCCTATCATTAAATCTGACCTTTAAAAGCTGAAGTAGAAGAGGTAACTTATTTTACTTTGCATCTCTCTTGACCAAAACCAGAAACAGGTACTGCAAAGACCATGGGCAGTTACCTTCTTTTGGGGGGCGGGGGGGTGAGGAGTGGATTTGTTTGTTTGGATGACTTGATTTTTTTTCTCTAATTCCTGATAAAGAGGAGTCTGGAAAATCAGTAAGAGACTGATTCTCAGTAGAGAATTTCAGTCCAAAAAAGATGAGCTTCTGTATTTTTGGATATCTTTCAAAATTCCAAACTAACTGAGGCCCTAGTAACTCATAACTTCTGCCAGTTAGAAGTCTGGACAGATGTATGAAAAAGAATAAATATGCAAAAACCAGTATACTTGAAAATTGGGCCTGGGGCATTACAGTAGTAAAAGTCAGCAAATATAGATTACTGTAGAGGAAGGGGGCTAATTTTTATCTGCCATTAAGGAAAGATTGAAAGCAAAAGTTGTCACACAGTAGCTTTAAGGATATAAGTTTGGTCTCTTGGGTTAGATGACAAAACCAGTTCTGAACAACTGGATGTCTTCCTAGATGCACTGAAGACCCTGTACAGGACAGAATGAATCATAAAGAAAACAGTACTAAGTAAAATGCAGCTCCACAAAGAACTGAGTACCTCTCAACGTCGTGAAAAATGGAACGGAGCAACTTGAGAGGATCCGGCATATAGATCACTGCAGATTAACATGCAGATGTTGCTAATTCTACAAATTACTTAATTCATGGTTAGGACAGTAATTAATACTGTTCTTGTTATACTTCTGTGTATCTGAGAGCATGGAGGAATATCAGAGAGCATACCTGAAATTCTGAACCAGTAGTAAACTGTCTTCAGCTGCATGCATGTAAGAAGCTAACAGCAATGTGCATCTCTCTAAAGGATGTAATAGATGCGCTACACTACATTATGAATTGAAGGGGAGAGGGCAACGGTGTGGGTTTTGAAACCAATGCAATCTTTCAGCTTCCTGAGTATTTCAACTCTGTTGAAAATAGGAAGGGAATTTCTTTCAAGTGGTAAACACTTTAAATAAATAAATGGAGTGGAGATTTGGATTTTATCTGAAAATCACTAAGGCATAAAGAAGCCAAAGCAGTGCATGCAAATACTGAGACAGCCTTCTATCATCCTCTCTTTCTCACGAACACACCTAGATGTAACAGGCATGTATAGCAAAAGAAGCATCCTGAGACCTTCTGTTGGGAGGTTTCTGTAGTAACATTCAGAGGATGCCTCGGTCACCTTCACAAATCTTTTGAGACTGAGCCAAAAAGCTTAAATTCTTCCATTCTGCCTGGAAATTCCAGTTAGTGTCAAGCAAATCACGCAGTTAATAGGGAGTATCACTTTGTGCATCCATTTAAGTACTGACCACCCTCCGCTCCTTTTAATAGTTCTATGAACAGCCACTGAGGTCCTGCTGTCTGTTCCTAATATTTTGTGTCTCCTGTCTGCGCTGTTCAGAAATACTCAGAAGCGGTATAGCAGGACTCTCAATGACTAGTATTATGTAAAGCAAAAGGACGAGGGGCTCCTCCTAAAACCACTCAGAAATAGAGTTCACCCATCTTACCTGCTGCAGACAACCACAATGATAACGTGGCATTACACTACACTGTAACGAGTTTGCAAGCCCCAGGAAAGCAATTTGCAATATGACAGGGCCAAGGGGTAAACAGTACTACCAACCTGCAGGAATACCTGGACATCAGAGCAGCATAAGACAAATGAACTAATAACTGGAAAACAAAAAGCCTGTTCTTTTAAAGGAGCACAAACCTACACAGTACTGTCAAAAGCAAAGTAGAAGGAAGTAAAGACAGTAAAAGTTAAACAGATATAGTGTGCAAAGTGGATCACCTTGATTACAGATAAACGTCAGATTTATGGAAATACTATTTATCAGAGTACTGTTAGGTCAAAGTCCTAGGTAAAAATAATGTTAGACTCCTAGGCTTACCAAGAGAGGTTATTTAAGAGAGAGGTTGCTAGGAAGTAAAACTTAGGTTGTTCAGCAGCATTCTAGGGCTCACAGGATACAAGCAGGCAAAAAAGCATGCTCTGAGCTCTCACTGCCCAGCAACATCCTCAAGCATATCACAGCCCCAAGGCCAGCTGGCCCTTTTGGAAACCTTTTCAACAACCCAGGTGATCTTCTGTTCTGCCTCTACAGAGTCCTTTAAACTTGATTACCTAAGCATCCACAGAGACACCTGAAATTCTGGGTGTTGGCTCCTATGTTTAAACAAGACTTACAGCTTCCCATCTCTGAATATGAACAACACAGCCTGAAGTCTTCATTCATATGTTAACAAGTGCTGTGCTCCAAAAAACATAAATAGTTGTGGGTTTCACTGGCTAAAACCATTAGACTCACTGCATCACTTGCCTAGGCAGTAATGCTGGGGAAGTTGAATACCAGTCTCTGAAACTCACCTATCCACAGCATCAAAAGTAAAGCAGCATGTTTGGTTGCATCCAACATAGCTTTTCATGTCAACACTCTAATGTATCTGATTCTCTTCATAAATTTATCCAGCTGCACAAACAGAGAGTAAGGAATATGAAAATAGGGTCCACCTTCAGACAACAGAAGTGAGCCAATATTTATAGAATACATTTAAGTAATAAAAGATATCATTGTTAGTGCTTTTTCATTTTAATTACAGAAAACAGCAACGTACTACACCAGCGCTGCAAGGCAATCTGCCAAGAGAACTAACTAAATGTATGAAAATACTTTCACTGAAATAACTTATGCTGAATTAAATGTTTTGCCGCTTTATTTGATTTGGCTTACTGATCATTTAACTGTCACCAAATTCTGAACTTAAGAAGTGGCAATGTTTAATGACAATAAGACACTGTAGTTCATGTGTTAATGCTGATTAATGCACTTCCCAAGCGTGCTGGAAGCATTTGGCTTGCCTTGTACCTTACACTGTGCACCCAAGGCATGCATTCATCAGCACTACTGCTCAGTCTGTCATGTCTTATTGCTGAAGTAGCGCACCATTCTCAGTATGTTTGCTTTGAGCCTGCCTCAGTCAATTTACATTACACTGCCCACCCATACCCACGTTTTTGAGGTTCACCCAGCTCTTGATGATCAGGGGCCTGTGTGTTTAATAACATTTTGCTCTGCCAGTCTAATTAACTCCGGCACTATATCTGCAGTCAGATAAAATGCTCATTTCACACCACATTAATTTTTATCAGCTGAACATTAAGCAACACAAAGCTATCTATGCTTGGTTTAATTTACATACTGACAGAGCTACAAAGCATTACTGCAGTGACTGCAAAGCAAATAAGTAGAACTGGCATCAAACATGGCTCCTTCAAAATGAAATATTGATTTGCAAGACTGGCATCCCAGAGTGAAAAAGAGGAAAAGAAAAAGAGAATGTAAAATTACTTTCCCCTGTCAGCACTAGAAAAAAATACACATTTTGTAACCAGTACTTCCTTAAATGTTATAGCGTGAGAGGGATATTAAAATTAAAACTTATTCTTTGATTGGCCAAGAGAAGTTAGAGGCGATGGTAACATTTCTCATGACTTAGAAAGAAAGGGAAAAAGGGGACCGGGGACAGGGTGGGGGAAGAGGGCACATGACAACTGTATTAGAGAAGACATCTTAAAAGATTTTCCTGCTCTCTTCACTGGATTAAATTTAGCCAAGCAGTTCTCTTTTTGTGGACTATGGCCATAAGTCAAATTTGGAGGTAAGATGTATGAAAGACCCTGGGATTCTAATATATGAATACAAGTACAGAAGAAAAATTCTGGAAATTCTGAGAGCCTGGGATTTTATTCGGAGTCTAGCAGTGACCTATCTGTGCTATTTAAAGGCATCTGTGACCCCCTCAGTACCCAGAATAATAAGTGTTCATCTGAGTTAATCTGAACACATAAAAGCTGGCCACATAGATCAATCATGCCCAGCTTTTCCAGAATGTTGCACCACAACACTCAGGCGAAGCCCTTAGCTCCAAAAATAAAAATATCCTGCCTTCCGCTCAACTGGCCAAAGTAAAATCTTCACTAAAGCTAATTATGAATCGCACACCATTTAAGTGCTACAGTATACCTCCTCCTTTGGGCTTTATCTGGTCTTCAGTTCGAAGTTAAAAAATTAGGCAAGTCCAGCTGGGCTGCATTGCAAAAATCTCATAGAGCTTTAGCAAACGAGCAAAATTAATAAACTAGTGCTCTTCCACTTCTGCCTCTGTGTTAACGTAATCATTTAAATCTTGGACCTAGTGCCAGTGAGTGTATGAGTGATCTTTTAATGCTTCTTTCCCAGTTCCTCAGCTGTTCTAAATATTAAGCAATGATTCTACTGTACTGAGAAGGTTTCCACTCACAAAAGCGCATGAGGTCATCAGCACACGCAGCTCTCATGTACACTGGCAAGGAAGAAAACTCATAGGTCCTAGAGGAGGACTGAATAGCTAATGTTCAGTGTTCTTTTCATGAAGGAAAAATCCTGGAAAAGGCTTTGTAAAACTTTCAAGAGCTTTCTTGAGTGATTTGCTAAAGAGCTAGGATTTCGGCCCATTCAGCCGCATGGTTTTCTGGCCGCCCTACCCTGAAAACCTGCTGCTGGCATTGATACAGTTAAAACATCTCTATGACATTTGAAATTTTCCCTGTTCCTGTCTCAATGGCCTCCTGTGCTTCCCTGCCCCAACCTTCAAGTCAGTAGAGAGTAAATCTACACTGGACTGGGCAATCATGGAATTGTTCCCTGAGGAAACTGGCTACCACTGTGAAATCTTTCTTTGCTGTCGAAGTCACCTTTCTGAGGAGCTCTTTTCTCTTCAAAGAGCAAATATAGTTAATAACCTCCTACCTAGAAGCACTAATATTCAGCTTGACTAGTAAGTGAAAAATCATTTCAAGACAGGACATGATATTACAGCCATTTCTTTTGACTGCAATGCAGTTTATTATTGTATTCCAGCTATTTCAGGAAACAAGTCAACTTAAAATGTCATATTAATTATTTACAAAATACTGACATAAATGAAATGAAGATTTGACTGAAGTAACAGTTCAGTGCCTAACTCTGCCTTCTTAATGAATGTAACAGGGAACTGCTGAATAATTTTATGCTTACTCTACCACAATCTTTCCTTCTCCTCCTTTCCTGCAAAACAGACCATCAAAAAAACCTCAGGCTCAGACATCTCCGAATCTTGGAGGGGTCAAAAATCATAATCAAATCTAGATTCTATCTTCAGATAATGCTGAGGAACTGTTTGGTTTATCTTTATAGAACATTCCTTCGACATATGTTACAGTTAATGTCTCAGGGCACCCACTTTATTTTCAGCTGTGCTTTGAAATATGAGAAGCAAAATAGCCCCTGAATACCATTCTAACTAAAATCAGTCATTGTTTCAGAGTAACTACAATACAAAGAGTATTGACCCTTTCTGACTTCCTTGTCAGATTAGTAGCAGGCAGTTTTCTAAAACATTAAGTCAGTCGGAGCCCAAAGGATAACATGACTTCTAATTCAAGGTAACTGGAATAAAGAGAAGAGAAGAGAGGCTGATTAATTAGATCTGTACAGTGAACTAATTTGCATCGCTATTCTCACTGGTTTTCTAAAAAGAGAATCAATGTGTGTTTGTGCCTTACATCTTCTGGTTCTTCCCCACATTAAAAATGACAGGTTTTGCAGGTGAAAAAAACAATTTTCCTATAAAAAGGTACTATTTCCTATTGGGACACAAATGATTTTTACTGAAGTAAGATTTCCTTCGTCACTAGCGCATTTGGGATAAGAAGCATGGAAATTTGATCTTGGAGTTCTTCCAAGAACTTGCAGGACTTCCAGCACTGCTGTTATAGAAAATTTGAGAGGTTAATCTAAATTATTTCATGCATCTTGCCACCCACGTCATCTGTCATTTCACCACTTCTGCCCAGCAGACAGAACAGTACAACCCTTCCTTGCATCTTAAGCCTCACCTTGTGTCTAAGATGGGTACTCGGCAGTACAAAAACCATGCATCCGTGCAGTATCCCACCAATCCTTCCTCTCTTTTCAAGCTACAAATGGGATATCCATAACAACTCTCCCTAGAGTATGGTACGGCAAGTAAGGGGATACATCAAAAACTCTTTGCCTTGTTTCTATCTTTCTAGCACACGAAGGTGCAAAAAACAGTGAGTCATCACACTGAATTTTCCATTCAGGACTGCTGACTGAAATGACAGGTCTTACAGCTGTACAGTAACACCATGTACTATGTTGGAGGAGATCCCTCCCAATCCATTCACGTTTCTGTTTTATATCATGTTTTTAAGGCAGTGAACTTTTACTAGTCATCCCAGCTGCTTTGCTGAAGTATTTTGGAGGTCCAAAGATCCTCATGAATTTCTCTTAGCATCTAAGGCTGCACTAGCTCAGTTCAACTGAAGTGGCTCTGATACTTTGAAATAAATCTTGCTTTATGGCTCGGAAAGATCTGGGCAAGTATTAGCCAGTTCATTCTCCTTTGACTTCCTGCCTCAGAAAGCAATACCAGACCTTGCCAGGGCTATCAAACTGAACTTTAACTCTGCTTCAAGCCAGCCTGAAATGCAGAGATGGGGAGACGTTGTGTTATGGTCTATATTGCCCTGTCTCTGCAAGAAACTAATCAAACCTCTTTTCATATGTTTTTTTTTGTTTCATTAGCCAAAAAGCTGTTTTTCAAACTAAGACTAAATGTGCCATGAATTGTTGGCTTGCATCCTAGGCACATTTTCTAGAGCTTTCCCCCATTTTGTATAACATTGTTTCTATATAACATTATTTTCTGTCTTTCCCAGAATGGGGGAACCTAACTTACCGATCTGTAAATATTTAATCTCAAAATGAACAGATTCCTTTTCACTACCCCATTGCATCCAACTTTCTTTCCCTGGACTCTGCTTTTGCCAGCACTTCGTGTAGACTATGTCTTTTGATAACTCAAGTAGTTTATTGTTATGCAGGCTTCAGGAGTGAAACGTCACTGGCTGAGAGGGAGCAAGTATTGGTCTTGACAGTTTGGATGCTGCTTCCTTTCTCAAAGATGACTTTTTTGACAGCACCAGAAAGCTTTGTCTGTTTTCAAACTCTAAGATATGACAGGAACTCAGAATGCAGGATAAGACAGACCATGCCAGGTCAGTGTTTTTGTCTACACAAGCTTACGGTCTCTTTGAATTTATAAACTAGAAGAGAAAAAGATGCCGGGGAAGAGGAGGGGGAAGAGTATCTCAAATTCTTGCAGTAGGTATGCTTTCCACAGCCAAATCCTGATGTATTCAAGAGGAACCACACAGCCTTTGTTACACTATACATCCCATGCTTAATTGAGAAATGATTCTTAATAAGTCCTGGAGAGCTACAGGTCTCTCTATCTCTCAAATGGGAAACAATCATATCTCACAGCAACTCATTACGTATTCTTTTTGTACCATGAGTTGTTTTAAAACCGTGAAATTAGTTCTGGCAGAGTGTACAGAGAAACACCCATGAGATGAGACTGAACGAGTTATGTAAGGTTTCCACACATTCCTCATAAACGTTAACTCTTCATGGCTAGAAGTCATATTCACATAGTATATAAAGGAAACTTGGCTTTTTTTCTTCTCTCTGATATTCTGTGTATACATCATCTCCACATTTACGTTTGGCAAAGAAACCTCCTTTCTCCATTGTTTCTTCTGATGTTTAGATGAAGTATGACTGTTATCAATTAAAGAAGTTTACAGTATCTATAAATTAGTTGAGCTGGTGTTGCCTGTGCTGAGAAGTAAACTGACCCTTCTGTGTGGTATACTGAAAACTTTTCAAAATATATCAGATCTATTAATATAGGTAATGTCATATGAGAACACAACTGCCAGAAAATAAGATCAATGTGATGATCTGCCTGATGGCTTGGACTCTAGCCTGCATACCTCAGACTCTCCAGCAAGGATTACAAGTCTTTCCACAGACTGCAGCCACTGCAACTATCATTGAGCTTTTAGCCTCTCTAGGAAGAATAATAGGCTTTGAATATTAGCACACACACTTTTTTTGAAGATGCTAGGGTTAGTGAATTGAAGGCCTTTAAAACTGGAATTCTTCTGTTGTCCTGCTCACCCTAGAGAGGTACAATGACAACTGGGGTCAGGTTAATGGTATAGCTCAAAAAAATGGACATTTGGAGCTGGGAGGAGATTCCTTGCTCTCTCCTGCAAGTAGTATAGAGGGTCAGAAAACTAAGCTAAAATTTTTGTTCAGCTTCGAAAGCTGTGAATGGGGTCAGGGTGGCAATGCAGCTCAATGGACATTTAAGATGGAACCTTTTGTCATCCCCCTTTTACGGTAAGGCTCCAGCCCATTGCTGACTAAACCAACAAGCCCGCCTGTGATATACACAGTGTTCAAAGAGACAGAGGGAAGAATTCATGAGACAGTGTCAGGACATGGTAGGGTCTGTATAAAAGCACGTACTGCTAACTCAACCTTCTTGAATTGCAGGTACACTCAATTGCTCAGAGTATGAAAAGAAAAAAAAAATCACATTAAACTTTCAGTGAAATCTTTAATTTGTTGAATCCATATTGAAAAGGTTTTGTGTTAAAACCTCACTGATTGCTAGGCCTTTAGGAGTGTAATCTAATGAATGAACTGCCTTTGCAGAGTTGCTGGAAAACAGGTTAGTTCTTTAGAAATTCAGCTCCTTTTACTTTTTGCATTTTAACAAAAAAATCCAAATTCTTTGACAAAAACATAGTGGAATAAATGACACACACACACCTCCCAGAACAGAAGCAATATATTAGCTAGATTCAGTAGCTCAGATAAATAGAAAAAATAAATTTTCATTATATAGCATAAGGTGACCACCACTTTTGAAAAAAAAAAAACTTCCAAGTTACATACATCTCAACTTCGGCAGTTTCTTAAGTTCTGAGGATAGAAATGGTCTCATTTAAGGCCATGTGAGGTTAATGAAAGAAAACCAGAAAATTTGCTTTTTAATTTCTAACAATCTTCTGTTGACGTACTCTGCTACATACATAATGAACATCAAAAGTCAAAGGCTCCTTGTTAACTGATGGGTGTTGAAGTTCTGAATGTTATACAAATTGCAAGAAGAAGAAAAGTCTCACTGGCTTGTTCTAAAACTGAATTAGGCCATTAAAAGAGGAAACAATTTTAGCTGCTTAAATATTTCTCAAAGCAAATGGGACCCTGGAGTTCAGCAAAACTGTAGTACTGTTTCCAAACGCCTTATTTTCCTCTCTTTAAATGTTCTGGAAAATTGCTCTGAATATGATGCCAAAATGTAAAACTGAAAAACACAAAGGATATTAGAACTGTCTGAATTACAGATGTCTCTAAAGACTAATGGCATAAAGATGTGAAACAGACTGACCTTAAATGTCCTTATTCTCAACCTGTTTAAAGGTCTTGTGTTTATTTCTTATAGTTCACTTTTATACTTGAGCTGACTAGAAATTGTGATAACCATTCACAGAAATCTTACAAAAAGAATCTCAAATTGCTCCTTCATGCAACTGAGCCCACTGCACGTGTTACAAATAGGTAAGATTTCTAAAATCCTTGCCAAATTTTCTCTACAATATACAGCATTTAAGAGGAACAGGTGACAAACAGGCACATACAAATCAATATCCCCAGTGGAATACCAGAGCTTGTTGCAACATGTCAGCGTCTTCCCCCAGCCATTAAAATTTAAAGAGCTATTCACTGGCAGCTGATAAAAAAAGAAATAAAAAACCACCCCTACTACAACAAACACTTCTGTTGACAAAAAAAGAAAGAGACAGAAAATCTTTCAGGATGTCCTTCCTTGTTTACTACTGCAGACACTTGCCATATGAGAGGGCATAAGGAGCAAAGACAGATAAAGACTTCCAGTGGTGTAATTCAGCTTTAAAGTTACAAAAGAACAGAACAGCCCATAGCTCTTGGAGCTATTGCATGCTAACTTTATAAAACTCATGGTATTCCATTACCTGTTGCCCTGAACCATGTTGGGTTTTTTTTTGTTTTATGGAATGGATATCACTGAGGTAAGTGGAAAACCAAGGCAATTGGTTCTCATTGTTTCAATAGCTGCAAAGTAAAAAAAAATGTCTTCACCATTACATCATTTAATCATTCTCTCTTTCTTTGTCCATTCCAGAGGAAACCAATACAATTTACTTCTGAATGCAGCGATGTGCATTGCTGGAAAAATTTATTATGTTTTTGCTCCAACTGATACCTAATGTTATAAAGGTATCCGTGACTCAATGCTTCAAAATACCTTTCTGCATGCCAACAAAACCATGCAAGGATAGAAATTCAACCTCTGCCCCCTGAACCTCTAGGAGTAGAAAGGAAGCTATATACCACTATAGCCTGACTCACTTCAGTTGAAGATTTTTTTGGTGATTTGATACTTTTTTCCAACTGACAGTGAACTGAGACTGCAGCTCTGAATGTGTGACTGAACGCGTGGCACAGAGTTTATCTCAAACTGAAAAAGGACGACATAGGATATGAACCTCCTAAAAGGAGGTCTGAGTCACCAGGAACGTGTTCAGCAGCTCTGGAACACCCCTGGCTCTGTTTGTTCTTAGTAACGACTAGCCACAGGATGCCTTGCGCTTTCCTCACTCCTGCTTTCACGTTGGTAAAACTGAGGTGAGACTGAAGAGCCAAATCTTCCAACACTTTAGGATAACATGAGGTTTAAATTAATCTCTAATTGCAAATAGTAATAAAACCGACCAGCAATCCTGTTCTCCCCCCGCCATTTAATGTTCTGAGTTTCGTCTGTGTATGTATTTTGGGGACAGGTGGGAGCAGGAAGAGACTACTTGCAGTCAGCTAAATGGTTTTGGCAGAAAATACATTTTGCCTGGCTGTGAAAATCAAGACATGGCTCAAACTGTGATTTCAGCCAAATTATGATTACTTAAACATAATCTACAGCATAACATGCAAAGTGAGGCTGTCCAGCTCACGGGATTCAGACCTACTGATTTATCCTAGCATAGTTAAACCCGACCCCCAAGAGCCAAGGGAACACCTACCACATTAATTAGTCCATTGCTCAGAGTTATGTTGACAACAACTCAAAGATACCTCACTCCCAAAGAAAGCAACAGGATCTTCCAATTGTAAACGTCCGGCTATTTGTTAGCCCAATCCAACATTCAGAATTACAGTTTATAAAAGTAAATGCAGACTCTCCCTTGTTAAAAAAATTCTACAAAACAACTGAACACATACACCCCCCCAACCCAACTGTATAATACTGAAATAGAAGGGCAAGTAACTTGTGAAGTAGAAGACAAAATAATTCTGTATTCCATATACTTTCCAGCTTTTTATGGTAGAAGGCCAAAATAAACCATAGCACCTTCTAGTACTGAGAATGGAAAGCAGCATAATTCATTTACCTTCAGTTGCACAAGTATTTCAGCTATGGGCTTTGTGGCTCATCTCTAAACAGCCTGGGGTACAGCCAATGCATCTTTAATACGCATTTTGGTTGGTGAAATACTGCTTGGAATACTTCCCTTTTTCTTAGAAAAGTCAAGTCAACGCTGTCAGAAGTCTAAATTCTCTGTTCTTTCTTTCTCTTTAAGCCATTTAAGAAAAAGAAACACCCATCATCAAGCTGAAAATAGTTCCTAACTCATTATATAGTTCGGTAACTTCATCTTCCCTAACCAAAATAATGCAAGTGACCAGAAGCAAACCACAAGACTTTCCATGTTAACAGGATGTTTTCAGCAGGCATTTTCAAGTAAAGAAAAATTAAGAAAACCCCATCCAGTTTTACAAACAATTCAGTTACATTGTTACAGTGATGGCAAAAGGTCAATCACTGTACCAATTTCGCAGACCTTAGTACAAGAGTTTTCAAAGAAATTATGACTAGAATTTCTGAATAGGGCAAAATCATTCTATGCATAGTTCTGAAGTTACATCTTAACAAAGAGCTGAAGAGTTTTGACTGAAGTTTAAAAAATTAAAGCAAGAAAAAAATTGGAAAAAACCCTCCCTATTTGTACTGATTTCAGTGAAGTCAGAAGTAACCAAGTTCACTACTTCTCTAATGCAAAATGCCAACTGACTAATTAGTGATAAAACTTTATCTGCAAAACAATAACCTGAGCTACAAACCAAGCAGTGCTTTAACTGCCCAGTAGCTCCAGAAGAGTGATACTACTGTGACAAGTGAGAATATTAGAACTCCATTGTTTTTCTATGTAGCCCTATTTCTTGACAAACCAAATGAGTCAATTTTTAAAGATAAATATATCACTAAAATTTAGTAAAATCAATTTCTTCTGTATTTCTACATAAAAAAGCTCAACATATTAAACCTAGTGGCCAAGAACTTTGGTTATCTTTCAATATATAAAGCAGGAAGCGTGAATTCAGCTAATTTTAGCTCTCATATTTAGCATTCCCTTTCCCGCTATTGCATTTATCTAATACTATGAGAGCTGTCTTCCATTTATCACAGTGTCTCAATGCTGCATTTTAGAAAATGCAAATGTATGAAAAAATCCAATAAAGAAAAAAATGCACTTAAGTCACTATTGACTAAACCTACCTTGCCAACATAAAAAAGAGCATATTTCAATATTATTTTTGAAAGCAGTAATAGTATTTAAATGAAAAATTATTTGTTAATATACCCCTTTTTATAGCTGTATGAAGCATTCACTGGAATTACTTAAGCAATATGTAATAACTACAATACCAGCTGCATGCCTGTGTTAAATCCAATATGCAAACAGTCTGAAAGTAAGAAAATTGATTAGATACTAGAGTTAAATAATAGTTATGCAGTCTTCCCCCTCTTTACATCCATTCCTCCTGCATTCTACTTATGGTTCCATGGTTTAATCTGCACAGGAGTAGTTGTCTGCTCCGTATTTCTAGATACCATGCAGAAATGTAAGCAGAGTGAGAACTGTTAAAACTTCCCATTTCCTCCTAGATGCTATATTGTGGTTAGGGCACTGATCTGACTTGCACTGCTACACCTGCAAGTCTCTCAAGATCATTACTTTATTGTCATTGCTTTGATAGAGACCCTAACATTGTGAATAAAAGTATCCAGAAGAAAGGCTGCTGCAGTTGAGACAGTACAGTTTTGAGTACAGTCTGACCTTTTTCTCTTTGAGCTTCTGTATATATTTAATATTTTCATGTACACACTCTCCTAATCTTTATTCAAGATACTCATGACACCTATTAAAGGGCAGTGAACACTGCAGTCTTCACGACAGCTAAATTCTGCTGTGTCGATCATTATCTTGTACATAAGTACATTAGTGGTTTCACACTTCATTTTTCTTCCTCTAGAATTTCCCCTTGCCTGGGAGCATAAGATTTTTTCTTTCTTTCCCCCCACTTCTTAAAGATTCTTCAGCATATAGTTGCATGTTGTATAGTCGCATAGTTGTCATACAGTTCTGCATCTCTATGAAACATGCCCCTAAGTTATGCTTTCACTTACGGTCCTCTAAAGAAACAGTTTCCCAGCTGCGAGAATATCAGAGATTTAGTTAACTAATAAATACTTCAGGAATTTACTTTGGATATTGATGATCCTTTCATTAAGCTGGAATATAGACAGACAGCATTCCTCCTTATGATAAAACATATTCTGGACATGTTTCCCCTAGAGACTTAATACACAAAAATCTTACCCTTCAGTTACAAAGTTATTTATAAGCAATATATTCTGACATGAAGAAGTTAGTGAGACTTGTTCGGAAAACTACTTTTCTCTTCTCAGAAGAAGCCTGACAGCAATCTAATCAAAACATGCAAATGAGGTCAACTTTCTTGAAGGGTTGTAGGATTTCTCCAGAGAAATTTAGAGAATGTCCTGGCACAGAGGTATTTTCTTAAGTCACTGACTTTGTCTTCTGTGGTTCTATACCATTCTATAAGGCCTCCTTGTCAGTTTGTACTCTCTGCTGGGTACAGATGCCCCAGCTGGGGAGACACTTCATTTTTAATTTAATTCTGAACACCTCAAAGGATGGTGAGCTTCAGGAAGCAATGGAATTACAGAATTTTACATTTAGACTTCCAAAGTAATAATAATAATCTGATAAATAATAATTTATTCAACACTCAAACTTCAGTGACTTGACTTTATTTGACACCGAATTTAAATCTACAGTCAAAGCAACTGTTTTCTTCCACTGCTGATTACAGTCTATTGCAGTTCACATAGAAACTGACGTTGCATGCAGACTGTGATAAGAACAAAAAAAAGTCTCTCTGTTTTCCTGACTCTATTCCTTCTCTTAGCTGTCTGTACCATCCCTTTCCATGGCATTTGGTGAGAGACTGATGAGCTGAAGAAGCTGTTAAGATCCAAGTGTGTGCAATCAGCATTAAACCATTTTTCCAGAAGCCAGATTAACTTGGCTGAGAATTAGAATGAGCACTTTGGAAACCCCGCCTAACAACCAAAGGAGGGGGTTCTGTTAATACAAGCAAACACCACCAGCATCCTGCCTTTGCAATAGTTTATACCGGTGATACGTCAACATCAAAGATGAAAAATATGCGAGGTTCTCTTCAGCCCTATAAAAGCACACACTTCCACGGATTATACAGAAAAGCTTGCATGTAATACCAAATCACTATATTTTGGTTTCCCACAGTTTGACAAAATGCATTAACATATTACAGTCTTCCTGCAGCTTGAATGTATGGTAAACTATCTGATGAACTTGTAATTTTCTCATATTATATACAGCTTCCTGCTTATCGTGTTACTACTGAAATTGCAATGAAGAACTCTGGCACCCAGCAATTTGTACAAAACCACACATAAGCATGTCTCTACAAACAGACCATACTGCACTTAACAGTACCACAGAGCCTGGTGTCTCTGATTAAGAAAAGCACTAAAGGGACTTCAGCATAAACAGAACAATACTATTCCAGCTTACTAATGTACAGGGGACGAGATTTTCATAGAGGCATGTAAGAAAAGCACTGCAATTTCTATGAAATGGTAACTGATTAAATACACAAACTGAAACATGCCCATTTGGAAAACAGACTGAAAGCTCAAGGCACAGGATTCAGGACTGGCATATAAAAGGACCTATTCCAGTGACAAATTATGTACACAAAGTGGAAGAGCTGCACTGAGGCAGACAGAGGGCTCTAATGCAGAACAGCCAGTTGCCTGTTGGCCCATAGTTCCCCCGACTGCTAAAACGAGCAGTTCTAATCCCATGGAAGATGGGCTAGGCCTTGAACCTGAATGGCTTTGGCAACGAGATAATGAACTCACATAAAGAAATTCATTCCACATCCAGATGAATTGCAGAATTTTGTACGTTACTCACAGGTTAACAGGGTCAGAACTATCCATTGACACTAAAAGGGCTGGAGAGCTTCAAAGAGGAACAAACCCATTCTTTTCCTGTATTTAAGATGTGACAGTCAGGTGTCAAGGCACTGTCCGAATCTGGTGTCATGTTTAGGAAGAGAAGGCTCTTCCTACAAACTTTGGTGCATGTTTCTTCGCACATATCATTGCACACAACACTCTTCTGTTAAAAACTAACTAGTCTATGTCTCCCACACACACCAAAGCAAGATCAAAGCAAAGCCCACGTAACTGTACGTACTAAAAAAGTCACTGGTTACTCTACTCCCATATTAACGTGCATAAAACATCAAACTTCAAACTCACACATATGACTACATTTAAAAAAGCCCAACAAACTCTTACAGTCACATCTGTAAAAATGTATCTCAGTAACTATCATCTAATGAAGACATTGTTACAATTATATTTATTATTATATCAGATATTATCATAGCTGGATTACTGAAATACAAATAGTAAGGAAATGTAATGGCACCAATCCTACTTGATTATTTTGTAGAAAAATAACAAATAATGATTCTGTTGAATTTTTAAAACTTCTGTTCACTAAACAATCTAGCAAATGAGGAATTTCTTCCTGGAATTGCCTAAATACTATATTTATCCCTTTATTTTCTTCTTACTTTGTATTCCTTACTTAGTCTTAAAGGTGTTCCTATAATTTCTACAGAAAGTATAAACTTCTGCCTGCCCCTCAATTCACACACAAATCTGAAGAGGCAGAATTCATCTCCATAAACAGATCTGTAACGATGCCGATGCCTAAACACTTACAAAGCAGATGCTCAACTTCCCAAATTGTGCAACTCAAATAGTGCCTGGCAAGTAGAAATAACAGCAGAATAATGATCATGACATCAGGACTACCTGGAGATTTGTTTAATTCCTCCTCACCCTGACCCCCCCAGCAAGCTCTCAAGAGAAAAGCTAGCAAAGGAATTCTCTCTAGACTAGTATTAGGAGGCTAAGTAGTGCAAACTCCCAGCTATAGTGGTGCAAATTACAACTCAGATTAGTGAGGGCTCTGGTTCATTAACTCTAGCAGTTCTGACCTGGACACGATCAGCATGCAGATTTTCTAAACCCTGAACCAGATACATGTTCCAAAACAGGGTGGGGGTTTTTTTGTTGCATTATATTGAAAGGAAAAAAAATTGGCTTCTACTTTAACAAGCCTTGATACTAAACCTTATTTGACATAAACGTCAAAGGGGGTGTTAACATGGAGTAGGATTTTTCTCTTTCCCTTACTCCTGCTCCCCATTGAGAAGGGGGTAATTTATTGAAAACTGGCTGATACTTCCCTGGCTCAGAGATGATACCTTTTTAAAAAAAAAAACCAGATACTTTTAAAAAAGTATCATCTTTTCTTTGCATTATACTACAAGCATAGGCACTACTCTTCACTTGAATTTAAGTCATTTAACCCTTATGATGCTTTTGATCCACAGATCAAACAGCATTATTACAGACGAATTTATTACGCCTTGCAATTCTCTCAGGTTTTACTATATCTTCATCCTTGCTTTATAATGGAAAAGCAATTAAGAGACTCCCCAATATCAGACAACATGTCAGTGACTTAGCAAGTACCAACACCCATGAATTTGGAAGTACAGGCTCTCTCTGTAACCATCATCCCACTCTCTCAAACAATGGGCCACAGTCCCTGGCCTCATAAGACCAGAATAAGTTAACGCATCTCCATGGAGTCAGATTCACATCATGTAAGTACAATCAGAATCAGACACAAAATATTTAATTAGATTTTGGATGTGAATTTTTCAGCCCAAAGTGATTTTGTACAACTGAGTCATTAATCCATTATAGAAAGAATAATACTGACTTCTTACTAATAGCACAGATTAGAGGTAGTTGACATGAAAGCTGGGGAGGTACAGGGGGAAAGGTTTGTTTGATTCCTATATGAATCTGTTTTTTTCACTCGAGTCATGCCAGTGTGAATGCAAGCAGAACCAAGTCCAGACTAGAAAACCCAAAGCCTGGGGGTTCATTACTACAAGGTCTGGGCTACCTGGCCTCAACTATTAAAGCATCTGTGCAAAACAATTATAAACAGCCCCACTGAATCCAAGGAACTAGTCATGCACTCAGTTTTAAGAGCTGAAGATGGAATGGCACTTGTTGCTTAATTGACCTTAAAAGCCATCTCACAATCCTCAATTTATAATATAGAGCCACAACTGAGCTTAAAAAAACCACCAAACACAAACAAAAAACCCCAACAACAACAAAGCTGTGCAGAGGCTACAACTGCAATGGCCTTTCTGCATTTCCAGATGCCAGCTAATAAATTTCAGCTAACTGAAGTAAATAGCCACAAAAGAAAAGCACATTTGATCCTGGATATATTGAGTTAGGAATTTCAATTGTAGTAACAAATCAAGTTCAATCAATTATCCCACTAGAAGAGTAACTTTTCTAGGTGTCAAACTGCATTAAGATTACAGAATACTTCTTAGAAGCCTGGTTAAAGAAACAGTAACTAAAAAATCCCATGTAGGTCAAATTCAAGAATCTTTCATCATCTGAAAAGTCTGGAATGTATCTCTGAGTTTTTGGAAGAGCTCTGAATTTATATTAATACCTTGAGAATGAAGCCCAGGCTTTCAAACACACAGAACTGAATCCTGCATTTACTACTTAACTAATAAGTTACTAAGTAGATTTAGAGCCAAAATGCTTAAGAACAAGGAGGATGGAAAGAAAGTGCAAGTATCTTCCCTCATTCTCCGTATGTGCTGGATAGTATACAGAAATAGCATGGCTGGAAGCGTTATTGCCTATGGCTGGATCTCATAGTCGATATGACACTAGGTTGCTTTAGAATTTTAGGGACTTTTTGATAGCTTAATGAACAAACAAGTCAAAGAAATCTTTGTTCGCTTCCGCAATCTACTTACCCCAGTGGAACCAGTCACAAATTTTCATCAGAAGTTCTGAGTAAGCAACAAGACTTCTCCGCAGATTTAGAAAAGCTGTCCAAGACATAGGCATAAAGCCAACCATAGGATAGAAAGTGAGCATATTTTATTCTTGCTAGATGGCAGAGTTGCCACTGCAACATGTTCTCCCTGTCAGCAGCCCACAGTTCTGGCAGGGTTAACCATGACAGACTCCCTCTTCAGAGTGGGTTACTGTACAGCATCAAGACAGACATTTTAGAAGGTACATTACTGTACTGAATTAAAAGTAGGTTGTCTTTCCTCCCTTTTAGACACTTTAAAAAATGTGTGATATTGTTCCATTTTTAAATTGTTTCCAACTGATTGGTATTTGTATCCATAGTGCCAGGCAGTGAACAAACATAAAAGAAAACATGCAATCCATCATCTAAGAAGAAACTGTAGAATGCAAGACTGCCTACTTCAGAGAAGTATCCAATCTGTGCAGTAAGTCTAATTAAAAACAATTCTTAAAAGGCGGGGAGAGAGAGGTGTTTTTAAGTTTACATTTATCCTGTTACTAAGTCCAAAGAGAAATATCTTAATGGTACCATCCAATTCAAACTCTCCCTGCTTCCACAAAACCCTAAACCCACCCAACCAGAACCTGCAACAGTGCCAAAAATTCAAAGAAAACCAAAGGATTAATACACCAAAAAAAATAGGGGGGGGAAAGAAGCTTACCAAATGTGAAGTGATTCATTACTGATCTTAGTCTTTACGAATGCTGAAAGAAAAAATTGCTAATTTGTGCGTCTCTATGGCACTGCAAAGCCCATTTCCAGCTTTGACAGTTTACTCATTTCTCCACCCTACACAGGTATTTGAGTTTGCTTCCTAGTGCTGTATTATAGTACTAAAAGAAACTTAACCTACGGTTGGTGTTTCTGTGTTTGAAAAGCCGTCCAGGATCACAAGTCAAAACTATGAAGACAGAGAAAGACACAAAACGTACCCACTTCCATATATGTAATATGCATAATCAAAAATAGCCACCAGCTTTTATGGTTTTGCTTCTGCCTTAAATGCAGAATAGACTTTAAGAGCTACTGGCAGTTTAAAGAACACCAAGAGACAGGTGAAATGCATTTATGTTTCCTCTCTGGCAGGGAGAGACAGAGGAAAAACTCATCAGTCCCCATACTACCTTTACATATTTGCTGCCAAGCTATGAGGAAGAAGGTTGGTGTTAGTTTCAGTTGGGAAGAACAGATATGGTTTATGACTGCTAATGAAATTTTTATGCTATCCTAGCATACAGTAAGTTTCATATTTTTACCTCGTTACCTAAAAATATCTGGAAATGTAAACCTAAAGCTCCAAAACCCAGAACACGTTAGAAATCCTAATTTTTTAAATACAGCGGTGTAAGTTTTAGTCTTTCCTGTTGCCCTTAAAAAGTTTTCTAAGATTATACAGGAGAGTCATCAAAAATTTTCAGTGGGACCAAAGGCTAAGAAAAATAGGTAGTTGAGACGACACTCTATACAAGGTGACCTTTGAGCATTTGAGTTCCACCTTAACTCAGATCATCCTCACAATTAAAAATGTTTCTAGCCAGACTGGTGTGAGCCCTGAATTTATGGTCTATATCCTTTAACTCACCCTTAAACAACAGATCCCAGTCACAGCCTTTGTAAAGCTGCCATCTTTGAACAGAAACATTAGCTTTCATTTTTCCACTGTGACAGAGAGAAAAACATGTCCCAGTAAAATAAGAATTGACAGAAATACTTAATTCAGCGCTACAAATAAACTTATACAAAGACTTTCAAAATTAAAATAGGATGGCCCTCATTCATTTTCAGATGTTTGTCCACTTCCTGATTTGTTTGCTATCAAAAAACATTGGAAAAATCGTAAGACAAATTACTTCCAGTATAACGGCATGATTATTTGCTGATCAGAACATTTGATAATTGTTGCGTTTTTTGGTTTTTACACAAAAAACAGAAGTGTACAACTGAGTTAGTTGTAACTGTTTTTAACCGGAAACAAGTTGCCAAAATTCTGCTACACCCAAATTTGACTCTAAAAGTGGAACTAAATAACACTAGTGGCATATAAATTGCAGCTCATCAACATTTTTTCTTGTGTTATGGGCTTACTATGATTTGCTAAGATACACATCTGTTCAAGAAATAGGGTAAATGTCATAGCTTCTTTGAACACTACCATTTTCATAAACAAACCCAAAGTCAAGTACCATATATGTCTCCAAAAAGAATGGGAAACTTTCACTAACATTTGAATTACTATAATTACAAGAAGTGTAGGGTCAACTGATACTAATGAAAAAAACAAAAAAACCCAAAACACCAAAACCAAACCCCAAACCAAAAAAACACCCAACCTAAAACAAAACCCAAACTCCAAACCCACCACCTGGAAGATTGGTTTTCCCCATATGTGCATAAATCAGCCATTCAATACACATTTAATCAACTTTAAAACAGGTTATAATTTAGGGAGTATGGATGGGACAGTTATTTTTCATGTATGATTCAATGGGTAAAATATATGAACATGACTACAATCACAGAGACATCACCATCCAGTAAGTACTAGTCACCATATGACTGCAAGGGCTTTTTCCTGCTACTTCCTTATCCTCAGGTTGGGACAAAGTTACTGTCTTTTCCAAGCTGCCTAGGAAATTTAATAATGATTTCTATAAAACAGGAGCTCCTTTTTTTTGTATGTCTGCAGTGCTTACCACACTAGAAGCTTGGTCTTGATACATAAATAATAAAAGCAGAACACATTAGATGGAAGCAAATTACAACTCAGAAACAAACTGCTTTTGTGAAACATTGTATTTTCTGAGAAAATTTTTAAGGCACGGTAAGCAATCCAACTACCGTTGACTCCCTTTACTGCTCAAGGAAGAATGTAGGTGAATTTCTGTAAGGCTGAACAGTTGTGGGGGGATGGGGGGAAGGCAAAGGTGGAGTGTGTTTGGAAAGCTGGAGTGCTTAAATCTTACTTTTCTGCTGACTTTGTACGTGGGAGGAGGCAAATTGTTAACTGAGACTATTATGTTTTCTTCAAATGTTAAATCATGATTTCACAAAACCTCTGGGTGGTATTGTAAGGGTTAACAGGAGACCTAAGAGTATTTGGAAAATGAACAAATCAACATTGCACTTACCTTCAGTAACACAGCTTCAACGTCTTTTAGGCAGGGCTAGTCTGATGGGACTATCAGAATGCTTCTTCAAACTGTTTGAACACTACCATCACAATTACACAATATCACAGTATCACAATTACACATAACTGAGAGGTTTATTTGGATCTGGGAAAAACCAGTAGCATTTATGATTCCTATACAAGCCTTCCAAATTTTCTGAACTTTTGCACGTTGTCATAATTTAATCTCCGTTAATTTACGCAACTGGTGATTAGAATGTCAGCATCATTTCCAGCATGTAAACTGCACTGGAGACAAAATGAGAGTTCAGATTTACACTTTCCTACACTTCCACTGAAATGCCAAAACACACAAACAGACACACGCACAAGGTACTTCCAATTCTAACCAGTCATGTTACTAAACCAAAGAATAGGCATTCCTTTGATATAACCAGACAAATACTTGAAAATGAGTTTAAAACGTTCATTGTGCAAGTTAATTGTAAGGGATGGTAACTTCTGGTTTCTTCACTGCTGGTGGTGGGTTTTTTTTTTTTTTGGCCTTTGAGGAAATTTCTAAGTGTGACAACAGATTTTGCAGCTACTGAATTTGAATACAGGAAAAAATGCAAAGCTCCTTTACTTGCTTTTTGGTATGAGGCCCTAAAACCACAAACCAAATGTCATAATGGAACTGATAACAATATGGTCAGATAAACCAGTTTTTGAGAAACGTCTTTGTGAAAGCTTTGCTGTTTCTACCAGATTTCTAGCACAATGATATTGGTGTCAGATAACTGACAAGTAGTGGGGAAAAAAGAAGGGGTCCTTACCCTGTACGCCGAGAGTGTCTTCCAACACAAAACAACACTTAAGAGCTTAATGCTGTTCTGCAGGACTGTACAACTGATCACAGGACTCTGCAACACCGATAAGATCAAAGCAAGCACCCTGAAGAACTCCTTTTAAACTAAGTTTTAAACGTTTTATTCATTTGACAGGTTAAAATTGTTTTAATCTTGCGTCTGCTGCGGTTGAAATCCCCATGTAGCTACGATTGACAGCTTTTAGAGAAAGCACAATTGTCTCTCATTAAGTATACATTAGTATACTGAACATATCATTAAGTTAATATTTCATTGAACTGTTTGTGGCTGAAAAGCTGACCAGATATCATTTGAGTGTAATTGCAGAAACCAGGCAGGCTCAGAAAACAGCAGAACACCATTTTTACTGTAGTCATGTACTGGCAGCGAGAACTCAGCTGAAACAGACCAGAAGAAATTTTTAGTTAAGTAGTTCAGCAACATTTTGTCAATATCAGAAGTACCACTTTAGATCAGTATTTGCTTTCCAATATAAACGTCTTTAAATTTTCAGCTTCAAGTAAAATGCCAAATTTTTGGAAGCAAGCATTTTAATGTGATCTACTAATGTATTAATGAAAACATAACCAAGATTGTGTGTGTGCAACCTCCTGGCTGCTAAAAACTTCAGAAGATATAGATGGGGTCTTTTCTTTATCAGTATCTCTGTCTGAGTTGGGGTCTTTTGTGAATCAGTTTGCAGTGACAACAGAATAGATAAAGGGAGAAAAATATATTAATCAATTATGATGGTCTTGAAACATTCATCCCTTCCAGTAGTTCTCTTCCCACAATCACAAAACAAAACTCCATAGGTATAATTGTTATAGGGCTCGATTATAAGAACTGCCACACACAACTAACCTGAACTATGCAGTATCAAAGCAATATTGGAAGGGTCATTAGCACTCTGTGGATAGCATGTACCAGTACAAACAAATGTTCTGGGGTTATATAGTTCATCTGCAACCCTCTTATTTCCTTTTAAGGATAGCAGGAGAAGACATATTTTAACTGAAAAAGGCTTGCAAGAGGGCTGAAAAAATCATAGCTGTATGTGGTATAGATTAGTTTGGAAATGAGGAAAAGGATTTATGTTTTGATTTGACCAAAGCTCTCTGTGTGTATGATGTAAAATTATCATAAGCTGTTCCAGCTAGATTTAGAACATGAGTAGTGGAAATACATCTAGTTACTTTCACATTATTCAATTTAGGCTGAAAGAGCTGGAGAATGACTAATACTATGAGATTTCTATTACACCTATTCCCGAATGAGTCCTGGCTTACTTGAGAAACTTTTGCCCATCTAGCACTGTTGGTTAGAGGTGTGATTTTTTTTTTCTTTTTGTTTTGCAACAGTACTATACCAGCAAAAACAGTAGCACAGAGACAGTTACACCACTGTGTTTTTAATTCTGCAGCTTACTGTATTCAGGGAACTGACAGAAGCTGCACTACCAAAAGCACTTTTTTGTTGTGTCAATGGGGTTTATCCCAGAGGGGTTTGGTGGCAAAGCTATGGCAGCAAACAATCCAGAACACAGATCGGCAAGCTCTCTTTGCCATAGGCATTTATAGTGTGCCTGTACCACATTATAAAGGAGCTTCTAGTTTTGCTACAGAATGCAGTTCTAGCATTTTGCAAAACTGTTTGGCAGAAGTAAAACAGACAAACTAAGGTTTGAAATTTACAATGCTTTCACTTAAGTCTTCAAGGCTTAAAGTGATCTAGCTCCAGTAACATGGGACCTTCTAGAATATGATACACTGACTTATCTGAAATGTCTATCAATGCAATAAATTAACTATGGTCTAGAAGTGCCTACCTGTTTCTGCTGACTACAAAGAAAATCTAAGTAGTTCAAATGTAAATGTTTTCAATGCTGACATCTAAAGGCCCGTAAGATGAATCCCCCCCACTGCCTGCTCCGTACTTTTACAGCTCTCACATCAGCCTTGTTTCTGTCATGAGAGAGATTCACAGGTTACAACACAGGTGCATTGTAAGAGGCATTTTGTTCTCTTACTCCTCCTCAAGCACCACAAGCCTTCAAAAAGCAAGTTGCAGAATCACAATCTGCTAGCTGAACACTAGAATCAGCTGCTCAGATGATTCTGCCATTTGGCTGAAGAAATTGATAGACTGGAAGAAACACTGAACTGTAGAAAAAAATGCTAAGTCAGTGTTTGCCAGAATTTCAAAAGTTCTTGGTTTTAGGAGAGTTTTCAGATTCTCCTGTGATGCAGTAAACTGTTATGAACATCTAGGAAAAAGCTGTCATCAAAAATTAGTAGTTAGCCAGGTAAAAGAGAAGCAGGGACACAAGACAGCATGTGACAATCTAGTAGCACAAACATGGCTCTCACCACGAGATGAGATTTGACCGTTCTTTCAGCAGAAAGATAAAGATACTACATGTTTGTTTAGCTATGTTTCTATGAGCAATTTTCAAAAAATTAGATTTAATTTGAAAATATTAGGTTGTCTATGCTACTGTAAAATGACAGGATACCCTAAGTCTGGTGTCATGTCTTACAGAGGTTTGCATCAAGTACTTCAGAGGAAAATGAACTTCCTTTCTCCAGCCATATTACACATGGTCAGATTTGCAATTCTGTCATATCAAATCTGGCTTTCTCACAGATCTAGTCATTATTTATTCCTTAAAGCATGAAAAAGTATTTTTAAAAATCAGCAACCTCCTAGTCATTCCTTTTCTTACTACATTTATTTATCTATAAGCCTGAAACTAATCACCAAAACAAAAATAGTCTAGATTTTCAGGGCTTTTTCCCTTGGGGTGGAGGGGGAGAAGGAGCAGGGAGTTGCGTCGAAGTGACAGGGGTTGAATTTTTAAACCCACAGATTATCCAGTGCTCATCAAAGCACAACAAAATCCAGAAAACAATAGAGAAGGCTAAAACCTCAAAAAGACAAAAGCAAATTATAATCTGAATAGACAACATAGCTGATAATAAAATCAATTTGCCCTTCACTGGAGCTCACATCTGAGAAAAAGTGTAAAAGTCACACAACAATTGGGGCTCATTTGTTACAGTAACTGCTGACGATTAAGCCAAGTATTTATTTCTGTATCTCTGCAACAAGGGCAGACATAAAGGTCTGCAACCACCTTGGCAGCAAGCTCATTTATAACATCCATGCTCTCAGACATTTTTCCATTACTAAACACAGTAACTGAAGTTGGGAGTGAAAGTGATTCCCAAAATATACTCTTACCATTTAAAAAACCCCTCAAATTCAAACCGAAAAACATGGCAAAGAATAGAAAGCCCAAATTATGTAACCCAGAATGAGAAACTGTGACTCTAGACCAAAAGGTCACTGTAACACGACCTTGGCCATTAGCTTCAGCTCTAAAGGTCAAGTACTTTCAGCCATGCTTAGCTTTTACTGCTGCTCCGGCACCTAAAGTAGTCTAGGCATATTCAATGTAAAATCAATAATCTTAGGATGTGGCATAACTCCAACTTTTTCCCTTAGGTTTCTTTAGTTTCCATAAGACAAAGTCTCACAACATAAAACGAGACATTTCCACACTCTACAGAAGACTGCAAAACTAATTGGATGACTTGCAACCGGCTACAATAATTTCCTGGTAAAGTTTACACCAGGTGCTCAGTAACGATGAAAAAAATAAAATTATAATAATGTTTGAAGTAACTAGCAGAAGAAAAGGGAATCTGGTAAGACATTTTAGGCCACTAACCATTCATTTCCTTGACTGTTAAGTGTTGAGCTGGCATCCTGGTGGCAGAGTGCTATGATCTGCAGTTGCCTCTGCAGTATTTCAGGTTCAGGAGGTGAATACGTGTTTTTCAGTGTGAATAAATCTGTTGGACACGGGCTCTTTATGTATGGTAAGCTTCAAAGCTCCCCCTCCTATGAAACCCTAATCAGAATCAAGCACACTATGTCCAGGATAAAGTTGTGTTACAAGTATAGAAAGGCAATTAATTTAAATGAGCTCAAAACTGGAATTTAGTGATACCCTACGGCATCTGTAACTATACTGCTTTTCTTGCTTGTATGCATCATCATAAAGCTGAAACCACAGATATTCCCAACCTGAATGAACTAGAGTTGAGCTTTTCATGATTTTGAGCTGATTTACAGAAATCGTGCAAAGCTTTGAGTTTTGCATGAACAAAACTATGGCTGTCTCAACGTATGTTAATGTTTTGGAGTTAATTTAAGTCCCAAATAAAGAAATAAACCCATGGAAAACTAAGCTCAGGTGCAATTTCCACACTGCCCAGAGAACCAGAAAGCAGTGGGTTTTGCTGAGTGCAGCTATCAGACTCTGAAAGCAGACAGATTTTTAACTGTCACACACCCCCACATTTCAGCTTTGCATGCATGACATCCATATGCAATAGATGTAAGTAATCTCAGTAGTAATCTTGACCTCACACATGGAAGCACCCACATACTTCTCACACCCACAAACACTTTCTTCCAAAAGTAATTAATGGAACATATAACAATACTAATAAATAAATATTTAATCATTAAACGCATAACACAAAATTAGTGATGTGGGGAGCAGTAACTTTTGAAGTGAAACAGGCTAACCAGAAGTGCAGTCCAGTAACCTCCTTTGAATAACCAAATAAAAAATATATTATGTTTTAAGATTGACAAAACCAAATACTGAAACTAGATATACAGGATTCTGACAGTAGTGATTTGTTGTTTTTTCTGTTGCATGTGGTAGCATGTTATTGAACAGCATGTTGCTGGATAGTGGCGTTTTACATAGTAATTGGACATGGTAGAATTTTTTCTAAGTACAGCAGCTGCTTACAACTTTTAAGCGTGTACTTATATCCCCTTCAGTAAAAGGCATGCATAAGGAAATGGGGAACAACTGTGACATCAGGTCTGACTGGAAGTGTGAAACAGATTCCTCCTCAGCAGCACGCTGACAATAAGCAGTTTACTGTGCTCCAAACTGCAGCCCTCAAGGGACCACACTGTTTTATTGGAAGAGAAATGCTCAGAGTAGGCTCTGTGCTCTGTGACTTACAATATCCACAGGGCTTGTGTACATGATTCATTTTTACATACTCGTTGGCCAAGATAAAGATTGTACCTGTGCTGAAAGAACATTCTTGTGAGTTCCTTATGCATTCCGTACTTGTAAAAACACAATAAACACAAGAACAATTGGACTATGTATTACTCAGTTTGGACTGGAGATAAAAATTTTGGTCTCGTATCCAATGAATGAAATAGATGTTTTGAATCCAAACCAGAACACAAAACACTTATTTTACTGATGGGCTGGCAATGAACTGACATTTCTGCTACTGATTTATTTCCAGTCGCCTCTTTCTCCCCGTAGTGTATGTGGATTGTATGCTTCATATAGATTCAATTTACTCCATGGTATAATAAAAATATTGAAGGAACTCTATTTAAGGAACTCTAAGGTCCATATAGAAAGCAATTCCCAGCAAAAACCTCTATTTTTTTCAAAGGAACACATCCTCTCCTCTGCTACTCCCATTCCCTTTATGTCATGCATTAAAAACCTGCACAAGACTTTACTTCTGCAAAGTGCAGCTTTATAATCAAGCTGCTATCACAATAGTTTCCTCAATAGATTACACCTATTTTTCTTCCCTCATTAAGAGTAGGTTACACATATAACAAACTATTACATAAAAGGCTACTCAGGACTAGAATATTTAACCCTTCCAATGCAAGAAGAAAAGCAGTATTTCTAAACATCATCTCATAATATTACATTCAGACTCATTCTGCACAGGATATTGTGTTATTCAGTGTAATGGTCTCTCTGAGCTAGATCAGAGGCGAACAGAGTTAAGCTTTATGGATATCTGGAATTCATCTGTTGAGCCAAAAGAATATAATGAGAATGTCTGGTGAAATCTGTGAGACACCTGTTTTTCACATTCCTCTCTGCTCCCTGGAGCAAGTTGTATCAAAGGGAAATGACAATGCTTTATGAACTCCTCTTTCTCCTTTCACATTTTGTGAGGAGGTAAAGAGCAGCTCCCCAAAGCTGATGGTTCTTGCACAGGCACAGTAACCGTATTTAACACATGCATACATATTTGTATCACAAAACAGCTGCAAATGAAAATTCAGAAAATTCACCTTACATGCAGAGCATTACTAGAAAACTTCACAACAATGTCATAGGAAAATAAAACCAAATGGTTTAATTTTTCACACTTTTTTCCCCAATAGAAAATATGAATTTATACAAAATTTTTCAGCTATTCAAAATAGTCAACTCCAATAATCTGAGCACTAAAATATATGCATAGCTATACACTTCAGATAAATCTGTGTCATGTATGAATATCTTACCAAGATAAATATATGAAGTAGAATGTGGCAATTCTCAAAGGTCACTCAGCATTATTTTAATGAGTCTACATGACTTTCCATTAAGTTACTGTATCGGGAAACAGAACTGGTTACCAAATGCATCATGTGCACAGGCAGTACACTTTTCTGTTTTTCCAAGCTGATATGTGATAGAAAGAGCAGTTCGGGAAAACATCAACTATCAAGCTAAAAGCATTTTCATACTCAAGTAGACTTTATCAGTCTACTTATACAAAGAAATTTACTATGATATTTATGATTTAATAAAGTGACAAGTGTGTGCCTTCGTTATCCGATTACCTAACTATTCAGTTTAATTTTGTAAACTGTCAGAGGCAGGAAAAAAACCATCACCAGTCACTGTGGTTCCTCTCATCCTTAGAGTGTCTGAACTATGTTTAGGCTCGCCACAGCAGCCCACTTGAACTAGTACACTGTAAGTCAGGTTGTCTTGCTTCCCAGCTTGCAGAAATTGACAGCACTTCTCACAAGGGTTGAGTGATTTGTACTCAGGGTACAAGGACAGTCCTTGGTGGCATTTCTTTTGCTTTCCCTCACTGCATATTTCTAATACAGTAACAACCAAACCCATTATTGAAAAAGTCCTTTGTTAGAATAGTGTCTAGTTTTTTCACGGAAAAAAGATATGCTACAATTGAAATAGACTATTACAATTCTGTTGGCATGCCCTTCTCTTCCGAAGATTGGCTGGAGCGTAACTTCAAGCCATTTCAAACAGCCTTCATCCACATGTCCCAACACACTTCCACACAGTCACTCAACAGGAACAATTTTCATGAAAGAATCTGCAAAGCTTCTAAGCAATCTATTCTATTCAACATCAACCTGGGTTCCCTCACAGTTTATCCACTTAGTACGCTTGCCTTGTAAACTCAACATGCCTCTTATTCCTTAATGAGAGTCCTCTGGAACATTTTCATCACACACAAAATAACACTGCTTGAAATGAGTGGTGATAACATTATGTTCAGATTGTTTATAGCATTACAAGAAACGCACAGCATGATTTGGCTTTCATCCAGATGCATTTAACTGCAAAATCCTCAACTAGCTTCCATTTCGGTCCCATCTTTCACCCATTGAGGAGAATGGATGAAGATCTCCACACCAATAAAATTATGGACGGTATTTAATTAGTTTGCACTTTGACTGGGAACTGAGTGTTCTGGCACACAGACACATCCTTGCACATCAGCTTAGCTGTAATAAGTGTCCTCTGCATACTCACAAGCTCTTGCAAATGTGTTGAAGAGATTTTTAATACAAAAGACTAAAGCAAACCTGATTTTTCTCCAGCTGAGGTATATACCTAAAAAGCATTTGCTGAAGGCCACTTAACTTCTGATCAACTTATGCCTGTAGCTGGTTTCTCCACTAAAAATACTGAGAGGATACTTTGCCCATACTGCAACCTTAACCCCTCACAGGTGTGAACAAAAGACTAGCATTCCTTTGAAATCTTGCACACATGGTAGCTTAATGTTGAAGTGAAATCATGTCTATTCAGCAAGACAGGTGCCAGGGTAAAACCTTGGACCTTTACTAGAATTGTGTTCCTGCGTCAGCTTGCATCCGTTATCACAAGTTGGTGAAGAGTCTGCTGCAGTGTTTTCAAAGACAAGGAAATAATCATGACTTTCAATTCTGACAAGCACTTTACGAGGTCTCAGTATTGACATGTAGTACTGTATCTGCTTTGTACTATTGCTGTTTATTTCTGACAGAAACAGTGGCATCATTTCAGCATGAAAATACACAGCAGTTCAGCCAAACAGAAAACAGAGACTTCCCTCTGAATACAGCTTGGGAAACAGAAAACAAGTGGCCCAGTCCAACTAGCAATTTTGTGCAGTATAACAAGCTGAAATGTGCTGACACTTACAGTAAAACTAACTTGCACTTAAAAGCAGAACTAGGACGGATACCACTTAGAAATAAGTTGACGGTAAAGTAATTTCAAAAGGAATCATTCTCATGCATATGAGGACAGGTCTGAAAAAAACATACTGTAACAAACAACAAGGTCCTGGCAATAACTAACCATTGGGATATCTTTTTCATTTCCTACCAGCAGAAACAAAAAACCCCCTTATTTTGTTTTCCACACTTCTTACAGTTCTATATTTCACCACATTGTGGTAACTTGCTTAAGTGCTATTAGTTTCCCTTCAGAACTGTCTAAGATTTATTAAAACATGAACTCCTATGTTTGCCTGTGTAAGGGATGTTGTGTGAAGAAATGATGCTCCATACAGACCAGGAAGTGAGAAATTCAAAGGGCCTTGACATAAGGGTCCTGGGAAAAGTCATCATCTTTTGCAAAATCAATTTGCTTTTACTGCAGTTCTTTCTAGTGATTTACAAAGCACTAAATAAAACCTGCACTAAAACTGGTGGCTCTGGTAACACTGGTAGCACAGATTATTAAAGTGCCCTTAATCCAAAGGTGTTGCAAAACACATGTATTTCCTATACCTCTCTGGCACATTCCTGGGCGTACATGCATGTTATGTCTTCACAGCACTGAGGCAAACTCCCAAGAAACAGAACACAAGTCCTCCAGCAGCTTAAAGTACATCCTGTATCAGAGCTCCAAACTCAGTGAATTTTAGATTAATGGGTCAACTTGTCAGGGACAAGACCCAGCTGAAGCTAACACGGACACTGTGTTAGGGTCCTACAAAACTAGTTTTTACCTTTGATCACAATAGAAGTCTATTATCCTAAAACCCCCTTACATTATTCACCTCTACAAATGGGTGAATACCTTGCAGTACCATGTAAGGAAAACCCCCAAACTTTAGTGACGTGCCACATTTCCTTAACAACAACAGCTTAACTACTTTATGTGGCTAAAATAAAAATTGCTGTAAAAATAAGAAACCCCCAACCATTGCATTTTCTGCTCTGAGTAGGAAAAAAAATATCAGAAAAAAGAACTACAGATGAAAGATGAGAGCAGGAAGAAGAGACAGAAAATATCTCTAAATTCCTTAAAACAGCTGAAAATATTTATATGCTTCTAAAATGCTGTAAATGCTTTTTTCTGTACAGGAGCTCAAACTGCTTAGTTTGTAGACGTTATCCATTCTAAGGTACATTCCCATTTTGCTGAACACTGCAGTACGCTCTAGTGATCAGTTCAGCGTCACATCTCATTCTTTCAGGCTTTGCTGTCCTTCTACACTTTGTTTTGGTTGTTATTGCCTCTCACCAGGGAAGGAGAGATTAGCTGTAAAGGGTTACTGTCAGCACGTATTTAGTAGTTATAATTGTCATACCTGAAGTACAGCAGTTTACTTATGAACTTAGTAGCCCACCAGTGGCACCAATGTGTTTCCTCTTAACTCAGACATATTATACCGGATATAAAGCAAGCTACTCCATTACAAGACCATAAGCTGCACGATAAGAATTTGGAATTTTCTTCTCTGTGCCGATTTCTGTCCGTTTCTGGTATTAAGAATTAGGCATTTGTGTAGCAGTAAGACTGGCAGTGTAATATATTCAGAGCTACAGCAACTGGCTCTGTTAATAACAGCCACAGTAAACAATGGAGGAATATCCTCGACATGAAGGGCTGTACCACTATCACAGGAGCCACCAGTTTTCTTTGCAAAAACCTCTTCAAGAAAGTCTTTAGCAGGTGATTTATGCACAAGATTGCAACTATGTCCAAAATACAGAGATACAAATGACTGACAGTCTGCCTGTTAGAGTCCATTAAGAAAAACATAACATATAGTAGGACAAAAAATCTCCCCAGTTGCTGTCAACATATTTATACAGTAGATCCTCATAGAACAGTCTTTTCACCTCTCCATGTGGGAATACAAATCCCTTTAATTTAATGATGCTCTTGGTTCGCATTGTCAGGGGACACACATGCATAAATAGTGTATGAGAGTCATGTTCAAATTCTAGGAATTGCAGGTATACACTTTGCTTGCATTTGTTATGAACCAGTTTTAAGCAACATCACAGAAAACTCAATCCATATTAGTATTGTGCTCATGAGGTAGAAAATTGGGATAAAGACAAACTTACCTCTTAATCACTAGGCTGGCACTCACAATCACAGTAGGTTTTTTAAGTGCTGTGGTCCACTCTAAGGAACATTCAGACTTTCAGCGTTCATACTTCACATTTCAGATTTGCATACATTGACCATTCACCAAAGCGTAACAGGCTGAATTCAGACTTCTATTTCCATTTTCACATCAGATTTCATGGCTTTGGACAGCTTTAGCTCAATCCAGAACATTTTGTTTTCCTTTCTTTTTTCTTTTCATTATGAGAAATATCTTTAAGATGATAACAAAGCAGAGAAAATTACTGTCTAAGCTCCTGAAAGTGACTGTTGAAGCAAAACATTTACTCTATTACAAATTAATAACACAATTAATCTATAATCTATTATTGAGTGCTTGAAGAATAGTTTGTACTCAAGTGGACAGAAATTCTCTCTAGAACCCATTTATTGCAGAAGATAAATTTAAGAGTAGTGTCACATTTTGAAAAATGTTATTTTATTGGCTGTAATTTTTCATGGTACCTGTGGGGACTGGATGACAGCTCAACACTGCAATTGTCCTTCATGTTGATATCCTTTTTTTAGTTGAGACTGTCCTGGGAATATACTAAAAGTGATTTATTTGTCCCTGGACCTGTAAAAGGTTTCAGGAAGGTGGAAATGGATGTACAGCTAGTTGAGAAGAAATAAGAAATGAGCCCAGCATACTTATTTAGCCAGGAAACTAACAACCAGCAGGGAATATTTAATCACTTCATGTTATAACTGAGTAAGACTTCTGATGGCTCATCTTCTCCTTACTGCCTGCAGTGAAAAAGCCAGCCAGCCCAGAATCAGCAGCCCACTGCTTCACAATAATGAGATGTCCTTTGGCATCTACTTTACATTGTCATCCTCAGGAACCAAACAGATTAACAGTATGCTGCATGTGCTGCTGTGACTAAATTTCCAAATGAAATAATCCTCCCAAGTTAAATTTTACTTAAGTAGTAGCCAGTGTTCTCTAACAATAGCCTTCAAAGCTCTTGTTTTAACAAAGTCAGCTAATTTTAAGATAGATACTTGTACATGTTACCATCCACATGACAAACCTATGTTCTGTTATTGTATTAAACCTGCTGACTATTGGGTCAACCAGCACAACAGTCAGTACTCCCTCAGCCATAGCAGGTAAGATAATAAAAACAAAAGAAAGGCTAAAGTCATATTTGAGTTTTGTAACAATTTTATACTCATCATCCATCCTCCTGAAAGCAGGTGTTTGCTTAAAGAAAAAAAGGAGACATGCCTTTAATTTAAGTAGGCCAAATTTTATTACTATTTAATGAAATTCAGCCTTTTGGAATAGCACATTTTAAAAGCACCACGACTGCGCACTGCAATTTGTCTCGGGCAGAATACTGGGGGGCTCAGAAGGATTGAGGCAGTCTAACTAGACACAACCAAATGCAGCATCAGAACTTTGCTCTACAAATGACAATAGCAGCAAGCTCATTTGTTTTGACTTTCAGCAGGTAACGCACTAACAAAAGTAGTTATAATCAAATGTCAGTGAAAACACAAAAAAAATAGAACAAGTTTCCACAGAATTTCCTTGCTTTTGGACTGCTCAATTTATTGCACCATATGTACATAAAGAAATTATCTATTATACAAGCCTCATGCATAATCTTTCCTTCTCTCAAGCCCGGTTATTACTACCTGGATTATTCAAGCAAAGCATCCCCAACGGCGTTGTCATTTAATTATTTTAAAGATGAGTTATGTAGACCCACCCTAGAAACAAGCAGGTTTAGAAAGAACGCGTTCAGATCAGCAGTGCTTATAACATGATTTAAACTGAAATAACAAAAAAGTACTATTGAAACAAGGATAGTCTTTGTTTGAAAAGACTAACTGCATACATGCATATTTCAACTACCAGGCTCCACTGTGTAGCATTTCTCCAGTGTACACAAATTAAATTAAAAAGATACTGTAACACATAGCTAATCAATATATTTTTAAAGATCTATGGCTGAAGTCTGGTCATACTGTATTCCTTGAATGTAAGGACTACAGATATGTAAACAAAGACTTTTTTAATAAGTCAGAAAACATTCCACCTGAAATACCATATAACGTCATACTCACTACAAACCAGGAACCCCTTCCCCGCGTCATGGCACACATGTCCCTTTTATGAACAGGTATTTTGCTTATTTATACCATGTTAAGTGTGGCATCCATTACAACATACAAATTGCAGAAGGAGGACATCAGAATTTATGCATGCTGTAAATTATATTCTTGTGCAACAATAATAAAATTACACCCTATTTACAATATGTGGTCACTTGTTCCTCTAAACTTGCTATTTTGGCTAATTGCTCAAGAACACCTTCCAGACTCATCTTAAAATTAAATTTCAAATGTACAGTGGATGTTGACTTATTCCTTGTTTTGGTTCACAACTTTTTCAAGTAATTGAATTATTTTTATCCTTTAGAAAAGTGTTTTTAATTTGCGCAGAGAGAAACACAGATTTCTATTCTGAGATACCATGAATCTACCTTTCTTATAAAATCTACACAGATGCAGCCTTCAGCCCTCAGAAATGATAAAGTATACTAAAACACTAGGACAGAACACCAAATTCATTATCCAGGTAATGTATTTGTTGTTACTATTTAAAGTACATGAATTCTATGATCCTGAAAAAGCAAGCTTGGATATTATTAGGTTTTGTTTGTATTTTCTTGGGGTTTGTTCCTAATTTTCAGGAATACCATCACAAATAGGCAGGCACAGCTATGTGACCAGGATGCTGAACAGGAACACAACATTTCTGTGAATACTTTTAATTTAGTAGCTTTACTAACCAAACTTTATTGCTGCCAAATAATTTTACATTATAAAAATTAAGTGCAGTCATACAGATCCGTGAGCAAACACTATGTATTTTAGTCTTTCAAATCAAAGCGCTGTCCTCAGAACTAGTGATATGCACTCTGAAATTTCCTTTTCTCCCACTACACTTGGCCACCTTCAAAATTAGACCAAGGTAATTACGCGATTAGACAAGGGAAATTATAAGCATGTAGACACTCATTTCAATCTTGAAACTATAATAAAAAAAATACAAGACTAGACATTTCCTGTCAAATTAACTCTGTAGAAGCAGTCATTTCCTGCAATTCAAGTTATATTAACCAAAGCAAAGCTAGAATGACTGGGACACTGCCATAAACTGATACTTCAAAGTAAAACAAATGGAGAAAGAACTATGGGGTGGTTCCAGACCTCTAATGTTCCTTGGGTAGAATTCATAATAATTTACCTACAGAAGTAACTATTGGCGTGTAGCTGTATGTTTTGAATGACTTTTTCAGAAAACATCAGATACAATACTTTAGCTGTTGGAATACTGACTATCCTGACGATGCTCCCAGGAGCAGTAACTCATAGGGATGGACAGTTGGGGATGTCTGGCAATTCAGTAAGTATCTTGACAATTTTGGCTTCATTCTATTTTCAGAAGCATAGAGCTCTTGTAGGGTAAAAAAGTTTTTTGAAACTAAGAGCTCTGAGTTTTGATTCAATATTGTTCAAGGCCACTCAAGCAGATTTCAGGAAGTCTGCTGCTAAGCTTTTGAGTTCAGCTCTCAAGTGCAATGTGCTCTAAATACATGACCTGCATTGAACTGCTGCCCTAGCAAGCTGCAGCTATTATTCACTTCACAATACAAAGTCCATAGTACTTGAAGGCTGGATCTACATGATATATTAAATGCTTTATGAACATTACTTTCTTTAAGAGAGCACAGCCATCCAAACTATGCACAATACCATTTATCAACTACACTTCACAAAGACATTTTTCAAGTCTTCCACCTTTTTTTCACCTAGATACAATTCTTAGACAGAACAAGGTAATAAAAAAAAAAGGGGGGGGGGAGGGGGGAAGGGGAAGAAGAAAGTGTTGTGTAAGGTACAAACCTACAGTGTTTTCTGTCATTGAAGACTTTCCCCTTAACTCCCGTTACCTTCCCAATAGGGTCCAATTACAACCTCTGTCCAATGTTATCAGCCTTTCTAGTCCATAAACGTAATTAATAGTTTATGGACTAACTCAATGAACTGGAAAGTAATTACTCATAAAATGAGAAATGATCTCTAAACAAACATAACATTACAGTTTGTCTCCAGTGCTTTTGCCTTGATCCCATGTAACCTTACATCTAAATAATGAACTAATTACCTGTTCCATTAGAGATTAACGTCAGATTTTGTCATTTCCAATAGAAGCTATGAATGGCATAGAATAATTAGCTAATCGTATTTCTCCTTTTGTTCTTTTAATTCACAAGACATTAACACTTACTCATTTTACATCTGATGACTGGATATTTGAGTCCCTCTCAAAACATAAAGACAGTTAAATATTTATTCTTAAATGGATAAAAAAAGATGCTTTCTTGACACATTGGTATTCTACAGCTGTTCTGTCCAAAGAATAAACACCTGAGCCTCTAACAATGAGTTTACAGAAGCACATCGATACATATAGAAGGGAGTATTAGAAGAAAGCAGGCATTTTAAAAGTTCATCATTCTGACTTGATAGGTAGTCATAGTAAAGACAGAAAAAGTTAATTTTTCTTTCTTGCTTTGCTCTAGTCAGGGTAAGGGAATTTCTAAACGAGTTGGGCAAAGGAAAGAACACTAAGACTAGCAATGAAATTGCTCTGGTCAGTTTTGAAAACAGGACTAAAGGAATCTTTTGCAAGATTTATTCACAATTCTGTCTAATTCTTACACGTTTTTATGCATGAACTGATGTAAAAAGTAACATCCAGACAGTAGTCTCAATCTTGAAAAAAGTGATATGAACTAAACAGCCATTCGAAAGGAAGCTTTACATTTTTATTCATCTGTCCCTCCCTCAGAACTTCGTTTGTATCAAGCACTAAGAACAACACAAGTCTTCCCCCCATTACAGTGAGGAGTTTAATGCTGCAGATGTCTAAACAAGTTTTGAGACTAAAATTACGTCATCCCATATATCTGCATTTTCTCTAATGATCTCCGATAGATCTCATTTCCAGGCAAGGGCATCTTTTCCAGTATGAGAAACAATTTCCTAATATGAGGTCACAATAATTTGACACTTACGGAAGTTAACCAGAGAAATGTCTCTGTTCCACCTAAGCAATGCATATACTAAGAATACGCTCAGCATTTCGCTTCATACTTGGTGTGAAACAAGTACTTCCAATTTTGCAGGCAAGTCATGTTTAGGATGCCAGCTTTACATTACCAAGTCCTGCATGGGAAAGAAGAATTAATTTTTCCCACAAAAAATACTGTAGGTAGGTATAAGTTTATTATGCAACCTATCTTGCTTGCAGACTTCTTCAGGAAAGTACACAGCCACATGTATAGGTGTCCCTAACTACTATCAGCTAGGTCAACACAACAAAGGAAAAAAAAGATCAAAATGATCTACTGGTAGCATAGTGAGAACTCATCTGTCAGGGAGTATAGCGTCCAAGGTAGTCTTTTATATTGTTAATAAGCTTTGGGTTCTTTCTATATTCGGGAGAATTAAATTCTTCCTCTGAACATGACTTTTGTATACTATTTAAAAAAGATCTCAACTTACATGTTAATCCTTTCAACCCACAAAACTGGTCTTACTTGAGTCTTAGGCTTATCTTCTGTGTTTCACATCACGGTCCTTCACATGCACTGTCATCTACACCAGATTAATAGATTGCCTTTCTTTCATTCTGAGGGATGTGGGGAGCTATGAAATTATTTTTGCAGTGCCCTAAATACTGTTCTTTCCCTTGCACATGTGATCACCTGCCATTGGCCCCACTATTTATAAGAGACAAGAAAAATTTCTTAAAGCAGAATCAATAGATACAAACTTTGTGTTTCTTGGCTGTATGGTGACAGGGAATTATTTGCTAGAACATAAGGATTTTTTAATGAAGTTTGACTATTCTAAAGCTCCATAAGGCAAAATGGAAAAACCTGCCTTCAAGGATCTCTTCTCTCTGTCATTCATCAGCAGGAGTTATCTTTGCTGAGACAACGGTAAGTAGTACAAACTAAGACCAAACAGGATGAGTGTAAATGAATCCAGCACTCTGTACGTTCTGTTATAAAAAATGAAGAAATTTCACAATGTTCCCTGAAAACAGTTTTAAGAGACAGCTCAGAAGTAATTAGTATTTTAGTAATAGAATCTTAACATTTTCACATAGCAACACAGGAAATAGAAAACTGGCTGTAGAAACACCAAGCTTCACTTCCCAAAGAAATTCAAAGAGAACCTACTGAATTCTCTTCAGCAGGGAATTTCAGGATTTTGAAGAATTCTATTGTACCAAAACTCCAGCTTTCTTCTTAGGCTAATCTAACTTCTGACAGTTCAAAGTCTTTGGTTTTAGCAGTCTTAGCTTCCCGCTGCTTACAAGAACCCACTTGATGAACATACTCTGCTTGTAACAGAACTTGCAGTGTATGTCAGCCACCTGCATAAAGCTTCATGCTTAGGCCATTGCTTCTTTGGTAATCTCCAAACTACTCCTACGTTTAGATTAAAATTATGATATGCAAAACCATTTTGTTGTTCTTTCTAATAGTTATTCTGTATATAATACATATATGTAATATATATCCCTGTATATAATAGCATTATACTGTAGGGTTGTACTGTAGTACGTTTATAACACCACTGTTACTCACCTAAGAGAAAATACTAAAAGGTTTTAGGTTTAAAATATACAGTGAAAAGCTGTAACTGAGAAGATGAAAGATAAAGAGTAGATCAGTAGGTTAAATAGATGATGGCATGACAGGGAGAAATTCAGGCAATCTGAAAAGACCCACAAACAGGGAAGACCTCTGTGAGCTGAGCTGTGCCACAAAGCATTCTCAACACAGCAGACCAGTGGGAGCTGACTGAAGCAAGAGACAGAAAGGGATAAAAAGTAAACAGGGTGCGAATTACTTGAAATCAAGACTATACATGGCCCCTTCAGTCAGTTCTTCACTGCCACTCACGTAAACAACTTCTGTATGTGGCCATATATGTCAATATGAGTAAAGAATTTGAACTTGGACATTTCTTTTTACATAGACAGTCATTTGATCTAGGTGTACACAAAGCATGTAGCATGACCTCAGTGAAAGATCAGTCTTTCAGCCGGTCTTACGCATATGTGAATGAAAACCTAGAAGAAATTTGCTCTCAAGTTCATGTTTTCAAATGTGTATTTACCCACTGAACAGAACATTTGCAGAATCTCATCTTCATTTGCTACCCTCAGATTGCACATTCATGAACACATGTGGAGTTTTGATACTAAGTATTGCTTAGAAAAAAAATAATACAGATTCTGCAACACGGGCAGGAGGGAAATATTTGAGACCTTTAACATTCCTCTGTTGTCCCTGAACATAATTGAACTGGCTGTCAATAGACTTGAAACTGTAACATCTGTCAGACAACCATATCTCAAGTCCACCTACAATGCTCTTCGTTTTTCTTCAAAATAGTGAAAGTAGGCTTAATCAAATCTATTAAACAGAGAAATACTAGTTTTTTCTCCAGTGTTTAAAGGTGGTCTATGAAATGAACCTCTAATTAAGGTTAGAACACTACAAAATTATACAGATATTTATACCCTCTACCTTCGAGGAATTTATTCCTTTTCATTTATTCATAGCAGAGATAAGGGGTAAAGAAGTATGACTCCTTCATTTACTGCTATTTAGTTCTTCATTTTGAGTCTGATCATCTTTTCTTACATCATGAAATACATCAGAATTGTTTTTAACATAAATATCAGGGTGATGGACACACAAAATTTTTGAATAGATGTAGAATTTCTTCATTCCTTGCCTGAATACTGTTAATCAAGAGTACCTGATGTGGCAAACACAAGTTGGTGCTTTTGTTTGTTTCTTCCCATGATAAAAAGACCATTCTAACTAAAAATACCATGGAAAGACATGGAAAATTATAGACACATTGTACTGTGGGAAATGTTAAAAGGTACCAGTACAGTTTTAGGCTTCGCATATTACTAAAATCAGTATATAGTGCTAATGACAATAAGAAGTAATACTTTGATAGATATTAAGACAGTTAAACTTGGATCTGCTAGTGCAGAATATTCATGAGGTAACTGACCAAAGGTTTGCTTTGAATTGATTGTGTACTAGAAGCGTCACCAGAATCCACAAGACTTGCATTGTTTTTCACTATCATGCTGTGACAACCTGTGACTTGGTGACAATCCATTTATTTGCGGTGTGGGAGACCCATAAGTTCAAACCTATCACAATTCTCTCAGGATACATACTTTCATGAGTAGCAAGCATAAGAAGGAGCATACCCCTAATTAACTGCACTTGTTAATAGTCTGGTGAACACCACAAACACCAAAAGCAAAAGCAGTAAGAAAAAAGAAAAGACACGGAAAAGAAGCTTTGTGGATTGAAGTATAATTAATGTTGTTCAAGTCCAAGAAACCACAGATCAAAAGTTCTTTTTCTCATCCAGTTGTTTATACAGTTCAGGATCAAACATCTGACCTTAATCAGGCACTAGAAAAGCCCAGCACTGGCACAGGAAGGAGGGAGCAGACAGTTGTAAACCCATGGGAGCTGACTCTCATGATCAGGAGAGGGTAAGGCAAGGCTGTACACATCTCCCTCAACCCCTGAGGATAACTTCCATTACTCTCAGAAGGACAAACAGGTAATGCAGACCAACCTGTGGAATCAGGAAGGCAAGTTTCATTCTCAGAACAGCACTATACAGTAAAATAATTTACAGTTAGACTCTCATGGTCTCAGTAAACACTGGGCACATCTATGAAGAATTTTTGTCTCATACACAGAAAGAAAAATAATTTAAAATGTACAATTGAAACTCTGAAAGCTAGGTTCTTGCAAACTTTGACTAAGCAAGAAAGATAGTATGAAAGCAAAATATCCGTGGCTGTTCATCATGGGTGGCTGGACTATCAAGCAACAACTGTTAAACCACTCAAAAAATGCCTCTGTGCAGTAATAGGTGTCTCTTCTGATTTGGCTTTTATTATTGAAAAGAATCTGGTACAATGGCACAGAGGTGGCAAGACTGACTTTCAGAACCACTGCGCTACAAATTTATAACAAAACAACTACACACAACATCAAGAGCTCTGAACATCAAGTATTTGGGGTTATTGTAAAAGCAATAACGCACCCATCAAACAAAAACTAGCATAGATTTGCTGAATATCCCAATGTCCTGTGTTAGTATAGCAAAATCTATCTGAGGGGTAGAATCAAGAATACAGGAACCAAGCAATCAGACTAAGCTAGACTCCAAGACTACTGAGAATCACATAATCTGGAGCGAAAACATATTCCATTGTTTCTTTGCAAGGATTCTGTGAGTAGTAGAGTCAATACTCACGATCATCAATTACATGCATTCCCATTAGTCCATCTTTACCACACAAGGAACTGATATATTGCAGCTCTGATAGTGGAGCCAGGTCACCGGCATTCTCTACATAGGTCTGTTTGCAGAAGCCATAATACGTGTCAGACATTTTTTCCTCACAAATTTCCACAATTTTTCCCTTATCTAAAAATACAATTTCCATTTTATCAATATAACTAGACAAAGGTAGGCTGCATTCTGTTCACCTCTTAAGTGATTAAGATATTAGACAACCATGTGTGACTTTGGGGTAAAATTAAAACAAAGGGGTCAAAATGAATTAGTATCACTGGAGGTTACCATGGCTAAGTTGGAGTCTACTACATTATTTACATCACAGCTTATTTTACAGAAACAGCTGGTAACACATCTGCAGCTCTTCTTACTTTCATCTTAATTCTTGTCAAGTGGGGCTGAGAGACAGTATAGACCATACCTTGTGAAATTGGGGCCCTGCTTTATTCCTAAAATGACAGGCTTCGTCCAGTAGGGACAGGCTATGTATTTCTTCTCATCTACATTCAGCAGTTGCTTTTTTTAAAATGGCAGATATAGAAGGCACAGCTAACAGAGGAAGCTCTTACCACCTGTCTGTATGAAGTTAGCATGAAGTACACACATATAGTGTTCTAGCTCTTACCACTAAACCCACTCATGAGCACTTTAACAGGCCTTTATGTGAAGTCTATTTGCCTAAAGAAAGCACTAATTGCTTTCTTCATTTTAAAAGCAAGCATGTTTCAAAAGAAAAATAAAGCCTACTTCTCCCCTTCCCCTTGATATTATTAACTTCCTCCTAAGACTCAGAGAATCCTTCCTGAAGATTCTAAAATGCCAGTTTTTCATCATAGTTACTTTTTCACTTTTTCAGAAGTTGGTATTCGCATATCTGTGTTCCAGCTCCACCACAGTAATTTCCCATACTAGTTCAGGAACAGCTTTTTTTCAGAACATTTCCAGAACTGCCAAAAGTGAAAAATACCTGGTATTTTACCAGAAGCTCGTTTCCTCAAGAGATTTCTAGACAACTTCATTAGAACGAGCTCTGCAAGCTGTTTCTTGTAAGATTTGTTACTCTAAGTAACAGAAACTACTATTTCTCCAAAAGCAGAGTCAGGGCAGAATAAAAATAATGGTAACAAAGGGAAGAATAGTTCATTTATCAGTTCTTCGGCCTTAGATCAATATGTCAGGAAGGCTGTATCATTGAAATTATCCTTTATTATAAATAAGTTACCATATTTTGTTGCAAATTTAACCCACATTCTTTGCCAAAAGAAACAGAACTATTTGCTCTGCAGACCTGAAATTCAAACAGCACAGTACTTGTTACAGTGATCATTTGTTGGGTCACTGAGAAATCAGAGTTGTGAGTGAGATTTGAGCTATTTAATAGCAGTCATTCTGAATTGCCCCAAACTGGGTATTTTTTTCTTACATTTTAGAGAAACCTAACTAGAGGCAGGCATGCACTTCTTCAGCATGTCTCTACTATTACAGCAATAGTTATACTATGCTTCAGAACACAAATATTACATTATTGTGTTTGATAGAAGGTAGTGTGATTTGCTACTGAAATGGTTTGGATAGTCTGTGCAGCAAGCACAAACTGTGTTGATTTACACCAAGTACATTCATTAGAATTAAGGAAAATATTTAAAAACAAGTAGTTGGAATAAATTACAGAGGTTTAAAGGTCAGACTTGCCTTTGAAACATAGTTTTCATATCACTCCAGTAAGCTCTACAATTTTTTTTGTTGTTCAGAGGAGAAGAAATACATTTACTCTATTAATGCTGGTTAACAGTCATACTTGTTTTCTGAAGCAAAGCCAACAGATCAATTAACTACAGTGTCAACTACATAGACAGTTCCTCTAGATCTGGGACGACACAGTTTGGCAAGACAATGATGGGAAATCATGTGAACGTGATCCAAGATCTTTTTAGCTAAACAGTGTGAGAACTTTTTATTAGGCCCAGACAGTATTGGTAATGCAGCTCTATTTTCCTAGATTATTCTGTAAGCTGAGCACATGTGCAATGCCACAGAGCCTATAAGATAAGAACTGGGAAAAAGGACAGAGCTAAGCTGTTTCTGTGGATTCTCAGTACTATCTTTGACTTTGGAAAGGGACGTATAGTTGGATATTTGAGTTCCTCATAAAAAAGGAACAAGCAAAACAAAGGTATTTCAAGAAATCTGTTTTTTTCCCCTTAACTAGCATAACCACTGTAAAACCAGGACTTTCTGGTTAGCTGTGCAAACTACTAGAAAATGGATTGAAATCTAATAGCAGGCATTACTCTGAACATAAGGGAAGTGTCTTCATGCTTAGAAAGGACAAAAAAAAATACATAGTCCACTGTAAAGAGAAGGCAGGATCCATTTCCACAAACTGCTGAGCAGGCCGCATAACACACTAAATGAAATCCAGACCCTAAGTACCCTGTGGGCTAGAAAGAGAACTGGAGATCCAGGAAAATCCAAATCTTCCTGCTTTTTCATAGTAAAAAATTCTGACTGGCTTTTCTTCCTCATTCCTGTATGTACATGAACTTCATTAACAAACATGCATCAAAAAGGTGCTTGAGGACAAATCAGTAATTGCTCTTTTATAACAAATCAGAAGTTACTGAGAAAATCTTCTATAAAGACTCTGTCAAAACAAGTCCCTTAAGGATTAGCAAAAGCTAAATCCTCTGTCAGAGAGATTTTTCTCAACAGCAGTAAAAGGAGTTTTAGTATCAGAAGATCTTAGAAAATATACTTTCCTTCCTCTCAGAAGGGTTATCTGAATAGTGCTGTCTTCTTCAGAAGCACAGAATCTATTTCTTCCCTTTTGTTTTTATACAAGGCTCTACTTTTCACAGCAAATACAGCATTTAGCAACTCTTAATGTGACAACACCGATTCTTTTCTCATTTCACTGGTATTATTATTGGCTAGGACAGTACCTTTAGAAAGGTTCACCTAGCATAAATGAAAGGCAATTAACAAGATTTGAGCTAGCTATGTATTTTCAAATAATAGCCCACCTTATGTCTGGGGAATACACTAGAATTAGATTTAATTATTTTTTTAAAAATACAGACAGACTACAATCTTATTTGCTTGTCATACAAGTCAACATTTGCTCTTTCAGTCTATAAGAAATTTTTGTGGAAGATTGGTTTTAAATAGTTAGAATCTTGACACGTGTCAAAACCTTTCAAACTCACAGTTTGAAAAATTAATATTTAACATGCTGTCAATGAGGAGCCATCATGTTTATTGTCTTAAAGTAACTTGGACAAATCTTTTATTTTGACTTGTCACTTGAGCTTACATCACTAACAGAATGCAGCATCTGTCTCACTCTGAGCTACTGTGAAGTAAATAACTGCAATTGATAAGCATTAGAAACAATACAGGATTTGCTACATACACAGAGAATGGACCAGTGGTATGTGCCAGCATGATTACATTTCACATTCACCTCCTGGACTGGAACAATAAGCATGTTTTCCCCAAACGCTTTTCTGATTGGAATTTAGAAAGCTTCTCTGGATTGTATGCCCTTAGCACTAATCAATAGCAAGACAGAAAAATCACTTACATGTTTATCTTATGAATGGACCTCCTTATTTGCCAATAGTTTATGTTTTTCAAATACTGTCCAAACAGTTTCTGGCACTCAGTTTTCTCTTCATCATAGCAATTCCTTTCCAGAACTGAATATATAAAAGCTTTAGGTCAGCAAATTATGTACCATCACAAGTATTAATGAATAGTTGGTGTAGCCTACAAGCTAACAACGGTTTTGTTTCTACATCACAAACAGGTCAATAAGGAGGGGGAGGGAAGAGGTGATTGTTCGCTGAATTGGAGCCTTTTTCTTTATTACAGAATTGGCAGTATTTCCTATGTAGAAAGGGAAATCTCATCTTGAAGTGGTGTAAGACTAGCTATTGTACATGGAAAGGCTCCATCCACTGCAGGCAGCCAGCCTACCAGTGCATCATCGCACTGCTATTGCATCCTTGTACAGCAGCCTACTGCATAAAGTATGTATAAAAATATATGCAACTACTTGTGTTCGGTTTTTTTTTTTTTTTTGTACCAATCTTAAGCTACTTGTAAAAACCATAAACTTGTAGATGCTATCCATACTCTGATTCAGCAAATTAAGCTAACACCTGAGTAAGATTTAGCGAACTGAATTCATGATCTGAATGTTAAGTTTATGCTGGATTTTTGCCCTAAACAGCTCATGTAATCTACTTTCATCATTAACATCTCAGAATGCTCAAAAGAGTCCAAACTGCAATGCAGAACCTTTCAAATGTAGAGTTCAATACAGAAATAAAAATAACTTATAACCAATTTAACCGAAGTACTCTCTTGCTGTTTCTTTCTGTTATTAAAAAGAAAAACTGTGGGTTGATCGTGAACAGGTCACCAGGTTCAATGTTCAACACTGGTGATTAGTTGCCTCGCTTAGCAATTCTGGAACAGAGGAACCATATAAAAGACATTCTTCAATCACATGCAGGTACTCCTGGTGCAAATACTAACGCATACAATACCAAATTCTGGTTAATAGGAAGAACCGAATTCAAAACTTTAGACCTTGCGGCTTCTGTTTTTTAACAGCTTATATGAGTATGCAACATACACACTCTCCCTTGAAAAAAACTTGCTTCTGGAGATCTCGGGAAGACAAGCTCAACCGGCCATTAACTGACAACAAACTATGTCAGCAATACAAGTCCCCAAGTGGTCAGTGTCACTATTACATAGGCATGATAGAATCAGAAACATGTACCACATAAGCCTATTCCTTCTGTCTGATAGACTATACATAAAAAAAATCTTCGTATTTTCTAACCTAACGCAGCTACCAGAAGCACTGGCATTTGCAATATTTTTATGGTATCTCTAAAATAGGAACAGACATTTCTTTAGGATCTTGGCTGCTCCAGCAACCCATACGCTTGAACACCTACTGGAAAAGAAAGATCAGAAATCTGAAGAATTTGCACAAGTTACTGCCTTAACGTGCATATTTTAAAGAACTCTTTGTACTACTGCTTAAGCATTTATTCTAATACAAATTGTAAAGATTTTGCATGAGCTGTTCCATTTACATATCATCTTTTATAAAATGTTTTATGATGCATTCATTAATACATCAACTGAACTTTTGAAAAAGTTCTAATCAATATATACTGTTACAGCCCAATTCTTTTTGCAGCCTAAATTCTACAGCTGTAATCCTTAAACTTCCTGAGAATTTTCAAATAGATGCAACAATATGAACTAGCAAATTCTAAGCTGATGAGTTATAAGCATTCTCTATTCAAGAGTAATCAACAGGAATGCAAAACTGTGAACTACAACATTATAGTTTTGTTCTAATTGTAAAGCTGAATGCCAGGCCTCAAAGGGACCCCCACTAGAAGCAACGCACATTCCCTAGCTACTACCATTCATATCCATTCCATTCAACACAGCTGAAGTATTATATGCTACTCCATACTGAGATGTGGCTTTCTTCAGGCATCCCTAAGGGAAATCAACTTAAAATGTTTACATTACTGGTTAAAGATGCAACACACCTTTCAGCCAGAGAGAACTTACAAGTTTAACTGTTCAGACATTTTCTCTTTAAAATCTCTGCTAATAAAATACTGCATTGAAGAACCGTATCAGCTGCCTAACTTCAGCTTCAGAAGTTAGAGTTCTTCTGAAGTGCATGAGTCCTTGAGATGATACCTGAAAATACCATATATTTAAAAACCTCATCTTGCACACTTACCAATACAACACACAACCCTAAAGGCAACTGACTGGTTGACTTATCTGAACTGCAAAAGACTTATTGGCATTCCTTAAAACAGTGACAATTCCTTGGTTATTTTAAAACTACCTTAAAAACATTAAACCAACAGAGAATTCTTCTGTGTGTAAGGCCATAAACTAATTTTAAGTTTGCAGAATAAATCATGAACTTCAGATATTTTTCTGATTCATCACTAAGTTAACATACGTTTCTGAGCATTTGATAATTTTCTGAAGCATTAATAATTATGTCTTCCCTAACACAGACTTTAAAGAGAGAAAACCCACTGTCCCAGTTTTTAAGTGAAACATCTTGTGATACATAACGAAGCACAGTCAAGCTTTAAATGTGTATAACCCTGTTTTCATCAGTAGGCAGGTATTCAATTTCCAGCCTCTCTAAAACATACTTTCATTATAGACATAGCTCAGGTGATGAGTATCTCTCCCTAAGCACAGGACTATCTTGGATTAAGCACAGCAGTCACCTCAGAACACTCCCTCAGGTTCCTGTGTCTCTCTACAGGAGCTGCCAAGCCTTTTGTCATGCTATGACTTCCAGGAGTACATCTCACAGCATTGCAGTAAGATAAGACCATTCTGACTCTTTCTTACTAGCTTAGACAATGTGCTTGTATGATGTAGGCTGCATGCTCTTTGAAAAGTGGTCTAGTTACTTGTCAGAATAAACGTGGCATTTCTTTTCTAACTCAACAAAAAACAAAAGCAATCAGCAGAGAGAATCGTGTACACAGAAAGAACAGGAATTAGAAAAGAACCCAAGTAAGAATGCAGCCAAATTCAAAGTGAAGCCATGTCATAAGAAACTAAGAACTTCAAATAATTTCAAGAAATTCAACCGATGAGTCTTATCCTCATCCCTTTTATATTGAAAAGGATTCTCGTTAAAATCCTTGAATATATCCAAATAATTACTGAGTTCTGAAACAACAAGGTTATATACTGAGCAAGAACTCTGGACTGCATTTATAAAGCTTCTCAGCTGGGAAAAGCACTACTCATAATGTGTCAAGGCTACAAACCTAGTCATGCCAGCCTTCACATCACAGATATATTATGCTAAAGCAATAGCAGATGACTGGTATTTGTTGGTATTAACTCTTTCACCTACTTTTGAAAACACAGTAGAAAACAAAGATAAAAGTGTCACAGAGACAACCAGAAAAGTTTAACCAGTAGAAAAACAAATACAGAGTAACACTGTTGATCTAAACAAGCAACAAATGGAGAGCAGGAAAAGTATCAGTACTGCAGAAACAACGTAAGTATTGCCAGATACTAGTTACTCTTCCTGTGACAGTTAACATGTATTTTGCTGTTTTCAGAGCTGTTTACCAGAGCTCTGTCAGATAGTAACCTTCAGACTATACCAATCTGCAAAGTGAATAAAGAATGCCAGTTGCTTACTGTTGACAATTATCTGGCATGGAAAGAAGTGAGTGATGCATGGTTTTGGCACAGTATACAGTACAGAATTGTCAAGGAATGTAAGTATTTCTATCAGACAAACCATCCCATTCCACAGGAGGCTGGACAGAATCAGTCCTCTGATACACACCAACTGGAAGTGTTCTGATGTATCATTGTTTTGGTTCTCATTTATTAGGTTCCCTGTTTATATTTAAATTATGATTTTATTATCACAGTTTAGTAAATTTCAAACAGACCAAGTAACTTTCTTGCTTCAAATTAAGAGGAAACTAAGTCAAATAAGAAGAAAATTATTTTTATTAATAGGATTCCTGATGCACTAAATTTACAGAAAAAACTACTAGACCACGCTGAATACATCTGGAAGGGGAAAGTGCTGCATCAGTGGGAAATACGTTTTATGTCCTTGGCTTACTTTGGGATTATTAAACCATGGGTGTTTTGTACAGTTATTTACACAGTCCTATGATGTAAGAAGCTTTCTATTAAATCTGTATGGGTAAAGTTTTGGGATAACAAGTAAATGTAACATTACCCCCAGGTACTCGAATATTAACTTTGTGGAGGGGAAACTGTGCTACCAGTTCGAAAGATTAATGAAGACTGAACAGAGTTCAAAAACCTTCTTCAGATGACAATCACACAAAATCTTGTAGTCTTAAACAAGTAACTTAGTTCTCTCAGAGGGACTTTTCCTGAGTACAGGAGCAGTAATAGCAAAGCCTTTCAGTTTGAGCAAATGTGACTGTTGTGGTTTAACCCCGGCTGACAACCAAGAACCTCGCAGCCACTTGCTTACTGCCCCTCACCCAGAGGGATGGGGAGGAGAATCGGAAAGGAATGTAGAACTCGGGGGTTGAGATAAGAACAAGTTAATAGGTAAAGCAAAAACCGTGCATGCAAGCAAAGCAAAACAAGGAATTCATTCACCACTTCCCATGGGCAGGCAGGTGTTCAGCCATCCCCACGAAAGCAGGGCTCCATCACGCATAACAGTTACTTGGGAAGACAAACGCCGTAATGTCGGATGCGTGCGCCCCCCAGCCCCCTTCTTTCCTCTGTTTATATACTCGGCATGACATCATATGGTATGGAATACCTCTTTGGCTGGTTTGGGTCAGCTGTCCTGGCTGTGTCGCCTCCCAGTTTCCCGTGCCCCTCCAGCCCTCTCGCTGGCAGGGCCCAAGAAACCAGAAAGTCCTTGACTTCGTAAAAACATCACCCAGCAACAACTAACAACGTCAGTGTGCTATCAACATTGTTCTCACATCAGAGCCAAAAGACAGCACTGCACCAGCCACTAAGAAGAAAACTAACTCTATCCCAGCTGAAACCAGGACAGACTAAAAGCATGTGTCCTAAAACGATATTAAATGAACCAAGATATGTTTGCACAGAAATCTTCGACTTGTAAGAGGAATGCAACTGGTTTTGTAGAAGAAAAATTATTGTGCTTTTTACATAAACACATCACATCAGCAGATATCTGAATTAACAGTTATTTTTGTACAAAAAATTCGAAACAAACTAACAAGTGATGAAAAAATCCCAACCTCTTGCAGATCAAAAACCCATTAATCAATTACCTTTCTTCCACATCTCTTAATAGCTTTGAGTATAGCTCAGGTAATCCAACAAGGTCTCTGCAATAAAACTGACTGTCTGAACACATTTTTCTGATAGCTTAAATAATGTAAATAATTATGCAAATTTTTTTTTAAGTTGAAACTACCTAAATTCAATCCTCAACCTTCTTGAGACTTTAAGCACCTAACCAGCTAAAAAAACCTGGCTCATTGTTGAATTATCTTCATTCACTGCAACCAAAATTACCACAAACTCTCACAGAAGCTTTCTGAGACGTTCCGGTTACCAAACAACAGTCATGAGAAACTGCTTTACTAGCAAGTTCCCAGTCAGCACCTTCTGAAAGATGGATTCTTTAGAGATGACACAAAGAAGAGAACAAGGAGAACTTGAGAATGGAAAGCTTTTCATTATAATTATTCGTGCTCATAAACACTGCATGCTAGCCAGAGTCCCTATGCAGTTTGGAATATACCCAATCATCATATTTATTCACACCTTAAAGGACATTTGTTTAAAACATATTTCCAGCATGAATCTCTGAAGACTTCCTATTGGTTTGCACAGTATGTAATTGAGTGGCAGACAGAAAAAGACATAGTGGACCCAGCTATGAGAAAAGCAGAAGACAGACAACAAACAAGACAAAAAAAAAATCTGAATAATTTTCAGGCTAAGAAATCCTGTGTCACTTTTCTTTAACATTGATATATGTTTGCATATAGCACAATTCACATCTGCTTGAAACAAAAAGAACAGTGCATAAGTAATCGAAACACTGACTCAAAGGAATGTTTATCATGCTCTGGATTAGGACAGCCAAGATGACCGTTTCCAAAGTCTAGGGCCTGCTACCTTATCTGTGGGGATACTGTAACCCTGTTACTACTAGTTTTTGTCTGCCACTGCTACTGACTAACAAATGAGGCTATCAGAAATAAATTATTGTGAATTGAAGCCATGCATTTGGAGTCATAACTGCATGTAAACAAGGCAACCTTTAGCTAGAACTACTTGCTTCTATAAACATGTAACCTTCAGAAGAGAGGATGCTAGATGAGATTCTGCAAGAAACATGGAAGAAAAAACAAGAACAAGGAGTTGAGATTGTAAATCTCTAAGAATTTTCCCTCTCATGTAGGTGGCTACCTAATTTATTTAGGAGTAGACCAAAGAAACCACAAATCAAGGCATGAAAATTAATTTAAAGTCAACTGGAGAAAGCTTAATTTTTGCAAGTAGTATGGCTTAGAGTGAAAAGTGAGAAACATTTTATTCTCAATTACACATTTCTCTATGGTGTTTCTTGCAGATGAAAACAACAGTTGCCAGGACCTTTGCATGAAGGTTCAATTACCACTGGGAGAGCAGGAGGTTTTAAACTTCAATAAAAACACTTTAGGTCCTGAGTGACATGGTCTTTCCCTTAGTCAGATTGCTATATTCTCTAAGATTAAAAACAATGCAATAAACCCGAAACAAGCGTATTAGAGAGCTGGATTAAGTCTCCTCACACATGGGTTTCAAAACGAGGTCCCGTCAGAGAATGAAACCCTTATTTAGCGCGTTCCGATGGCAGGGCTCCATCGAGGCGCAGGGCCGGACGGGCCGAGATGCCGCCACCTGCTGGGCGTGCGGGGCAGCGCCCTCCGCGCCGGGCGGCCCCGGGCCCCCTTGGGGGGGGG
>JAVJGI010000063.1:21649691-21661385 GCA_035590275.1 Ibycter americanus
GCCCCCCGCCGCCATTTCCCGCCGGCGGGCCGGGCCAGGGCCACACGGGGGGCGGGCACGGCCCCCCCGCACCGGGCTCTTGCTTTTAGTCTTTTTCCACTGTATGCAGGTGAAAATTCCCTGGGAGATAAAAGAGAGCAGCGCTCTAAATATAGAGTATTCCCACTGCCTCCACACTCACGCTCCTACTACACCGCATTAACTCTTTTATCAACATTCGGCATAAATGAAAAAGGAAAGCAAAAGCGAGTGGGCAACGCTGGCGCTGCGCTGGGCAGCGGCACAGGGCATTGCGTGGCCTCTGAGGGAAGAATAGGAGCACGAGCTGGGCCAGGCCTGGGGGCTGCAGGCCTCTGCAGCCGGCCATTGTCGCTCTGTGCCAGCTCGCCAGTGAGGGCCCCCCAGCGAGCCGCAGCCCACCTGCCCCACAGAGCTACCGCAAACCCCGCCAGCACCCACAAAGCGATCACCGCTCTGCAAGCTGCGCACCCAGTACACCAGTTGAAAAATAAACAAAGGAGACTGCTGTCAGAGCCCCAGTCCCAAAGGCCGCGCTTCATTCAGGGATGCGACCAGCCTTCCAGCCAGCAGCAGCGGCACACGTGCCACCCACCAGGAGTCTGGCAGAGTGCGGTGCCTTCACCCCAGGCAGGAGAGGCCGCCCCTATACTCAGGAAACCCCTAAAGGGGGACATAAAGGAACTGCGCCTGGGTTTCACTTGGGAGACTGGAAAGCTGTCAGAAGAGGAATTCATTTCCACGGTCAGTGTTACCTGATTAAATTCTGTCCCTGCAGAACCACTTGCTCAGTCTCTAGCTAAGGGAAGAGTAAAGCTTTATTTCACACCTGAAAAAAGACACACACCAAAGCCACAAAGTTCAGAGGCTTGATTGTGCCTACAAAGCTGATTAAGCAGCTATGTCAGAGCAAACCTTGGATCTCCTGACACCCAGCCCAACTACTCCCTCTTTCACACCATTACTACCCAGGGACCTGTCACTCACTGACTGATTTGAGAAACTGCCAAGCTTGCCACTACAGAAGGACCTGGCTCCTTTGGGAGAGAGGAGCCCAAGCAGCAAGTGCATGAGCAATGATGCTCACACCGCTATAGAACATGAGAATTTCAGATGGCTTTCTCTAGCAAGGAGCTGAATGGTCACACTCCTTCCTTGGCCAGGCTTTGCAGGTACTCCCATCTCAAAGTATGCATGATAAATACTCTCATGAGTCTGTTTACTTAATTTCCTTTTAGGAGATAGCTTGCTAGAACACTTTCAGATTTTAAACAGCTCAGCATCAGATCTACAATTCGCCATAGAAGCAAGCTCCTCTGTCTCAGTATTTATCTGCTGAAGAAGATTTTGTTCTTTTATCATCCCCCACAATGCCTTTCAGCTACATTTCCTGTGGACACCTCTTGCATAACAACTGTAGACAGCCACCTGCTCAGATCCTGTGCCTCTCCCTTTCCTGTTTACACTGCTTCTTCTCAGAGAAAATGCCCGCCCATACCACCACAATAGGGTGTTTGGTCAAAAGACCAAACCTTTAGGTGGCAGAGAGCTCAGATCCACAAAGGTTCCCCAAATGAGGGCTTCTCCGAATTAGGCCTATATTGCCCAGAAAGAATAGCATTTTGTGTTGGTATAGAAATGTTACACTTAGTGTCACATCAGCATCCTTCCTTTTTGTCCGCTATCATGTCAGAATCTCACACTGCGCAATAGGGTACTAGGAAAAAGCAGGGAAGACTGCTGGTTGGGGAAGTGAGGGATAGTCAAGTCCAGAAAGACAGACGAGATGCTTGCCTTCGTAGGGGATCGATAATCCCATGCTTCAGCAATGTGCAGAGCAGCACAGGCGTAAGAATTAAAGATGAAAGCACCAGATACACATACACACTCCTGCTGGGACATCCAGGAGGGCTGAAATGAATGCTTCTGAGAGGACTGAGAGCACTTGCTACAATTCTGGATGGGTATCTCAGAGCAGCTAGTTCTTTTCAGTGAAGAGTACACACATGCATATATTACTTTACCTTTTTCTTCCCCTTTTTTGTTCTTTAGTTTGAATTCCAGCCTACTGGAAAAGTATTGTACAATACCCCTGCTGCGCTACAAGTCTCCTTTTCGGTTCAATTAATGAGCCATAAATAACACGATGAAGGTGTCAACAAAAAGTGTAATTTATCATAACTTGTCAGAGGGCCGATTCTTAGGTGGAGAATGCTCATTCGCAGTCTGGCGTAACATACAAAGATTTATTCCTCACCTAGTACCTCCTTCTACTCCCTCAGCCTGCCAAAATTTATCTTGTGCTGGAACCCTCACAGGTGCACCACTTTGACAAATATGCTGTGAAGTCTGGTATTCATCACAGGCAAGTCTTTGTTGGGAAGGAGGCAGCAAGATATAAATTTGTTTTAGAAAGAAGGTGCTTGTGATTCAGTGTGCTCAGGGGTATGGGGAGAGGCAGACAGGCTCATTATTTTTAACCTCCCTGTGTCTATGAGAGAAGAAATTGAGGTAATGTAGTTGATGTGACATTACAGTCCCTGACTTCATTACTTGCTGCCTGGTTAAACAAGCACCTAGGTAATTACCACTACTGCAGTCTTACTTAGCTTCATTTTCAACTCACACTTGCCTCCAATAGGCCAGGGCAACTGATAGCTGCTAGCACATTTTATGCAGGGAATTTTTCTCCTGGCCAAGTCCTTTAAGTAAATTTTCACCAGCTCAAAGGCTGTTCTTACAAAGCCCAACTGGATACACGGCTACTAAAAACATTTTTGGATGTATGAGGCAGTCTTGTAAGACAGTATACTGAGTAAGGGGAGATTCTCTAGAACAGTAAGATTCAGAAAGTGGATAGAGGCTACACTGGCATAAAAAGCTAAAACAATTACATTCCTACAGATTTACACCACGACAACATTATACATCAAAAGCATAACCACAGATTAGTGTCTTCCTTGACAAACACAACGTGCAACACTTACAGGCCTGAAACAGAGACTCACAGATCCAAACTGGAAATTTTCAGCATGCAAAAGTGAGGGCAGAATCAGCTTGCACCTGGATTTGATGCCTGTAAGAGGGCAGGCTGTGTATAATGGTCTGAACCATTCAAAAGGATTCATTGTTGCCAACAACTATAGTTTGACATTCTGAATGCAAACTGGCCCAGTTCTACCAACACTGGGACTGAGGGTAGTTTCCATTTTATAGTACCAATACAAAAATCCTCAAACTGTGATATCGGAGTGATACATGCCTGCCAGTTTTCTAAGTGGGACACAGAAGGAGCAGCAGAAAGCTCAACAGTAGAAACAAACCAAAAGTTACCCTGATATAAAAGAATTATTGGCTGAGAAGAAGTAACAAAACCAAAACATTTTACTACTTAGTCTCTGGGCTGACAAAATAATGTTTTGCCAAGGACAGAGAAGCTACTTAAGACAGCCTTCACAGTCATTATATTTCTTCAGATTACTTGAGGACAGAGCTAATTATGTGGTCTCTAGAAACTGAATTGCTAAAGATGGATCACACAGATTTTAGCAATTTCTCTGAATAATGTACTTCCCTACCTCTTAAAAGTGAGTTAAAAATTACAGTTTCTGTGTCCACAGAATGCTGACTATTCATAACTAGTAAACAAGCCTGTTACACCAAGTCTGTTATATACATACACAACTACCATCCTGCTCTATGAATAAACACACTTCTGCTTTTACGGCAAACTACAATTAGTAACTCCCCCAATCCTGAAAGCCATGATAATACCAGGAATCAGTTTAGGATTTCATCAACCTAACCTATTATTGTACAGGTTTGAAAAGTCAGTGGGCTCCACCATCCCCCCATTCTTCTACCTCTCTGAAGCGTCCCTTTAGAGCACGTAGCTTGCAAGCAGAGGCCCTTCCTCATCAAAACTGTCAATTTCTTTCAAGCACTGAAAACCTTATTATTTAATACAGTTCTGTTAGTTTTGTGCTTTTGAGGTTGACCTAGTGCTACCACAGCGTTTTTCATAAAAGAAGAAAACGAGCTTTGTAGTGGCTGTAAAAGCCAAGTGCAGAGAAAGACACAGGCAGCCTAGAATTGTACACTTTCAAGAAACTTTTATCTGTCTTTTTTTATTATTATGAAAAAAGTTTTGAAACTTGGAACTGACAGTTTCTTGGTTCAAGAAATACCTAATTAGCATAACAGCAGCAACATGCTAAACAAATTAACTGCTGTAGGGTTACAGTGGCCTCCCACTGACACAGATCCAGGCAAGCACTTGTTTTGTTTTGCTTTGTTCTAAAGGTTGCCCTAGTCTGTTCGAGTCTCCGCTCCCTCAAATCATTTACTACCAGTTTCCTACAAGGCAGATCCTGCAGGAGATGTTCCACATCAGAAATACTTTTAAAAGCAATTAAATCTAAGATGTTTCAGATGTAGCTCATGGTTCTTACCTAACACAATTTGAAAATCACTTGGCAGAGTTTCTGAGGAAAAACTGCTTTCCAGCAACAGCAAGGGCATCAGCTGCTTATACAGCCCTGACAATTCAGTGCTACGCTGTTTTCACCTCAGTTCAAGCAATACTTGCACCTGGCAAATACGTTCCACGTTAGCATATGAGAATATGATGTAGGATCCTGAGCAAGGAGTTCTAGAGAAAGAAGAAAAAAAAAAAAGAATTCCATCAGCTCAAAGACTCAATCTCTGCAAATATATCTGGATTTGCAGGATACATATTATGTATATACACATATGAAGGATATGCACAAATAATGCCTTTAAGTGGGGGAAAAAAAATAAATCAGTGTTCTAAGAAAATCTTTTCCATCAAAAAATGGTCTCTCTCAGCTGCTGTCAAACGTAATTAAGGGGAGCACATGCACAACACATGCAGGGCTTATGTCTCAGCATGCTTGACACAGCTCTGGAGGTGGGTGGCAGAACTAGCTTTAGGCCACTGCTCTGTTTCCCCCAATCATGGTGCAGAATGGAGTCCAAACTGACTCTTGCCAGAAGTTGCAGTTCTGGCTGGCACAAAAACAAGAGCTGCATTTCATGAAGAGCTGGAAAATACTTTCCATTCTGTACTGGAAGGAAGATGAAAGCCCTGAGAATTTTGCAAAAGTGCTACCTTAGAACAGTTAACAGTCTAGTAGCTTAAGCAGTTACCCAAGACAGGGGTGCCAAATCAGGCTGAACTAGGACTCAAACTTCACCATTCTTTGTCCTAAATGAGTTCTCTAATGGCTAAAAACTAGAAAGTCAATCGCCGCATATATTTCACTCAGTGAAAAATTAATCATTATTTCAAACAGGATATCCCCAAAATGAGACTGAGAGGTACCAGAGGTTGCGCTGATTTAAGCACATCTGTCTCTCCCACACCCCAGAAATCTCACTGGACGTCCTTCTCAGGTGACAGGATCCTCTCTTTCTGGTTGCACAACGGTGAATATTCCTTGTGGAAATACTCAGATTCCCATTATTAGGCAATGGATGTGGCGTTTTATGAAGGTAAGAGCTGCACCTCAGGCTCCAAACTGAACAACTTTTGAAGTGAGCTTTCTTGCATCTGTAATTTTCTCAAGTGTACTATGAAAGCTAAGATGTATTAAGAATGCCAGATGGTATTTACCAACAGAGACCTTTTTATCAGACCACAAGTTAAGATGTGAAGTCAGTGCCTGGCAATCAATATTGTCCGTTGTCTTAGAATAACATTCTAGGTACACTGACCCGTGAAAAATAAAATCACATTTGCAAGAAAAAGAATTACGTACATCTATACACAGTCTTTTTTTTTAAAAATACACACAAGAGGTGATTTTGTAAAAGCTGGAACTAGCTCCTGTACACATCACTATTGTCTTCGCTTTGAGCTCTGTATACTTGAACTCATCTTCTGACTTCAACACAGCAGGGGCAAATACACTTACTTGTAAAACAAAGCCAGACCTGTTTGGAGGTGGACACAATAATCAATCCACTTGCCACAGAGGCAGTAAGCATTCATTTACCGTTATATGACCTGTAGCAATACATACTATGTCTTTTGCCAGCAGGAGCCTTGCCAGCTGCAGTACACCACAACTTTGTCAGCAATCAGTCACAACCATCTTTTGCAACCTTTTGTTTGCTGTTCATTAAGGTGAATTTGTAACAGCAGGATGGAAGATTTTCTGGAGACCATCCTTCAGTTCTAAGTGATAAGGTTGATGCTGCTTCAAATCAGCATTTACCATGAAATTGCCCTATAGATTTTATCTTTTGCATTTCCACTCCTAGTTCACCTTTGGCAGCCTGAAGAAGGCAGAAGTTTCCTTCCTTTCCTCCGAGCAGGAAAGAAACCCTGTCTGTTCTTACAGCCTGCATTTTGTACGGCTGTCATATCCAAAAAGGCCTCAAGAGAACACTAAACTCGTTTGTAGTACTGTAAGGGAGCTTACTAAATTGAGTAAGGGAAGTTACTAAATTGAGACTGAGATGATATATATGCAGGAGATCACAAATTAATCCTTACAGTACTGGGGGCCTGATTCCCCATACATGATGCTAGCAGAGCTGGCAGATACTTCTACAAATTTTTAATAACTATTTAACAACTTAATTCCCATCTAATTACTAATAGAATTACATTAGAACATGTGATTTTTTTTCTTTCTAATACTATTAACACCATCCAAAAAGTTTGACACAGACAGGATCCATTAATCATGCCATCAAGATCCACACATCTGTGGTCAGTAACCTATATACAGCTGTGGGAAATCCTATCAGCTGCCACGCTAATTACTTCTGGAATGTAGGAACTGTCTGCTGCAAGTTTCAAATATGTCTGGGTCTGTGGGTTTTTTTTTTTTTTTTCAAATTCATCATCCACCTTCAGAGAAATGATGGATGTATGTTTCTGTATAATTATAAGCTGCCAGTCATCAAGTAAGATGCCCTGTGCCCTACTATCAACAACTATTTGCAAGTGACAGAAAGGCCAGGGAGCTGGACTTGATACTTAGTGTGGTTTTGTAACAATCTGGATATATGCTATATACTAAGTATATACAGAATGCTGTATACTCTACCTTGCTTTACCCAGGCCTCTTTCAATCACCAGGAAGACAAAACAAGACAGCAAGACAGGCAAAAAGCACTGATTTGGGCTATGCTGCATCACAATGTTTGCTTCTGAAGGCTTATTATAATAATAGTTGAGAATGTGTCCATTCCCATATTCACAAGCCTCATCCATAAATTAGAACTACTGTAGAAAGCTGTGCCATAATTCCAACAAGCCACTTATTAACTGTAGCTGCTCGTTTCTTACAATATGAAAAAAAAACATAAGAAGGTCTGGAATCTACAGAGTTTTGCTATAACTAAAGTGCTCAGGCAAATGACTACTATTCTAAAGGCTCTAAAAAATACTAGATATTGTAAAACCAATCCATCTTAAGCCACTGATAAAACCTTGGCATTACTACTTTCTTGACTGTATTTACATTTTTAATGATTTGAAGACTTTACCAGATTTTTTTTTTATGTAAGCAATTTATAGTGTTATTTTAAATTAAGTTAAATTTATGAGGAGTGTTTTCAATTATTTTATGTCTCATTTAACATCTACTACACATGCTTTTCCCAGATAACCACTGTGTCTAATCTCACCATCACAGTCATGAAGCCATTTTAATTTGTTTTTATTTTTAAGAGTGTCTAAGTAAATACATCAGCTCAAGGTTTCGGAGGTTTTGTTTGGTTGATTGGTTTTGGGTTTGTTTTTCCTTTTTTCCCCTCCTTTCTCTCCCAGCTGATGATAATCAAAGACCAACCTCAGGTTTTCTTACTTACAAACCCACCTCCTTCATGAAGCACAGAACCAGGTCATGGTAACTTGCTTTCTTCTAGCCACCTCATCAGTGCAGCATTAATTGAAGACACCTAAAATCTTCTCTTTTCCTACTCTCAGTGATGCCTTGTAGAGAGCTGGGGGAATACCTAGTCTCTGGCACTTTTTGCTTGTCTGAGCTTATTGCAATCTTGTCAAGGAAGAACTCTGTGCTGGCAGAAAGCAATGCTTATGGTGGTAAAGGAGCACGCTCTAGATTTTCCCCCTGGCATTATCAAGAAAAGATAAGTGCTTAGAAATAGAAAGTATGAAGAGTCACGTTCATTTAGTAATGTGGCATTTACAAATTTAAATGTTACACAATAGTAGTGTACATACAAGCACATAGTAAAAGTGTGGTATTAAAGCTTATTCGATTTTTCTCACCTTTGTGTTTTACAGTTAAGGAGCCCATCTCAATTCTCATTGAAGTCAAGAGCCTAATTCCCCAAAAGGAGTGCTTCAAACTAACACACATCATGTATTTTTCAGTTCTAATTCATGGATGATGACGATGTCAATATTAAGACTAAATGCTAAATTCTTAATGAGTACTCATCTGTGAAATATTCCTCTGCTCAAACAATGTATTGAAAGTGATTTCCTAAAGATAATTTCCCTAGACTGTCAAGGAAGGGAAAAGTTGTATTTTCCCCTATATGACATCTACGGTACCAAGCTGGAGAAAAGAACAACATATTTAAGTTATGAGTCTTGAGAAGCAACACACAAGTATGTTACCCTAAGGACTACTGGCAATATAACAAGGGCAGTGATAGATGGGAGAAGCATAGGTCAGGGCTCCCAGAACTGAAGACTGAAAAGTCCCTTGAGAACGGGCAAAAATGGGCTGACAGGCCTTATTTTATCTTGAGGAGGCACTCTGAGGCCAAATGACTTAATCTAGCTTAGCCCTGGACAGATTTATACAACTGATCAATCCTAACATTATCAGTAGAAAAAAAAGTAAAGATACACCAAAACCAGACATACAGTTCCTTGCATGTGAATTATGTGTCAGTCCTGTCCTGGCTTATAAGCTTAGTTAGGCAAAGAAAAGCCTTCATCAGTTCCAGTTAGACCACTAACAAACATATACAACTAAACCTATGGAAAGGTCAGAAGGATCAGATTCCAGCTATCTAAGCCTGAACGTATGAGGAGGGCAACAATTCTCTGGGGAAGAAAGAAACGTTGGCATGCTAGCAGCCTGTGTTTTTGCCAGCTGGACCAAGTCATCTATTGGTATTATTTCAGGAAACAGCCACTTACTAGCAGGATTTCACAAAAAGGAAAATACTTTGTCTGCAAACAGTCTAAAGGTGGGAGGGGTCACAAGCAGCGTGAATGAAGATGAGAATTCAAGTCTGAAACTGGAGAGCGATACAAAACAAACGGTAATTCAGCAAGGATGAAGGCAAAATACCCAGCTTGGGTGGTATAACAGCACAAAACATGGGGAAAGGACTGGGTAGGAACTCTCTAGGGAGGATGTGACGCTTCTAAGCATCTGAAAGAAAGATGCTGCTCAGCTGAAAAAAGCTCAGAAAAAAGGAGTAGGCAATATGGACATAAGGAACCATTGAAAAAACTATTTGATTTATGGTCTAGATACTAGAAGACTGAACAGATATTACAGTCTCCAAATAACTGAAAGGTTGCCAAAGAGGAATCATCACTTTTTTCCTCCCTGACTCCTATGGATAGCACTGAAAGTATCAAGCTTAAACTGCAACAAAGCAGATTTAGATGAGATGTCACAAACACCTGACACAGATCACCCAAGCAGTTACAGAGTGTCCTTCTTTGGAGTTATGGTGGGCACACACCTGTCAGTCAGGAATGCTTTCCAGACAAAGCTCCTACCTTCAGGCAGAGGAATGGCTGGGATGACCTCTCAAGGTACCTCCCAAGCCTGTTCACTGTTACTTTCTGTGTCTGCCACAGAAAACAACACTAGAGAGAGTAATACCTCACAAATAATCCTCAAGTCACTGCACCCAGATACATGGCTTATTAGAACAGAAATGACTTTGATAAGTATCTCAGGGATCAAAACAACCAACCCAGAAGGTATTCTGTCAACCACCGACTATTAAAACTAAACAAAGAAAGCAGATGCTCTATATCTTGGAAAGAAATTAGTAATTAACAGCATGGCCTTCCAGCCATATGCAGGACCAATTATTCAATTATCCATGGCCAACTGTTAGCTAACTATATTTCCTGTCTTATTACACACAGTGCCACAAACTTCATTTGCTATGATGCTTGCTTCTTCATTGTTTCCTCCTTCTATCATGCAGCAGTTGTAGCTCTGTAAACTTCTACTCCAGTGTAATTCACCACAAAGACTATTACAAACACCAAAATAACTGCTAATGGTAACACAACAGCAAAAAAAGTTTCCATACACCTACAAACCATGCAAATATAAACCAGACAGCACGTCTATGTGGTAGATAGAGAATTCAATTTTCAGCTGAGATCTCCATCCATGGTGTAAATACACAAATCAGGACCCAGCAAATTTTTACAAGTGCAACAAGTGAAAATGTTGTACCAAGGCTCTCCTACATTCTTTCTTCCAGCAATGTAATTATGTTATGCATATGAGAATAACTTCCTTCGATATGCAGGGGCTACAGCTTTTGGAGCTGAATTCCAAGCCAGTGGCATCATCACCTTCTGTGTGACCATCATGTGTCCCATAATGATGAGAAAGAAAATCTTAGGAGTGGATTTGTTAAATTCTGCTTAACTGTCAAAGGTGCTATTAAAGCTAAATATGGTATTTTTGAAGTATTTTTTAAGCCAAGGACAAGAGCAGTCAACATTTTCAAATGCACCCTTATCATTTTTGCAAGTACTTTTTTTGAGAGCTTGAGTCCCACGGAAAATCAATGGGACTTGGTGCTTGTCTGCGCAGCCTCATTCAAGTCAAGCTAAATCAAATTAAACTAAAGTGAAAATTACTATGTATTAAAGATCATTAAATTCTTTGAAAGACTCCTCATTCAGAAGCAAAGTGGCTTTCGTTAGTTCTCATTTTAATTCCTTTTGGAAATGCTCTAGCGTGCATTTTGGCAAAACATCAACCTTCAGACTATTTGTCCCAAAAGCACAAAGACTCAGATTAGAACCAAAAGAAATCAGAATAGATGTTCACAAAGCTTTTAGAAAAAGCTAACAAATATTGAAAACAGTGATTTAATCCAAGACAACATGGCAATTACTAGCAAGATTGTTTTTCCCTGGCTGATATCACCCCCCTCCAACACCCACCCCACCCCCCAATAATTATTTCACCTGCTGTAGGTTTGGAATAAAAGCAAAAAACCCCCAAAACAAAAACAAAACCCCACCAAATTTCCCCCTCTGTTTATGTCCTGAATACAAATTCTGCCAGATGCAATGACACTTATTACTGCACAACCAGATCTTGAAGTCTTGCATGTATGACAATGTTTCTGCTCTGAGAACTCGAAGTGGCACCCAAAGGCAGGCAAGGCGATGATGGCAGGATGGACTGGGGCAATGGCATATGTTTTGTCTGAAGTAACGGTTGAAGTACCAGTAAAATGTAGTTTCGCAATTACCAAATGACCCGCTGCTGTAGCAACTTGTATTGCAGGGGTGTTTTAGTCTTGTCAGGATGGCAACCCCACTTCTCTAGGCAACAATACCAAGCACAAAAATCAACATCCCTGTCCCAAGGAGCCAACAGCCTCCCAAGGGTGGAAGGGAATGGTGGAGAAAAGAGAGAAAAAAAATAAAGGGGGTGGGGGGGGGGG
>JAVJGI010000063.1:21670470-21701498 GCA_035590275.1 Ibycter americanus
TCCCCCCCCCCCCCCCGCCCCTTTAAGTGTAAGCATTCATTACCAATTTTGTGTCGAATCATTCAATTTTTAGCTGTAAATAAGAAAAGTCCTGGAAGGATCATCTCATTAACTACTTAACCACAGAAAAGCAAAATCATAAAAAATCCCATTACTTAACAGAGATCTTTTCTAGTAAACTATTGGCTATTGAGTAGATCCAACAATACTGAGCTGTATTCGACAAATTTTAAGTAATTTGGGTTGAAATATTATGATTTTTAGGACCTTTGCCACTAAAAAAAGAAAATCACCTGGAAGCCATCCCTCTACATATCTACTACTGATTTAGCACATCTTTGACAAAAAATGCAATTGTTTGTTACCTAACAGACACAGTGAGTGTGTGTGTACATCTTAAAGTTACCTAATTTTTTATTTTTACATTTAACAATGGCACATTTAATTTGTGCTTGGTCTAAGTTTATCTTCATAAATTGTAAAAGGTTTACCTACAAGAGTTTGAGACTAGGAAACCAAAACAGCCACTAGGGACTGCAAAAGAAAAGCGTTAGGTGCTTTCAAGAACAGGAGAATGGCATTTGAAGTACATCAATGCTGCTGAGGCGCAACTGCGATGGAAATGAAACGAGAAGAAGCACAATAGAATCTCTTACTACTGTTCCTCTTAGTTAGATTCACATTACCAATAAATCTGGAGCTCTGGGTACTTAAGTTTACAGTACTTTCCACATGGAGAAAATTCTGTTATCAACTGTATAGCACAGCTTTCTAAAGACCATTCGATGTGATGTCAGAACTGGGGCTTGACTGTATGACAGTGACATCCGAGTTGTACCTGTAACTATGCGCAGCGTAAATCTTCCATGGCAAACGCTCCTAAGCATGTGAATGGATTTGCTTCTACAACTCATTTAGTTTAGTGGTTTTGTTTTAGCAACTCTTCCAGCTGTACAGCTGCTGTCTCTAAACACAACCAGTATGATCACTCTGTCAGTTCTACCACTACCTCACTCACCAGCTATTACAGCATAGGAAATGTTGCTGCTTCAAAGCAGGATAACATTTCTTTCCAAAAAGATCTATTAGAAATTTCCGACTACAGCTACAGAGACAAGTAGGAACTTTCCCTTCTACCACCAAACACCAAATAGTTCCCCATTTTGGAACAACTGATGCAAACTGGGGAGGGGGGCACTCACACCTCTTTCATTGTCAGAAACTGAACAAATCTTGTCTAGAAGTAGAGAGATTTTTGTCTGTTATGAACAGAAGCAATTAACTTTTTTTCCTTACGTATATTTTTCATTTGACTTCTCCCCTGAAAAGGGTTTCTGCAGCAATGCAGTGACTCTTGTTTTATCACTGAGGCACAGATACACAAATTTACTGGAGAGGGGAAAAGGAGAAAAAGCACAACTTGGAAAATGCCTTCAACCCAAGCAACAACCCAGTCCACCCTACTTATCTGGTGGCTGCACACAGTGATATAGATTTTGCATTTAAAATTCTTCCTTGAGAAGTGATTATTGATACTACAAACACAGACATGTTCTGTGGTTTGCTCCACAACGATCTTATGGACAACAAACGTGACTGGTTTTCCCATGGTGGAAACAAGCCAAACAGCATCACTAAAAAAAAAAAACACATTTAAGTCATCAATGGACATTCCAGGTATCAAAGAGCATTCACAGGTGAGAATATTCAGCAATCCAAGCAGAGATAAGCTAAACCCTAACAAACTACTAGGGAGATGAAAAAGCAATGTACTCCTAACTGTAGCATCACTAGAGGAATTACATCTCCCAAATGCTATCTAGCATAAAATAATTAATGTTTCTGTTATCGATTAACTCTTGTGACTGATACTTGCTGATCCCTGGAAAATGAGCTGAAGCAGAGACTTGGCACATTCTAATCTTTAGATAACGCCCAGAAGCATCTGGTCTGGGGCCCAGGAACATTTCTGTAGTATTCCTGGCTTTACCACTAACCTGCACAGTGACCTGGGACAAATCACCTAACCTGAAATGTCTTTGAGAATACCTGTACCCATTACGAAGTGACATGCAAACCACCTACAACTGTCCCACCTGGTAGTTATCACGTGCTGGATACACAGCCTTTCAGTGACAAAAGCACTCTTCTGGCGCAAACCAGAAGTCAGCTGACATACTAATCCCGGACCTAGGAGACAACAGAGTGCTTGGCTAGGGAAGGTGTCCAATCACAGCAGCAGTGCTGGTGCTTATTGATATTACTGCCACGCAGCTCAAACAGGGGTTCATTGACATTCCTGGTAGAATTTTTCCTTGCGGAAGCCCTGACAGAAATCCTTGTGGGGGGGGGGAAAAAAAAAAAAAAGAGAGCTTGAAGCTCAGGAGACTTAAAACTCAAACATCACCACCCCAACAGGGAGCGATTCATCAACCATTTTACCTCATTTCCCCCTCCAACTCCACCAGAGAGCCCTCTCTGGTGTCGTAAGGATATTTGACTTTAACAAGGGCAGACACTCCAGTGGGATTCAGAGTATGTAAGAGTTAGGTAATTTCAGCTTTTTATCAGTAGTTATTATAACAAGATACTGTCACGACAGAGTATCTACCTGCAGGAAAAGAGACTGGAAAAAGTCCAAGATTTCAAGGTAACAAAAGAAAGGAGAGTTATAAACATAGCTGGGGGTGGGGTGGAGTATTTTTTAAAAAAAAGAGAAGATGAGGGGGGAAGAAACACACAAGAATAATGACTCCAAAACTTTTTCTGGGTCTGTAGTTCCCTCTTCAGAGAGGCACAGCTGAGACAATGCAGCTGGCTCTGTGACAAATGTGAAAAAATAAGCCAATTTGAGCTGGTTGTTAGCAGTTGGAGCACAGCGTCTCAGATAAATGAGCGTCTGCCTCAGGTATGGCAGCAGATCTTCCTGAACCATTCCTGAGAGACTTGCCAGGATTGCAGCAGCCCTTAGCCATCAAAAGCAGCGAGAAAGTTCTCTTCAATCTCCCATCCCTGTGGTAAAAGGTGACCTTGGATCGGGATTTTCTTCTTCATGCCCTCTGCTCCTCATATCAACTCCATCCTTCCTCCTGTCTTACAGCTAGACGTGTTGTCTTATTTAACAGTAGATAAAACCAACACTTTCCCCAGCACAGTTGCTCAAACTGATCTGTGTGGGTTGTCACACCTCCAACTGTATCACTGTCTCTAACTCAAAGTGGTATTTTCAGCCTGATCTGATGTTTGCCAGGAGTCCCAGTTTGGCTCGGAAGCTCTCGGCTGTCTATCCTCATTTGAGCTAAGGGCCTCTTACCAGGGAAGAGGCCGTGCAGTACCCTGTGCCTGCTTCCCTTTCCAGTCATTGCGTTTGCTGAGGCTGTTCTCTCTCTCAAATAAATATTGCACCTGCTGATGCACCTACCACTTCCCCCCCCAAACAGGAAGAAAAACAAACATGCAAAATCCACAAAGAAAATGAAAAAAACACCAGCCATAGCAGTACTGTTCACTCACCCTTGCCTTCAAAGCCTTACACAAACAAAGAACAATGTATTTGGCTCCTTTCCTAATTCCACAGTAAAGAAAGCCACACAGAACAATCCTTGTGAAGGGCTGAGGAAGAAGGCTTGAAAGAGAGAAGAAAAATATAGAAGGAATGAACAAGGACCAAGGGAAAAAAAAAAAAAAAGCATAAAGGTCCTTAAATCCCGAGAGGAAGGAGAGGACCTGACCTTTCCTCTCAAAGCAGAAGCAGAGCTACGGGCCTGTTGGCCACTTCTGCTCGACCACATCAGGCCATGGGAGTTTCTTTCAAGGGTCAAAACATCACCAAAGGATGGAAGTAGCTGCACGTACATGTCTTCTCGGCCAGTCAGCAGGCAGGCATCCCTGCTCCAAGATCTCTTGTGAAATATTCCCTTCTCAAAACTTCCTTCTGTTCCGAGAGCACACTGTGGTTTCCTATGTAAATGCTCATCTCATCACAGCCCACATAATGGAGTATGCTATTTTCAAGCAATAAACCAGTATGATTTCCATGGCAATAGCAAGGAATTTGGCAAGGCTGTTTGATAGACTTGGTCTGGTGAGAAAGTCTTTTAGGCAAATAAAAAACAATTGAATCTCTCAGCACTAAGATACTCTAAAATTCTCTGTATTACCTATACTGTTTACCAGCAGACTCAGAAGCCTCTCCTTATCTGGAGATCTGCACCAGAAAAAAAATAACTTACTTCATTAATGGTAACATGCCAAGACTACACTTGAGCTCGTCACTGTACTGGTATAAGGTGGATGAATGTCTGCCTTGAAGAATTTACAATACTGTACGGACAAAACATTTAGTATTTCAAATGGAGTCCAAGCTTCTTTGAGGATGCCACATAAATTTCTACAGGTTGCGGCAATTTATCATGCAGTTGTGATTTTAACCTTACACTCCAAATCACCATAACACAAGCCAACTTGTAACTACTTCTCCTAACAAGCAGTCTTCACATGATCAGATTACAAAAATATTACCCCCATTACATGTGGGGACTGAGACAAATGGAGTCAAGATCATTCACGCATGGCCACCCAGCAGATCAGTGACCAAGTCAGCAACAGAAGCAAGCCCTGGTGTTCTGACTCTGCACACTCATCTCTCAACAGCACTGAACCTGTCGAGAAGAGAACAGAACCTCACAGGAGGATTTGAATCACTTGGGTGTGATGTGCAAATAATCCATGCTTAAACAAAAATGACTCTTGCAGAGATCTGCTTTTATAAATATACAGGCTTGTCATCCTCTTTCATATTCTTTCATTTTCTGAGAAGACTTCAGCTATCTCAGCCTTATGGGACAGGGATTGGCTGGTGGCCACAGATTTCAGGCCTCAATTGCAAAGACTGTGTGAGCAGATGAGCTGCAGATGTATTTCTGGGAAGGGCAAGAGAGGTAAGAATTAAAAAGAAAAAAAAGAAAAATCTATCTAACCTTTAGAAACACTTAAGAGACTGGAAAAGCAACTTCCTGTATCACATTTAATGTTTCAAACTGTTTAGCAGCTGGAATAGCAACCTTCTAGTGTTAACATTTAATAGTTTGTGCCACTCAACTGATAGAGAATTGTAAAACGTATTTAACCTGTAGAGGTCTTTTACAGGAAAGAAAAATAACTTTCCAGAAGTAGTGTTTTGGTATGGTGTGGTTTTTTTATATTTTATAAAAATAAAGCCTGAGAGAATGGTAATGACATTAGCTACACATTCCTTTCCAAACGTTAAATAAACTCTCATCTAAGAGCAAGCATCAGCAGTAACTCAGCACTTTCATTTCGTAGGGGCTTATGCAATCATCCCGGGTTTTGATCCACACAGGCCCATGCCTCGCAAGCATTTATTGAAGTGTCAAAGCCCCATGTCTCAGAGTTAAGTTACCAACCAAACAACAGTTTAAATTCATCAAAAGCAGGCATTAAATTTAATGGGATTTCAATTAGTGATGGACCAAAATCCAAGCCCCACAATCCCCTCTCAAAATGTAAACAAGTTTACAAACCCACAAGTCTGCCTGTCTCGTTTTGAGATCAGAACCAAGTAAAACAAACAGCAAAATTCAATCTTGCATTTTTCCAGGTCTGGACAAGCCTCAAGGCTAAAAATCTTTGCGGTTCTTACAGGCACATCACAGAAAAGAGCAGAAAAAAAAAAAAAGAACAAGCGTGCGTGAAATTAAATTAAGAAACAACCAAGTATAATGCTCCACAGTGACACTCACTTGGTACAAATCCTGCAGTCACTGATGGATATCGTCCTACGACCTCAGGGCTCTGATACTTGAATTAACAGGAGAATACACAAACACTTTGTAGGTAGCTTTTGCATTTGGCCACAAAAGGAGACATACACACACAAATTAAAAGCCATGAGAGACTTTATGAATAATGAGCATTATGGGCAGAGAAGTAACAGATGGTAGAACAAAACAATCTAATTTAAAAAAAAGACAAAACTTCGTTATGATATGATGGAACTGCAGTGGTGTAAAAAAAGAACATAAAAATATAGATGCTGAACAAGTAGGGATGGCAGGGGTTGGTACGGCCAGAAGGTATGGCCCAGCCCTTCCCAGAACCCATTTGTATTATCATAAACAGAGTGAATTGTGTCACCAAACCAGCAGTCTAAGCAGTTAAGTCTTCAAAAGTATTTGGGTTTAGCAGCAGCTAGGACAATACACGTTATCCGAGTCATGGAAGCACCTTGAGAATCTTTGAGCATACAGAGATAAAGCAAGCCACATGGAAATTAATTTACTGTACTAGAGATTAAATTATTGGCTTCCATGTCACAGGCACATTGTTTTTATGACTGATTATGTGCCCAAAGTTTTTATGAAAAGTATTTAACATGTCTGACAGACGTATATTCTCTGCCATTTAAGATATAACTCCATAGTACAGACACTAGTTATTAGGTGGAAATTATGGGATCTCAGTGGTATTTCTGCCACATGGCAGGCTTTATTTTGTTTAATTTAACAATAAACTCATTATATTAACTGAATTCAATAGAAGCAGCAGGGGGAATCCTGTTAATTTAATCTTGAACATCAGAGAGCCTCTGAATGTGCTAAAAGAACCAACACAGAAGGAATTAGAGGAATGGTTTCATAAAGAGGAAGGAAGTTTCCATTTCCTCAGAATACTCATACGGAATTTAAAACGACTACATCTGATTTGATAGTAAAAGGTTAGACATATGGTTACTGTTTGAGACAGGATACTGGGCTTGACTTGACCTAGTATACCCCTTGTTACATTTCTTTAGTATGAAGAAATCCTATATAGTGGTTCCCATAAAAAGACACCACTTCCACCCCTGTTAGCACATGGGTCATACCAGCAATGCCATTCTTCCTCCTCCTCCTGTGGAAATCAAGAACAGTCTCACACACATCACAGCTCAGACAGTAGCTATTAGTTAGCAGTGATCATCACACCAGTCTCCTCAGGTGGCAAACCTTTGTTACCAGTAACAAAGTCTCTGGGTTGAAACTCAAAAGACTATTCTTAAATCGATTCACAAGGATTACAGCAAGCTCCACAGGTTTCTCCACTGTATTAATTTGTGCCTTTCTTGACTTTTGTATTGGAAGAGCACCGTGGAGCATCTGACAAATCCTCCTCTTCTTCTTTTTGTTTTATTCACCTATTCCAGAAACCTGCTGCTCCCTGAAAGTAGCCGTAGTGGCACAGGAAACAGGCACACCTTGATGCATTCCAATGCTTTCTATAAGCAGAGTCAAGAAGAGACACTTGGAAACAGAGAGGAAACATCTACATTAATTACTTACTTAGGTACTTCCTCTGCTTCATACAGGTGGCAACTGTTAACCCCTGAATACTTGTGGGGATCCAAAACTTGGGCTTGCAGTCCCAGATCAGAGACAGAGAGCAGTGTAAAGGGTGGCGTGTGCCCAGGTTTGTGCTTTGGCATGGGAAGTGACATTCAGCAACAAGGGAAAGGGTTAGAAAAAAGGCATGTTTCCTCCTGCACACACATCGCCCTGATAGGAGCAGAGGTCAATGCCACGCATCACACTGTTCTCAGCCATGGCCCCAACAGCATCCGCCTGCCTGCTGTACTACTGTCAGGATAGAACCTAGACACCCATAGCCACAACCTCCAGAGGTAACACAGGTGACCCAAAGACGCATTTATAGAGCAATGAGGATCGCAAGCTCTGGCAGGATTCTGACAACCAACAGATCTGGCCAAACTGACATTCTCAAAACAGAAATTTAATGAACGAAGCCAATTAACTGTTGAAATTACAGTTATCTTACCTGTATACACACACCTGCAATAAACTAACAACAGTACAAGGGGTTCCATGTAAGTTGGTGATCTAATCTGTCGTCCTTTCAGGATGAAAGTCAAGTTAACTTTGATAATGGGTACTACCAGATGGAAGAAAAGAGACTACACCTCTGGTAGATCCTGGATTAACCATTGAGCTTCTGACATACTCAGACATCATAATATAATCAGTTTGTTTAATCTTTTACAATATTCAATGTCAGAAATTCAGCTGTGAGTTTTCATAAATTTGCAACCTGAAGAAAACACTTGGCAGCAGCCAAGGCAGACCATTCTCAGAAGGGCAAGCTTATGGGCTTCTGGCATCGCTAAGCACATCACCGCAATTAACTCTGAAAAACACAGCCGTTTTTTTCCCCATGCTTTGTGGGCATCTACTAATTAAGCCTCAATACAGTCATAGAAGCCACAGTAAGAAAAGTATTATTTACACAGTTTTCCAGTAGCAGAAGAGAGACAGAGACAGGTTGTAAGCCTTTCACAGAGTCACATTACAATCTGGTCACAGAGCTATTAACAGATGCCTGGACTTCTGCGTCCTTCATCCCCTGCTCCTCTTAGCTTCTAATTTTGTGCGGAAGACATTTTTGAGAAGACGCTGTCAAGCACAAAAAAAAAAAAAAAAGAGACACTGGTAAGCAGGATTTTTTTCTGCACTAGAGGAGACAGGCCGCACGCATCCCAGGCTCCAGGTACAGCTCGCCTTGTTCTGTAAGTCCAGGTGCCTTAGGAAAGGCTGACCAGAATGACATGGCCCTGGCATTCCGTACACAGCATGGTTGGGGGGAGGGCAGGAAAAGCAAGGTAGAAGGAGAGGAGGAAGGAAGAACACTTACACTAGGAGAGAAGTGAAACCAGAGGCAAAACCCCAGTCTCTAGTGGAAAAGTTTTGTACTTACTGTGCTCTTTTTACATTTCGGTGTTAACTATAAAGCCCCCAAAGTATCATGATACCACTTTTAAGGAACATATTCCCTCATTCAAGGCTTGTCACTCAGGAAAAAAAGTTTAGAAAGGGTTGTTTCTGCTTGCAGCAGGAACAAAATCCCAAGTTCTTAAAGGTTGCATTATGCAACTGCACTGTAGGAAACTTCACATATGCTTAAGAAATCTGGGCACCTTAATTCTGAAAAGTAATTATCAGATAGGACAGAAATACATATGAAACTGTGGCAGATTCTGAAAGGTACAGAATATACACCTGCTTATCCTTTCACATGGGAAAGGACATTAAGAGATCTAGCCAGATAAGGGCTGGCAGAACGCATTGCCATAGGTTATCACAAAGGCCAAGAGTTCAGGAGAAACTCTTGGACTTTGTCTAGATAACTAACACAGCCTCACCAGCAGGGCGAGATGAACTGTTTTGCTGTGTAGGGTCTCTGTATCTTTTTCTGAAATGGTGCTGTCAGAGACAAACAGATGGGACCAGTGACCTGATCTGATGCATCTTCCTAACACCACACTAACTCAAACTCGCCTGTGATATTTTATCATACTCTGCTTTTCGGCAATTTGTGTGGTGTTCTATTGATGCAGGCAATGAAGTCTGTACGCTTCCTTTTCTAAATAGATGCAGATCACAGAATCCTTTGTGTATGGCCACATCCCAAGACTCTGTACAACCCCTGGCCTGCAGAATACTGCTTCACAGATGCCATAGGACGCAACACGGAAATTTTTCAACCCTTCTGAGCATCTCACAGACGCTCACCTCATAACACACAAGAGAACCACCTTTTTTCTTCTCTATTTCTGAGACTTTCTACCATTATGTAAATTACATATTATACTCAAGCTCATATTGCCAGTGTTTCTTGACAGAAAAAAGATTAATTTGCTTATGTTAAACACAGAAGATACAACATCCACTAACAAAGAAAACACAAAGGCAAAGAAAAATTTCTATTTTAACAAGCAAAAATTTTGTTGTTGTTTTGTAGAGTAAGCTTGTGACCTTTTCTCCTCCTCAAGGCTACTTATGCTTCTGCATAATCCTGGATTCCTGCAAATGCCTCACCAAGCATCAGTCAGGACATTTGTTTGAAAAAGGCCTCAAGGCCAATGCAAGGTGCAAGGATCAAGCAGGAGTTCTTTCAAGCCAGCTCCAAAGTGATCTTAATAAAACCAAAGCATACATCAAAAACATGGGCAAAAAGCACAAGTCTGTTATCCGCGGTGCTAAAAGCCTCATACTGCTGAGTTCTGAGCAACGCTATACGCAGTTAGTACGGCTTCTTAATCCATGGCTTCCCGAGGAGCTATGTAAAAGTACAACCTTATTACCAGTCTGCTACTACAGTAAACATACTTAAATGCATGACTGCAGTGTGATAAATTAATTGATGGCTAAGCCCATGCCCTTTGCCACAGTTTCTGTCTTTTTTCAGGTAACAGGATAAAATTACATTAAAATGATTACAAGGCCTTTTCAAAGCTCGAAGCCTATATAAGACTAAATACAGAACACCAAGACAGGATGAACGGAGGCAAGACTTAAAAGATCCAATGCAGCCATCTCTGTCTCGATTCCTTTAGCGTTCTGCCAGGGCAGAATCTGGTCACAAGTCCTCTTGATTAAACAAAAATGTAACGGTAGAAATGCATTTTGTGCTGCTGAGGTGTGTAATTGATAATGAAAAACAAAGTCCCTTCACAGTTGGTGTAACGGGACATGTACCGTTCCTGTGTGTACAGTTAGGACTCCTGGAAGTCAGCCTACCAACAACCTTTGCCAGCATGACTTTGCATTTTAATATATTTGCTGATAGGCTTTGAAAGATACAGCTGTACCAGGCCAGACCACGATGAAGTCTACTAGTTTATTAATTTGCACAACTGAAAGGAAGAGAAATAAAAGCAGGCAGATTAATCAACATATTAACTGCAAACACTGCTAGCTCATCTACCTTGGAACTTTTTAGTAAGAATGTCTCCATACGCAACTGCTGTGTGCTAGGAATCAAGCAACGTTCTGAGGCTTCACCTGAGTGGCCAACAGATGCAATAAACTGACAGCACTCTCATTTCCTGAGCTCTGTTTTGTAAGTCATTTCCTTTCAATGTTAAATTTTAGAACCCAAATCTACGTAGCTAAACATAGAGAAATTTTGAGCATTAGACAGCCAGAAGTAGAAAACAGCGATGTAAAACCTCCCTGTTTCAATTGACTTCTAAAATACTGCCTGACTTATAATGGGCAGGCTGCCAAGGATTTCACAAGTTCCCAGCTTAGCGTGCTTCTATCATTTCAGAGCATAAATTTAATAGCAAAGCACTGTAGAGATTTCTCTAACTTCCCATTAGAGCTATACTATAAGCACTGCCTTGCAGTCCCCTCCACAGACACATCTATCAGCAGCTCTCGGAGACCTGCATGCTAGATGGATTGACTGAGTACACCACACGTTAAATTTTTCACCCAGTATTAAGTGCACATCAGTCTGCATTAGAGACAGTATGCTAAAGATTCCCAAACACCTAGTTGACAAGCCATATGTTAATTGCCCACAGGTCAGAGTGACTATTTGGGAAAATCATAGTTCTCTGTTAAATGAGTAACAGCCAAGCAATACGATTATGGAATAACGGCATTGGTGCCAAACAATCTATATATTGTGCACAAAATGAATACAAAAATTGATGAGATCTTGCGCATAATTTCTCCCAATTCCAAAATACTGCCTTCTTTTAGAAGAAGTTAATAGTGATTCTTAAAACATGCACTAAAAGAACATATGCCACCATATTTCCAACATTTGGGAGCACATGTGCTACAACAACAACATTCCTTTGCTGTTAAACACCAAAGGCTGTTTAGTGATAAATCCAAATAAAACCCACTAATTGCAGTAGGAACAGTGGTTTACATTCACAAAGAGGTACCTGACACTGAAAAATGTTGCAAGTCATTTATAATAATTGTAATAAGAAAACCGTATTTCATTATAGGCCAGTAAAGACTAGGCTAAATTCAAAGCTAGCTCTGGCTGCTCAGGGCCACAGCCATGTGGATTTGAAAGTCTCAAGGGACAGAGACCCAGCACCCTCCCTGGGAAACCTGCTCTAGCGCCTGACCGCTCCCATACCCGGTGGGAATCACCCTTGCTGCAAGTGTAGGCTGTTGCCTATTGTGGTTTTTTGTACACATAGCTGAGAACAGTTTGCCTCTTTTCTCTACAGCCCTCCGTAAGACAGCTGAAAAATGCAGCAAGATCCCAGCCCATACTCTAACCTTCTCCCTTTCTCCTGAGCGAGCTGCACACCCCCAGCTCCCTCGGCCTCTCCTCGCCAGCCAGTGCCGCAGCCCCCGACCATCTGAATGGCCACAGAGGCCCTTCACAGCTGAGGCTGGAAAGGATCTCTCCTCTGTATTCTGTCTTTCCACAGAACGACTTTAAAAGACCTTCATTTTGTCCACTGTACAATGGCGACTATTTTGAAGTCTTCAGGCAGCCTCTGGGAATCACCACCCCCTCTCTTCTGGGGTTCACGACTCGTTCTTAAATCCCACACCAAAGCCTGAAGAATCCTCCCAGCCACACTGCAGCACTAACAATGTGAAAGACAGAAAAATGCAAAAGAACTATCAACTTGTACATGCCACCTGCCCGAGTCTGCTGACAGTCTAAAACAACCTTTGCCTACCATGAAGGGTCTAATTGATTTCAGGAGGTTGCTAAATTTGATCTTTAAGGATGACAATTTAAATGGCAGTGTAACTATTTACAGCTGATATCAAGAGCTATAGCCAACTCGTGTTAATTAACAGTCTATAAACACTCTCCAGGTGACAAAACCACACTTTGTATTCATCAGGACTGAAAACAAGAAACCCAAAAGCCACTCATTTCGTTCATGACAAATCTTACAGCGCAGTTAAGCTTTAGTAGTACAAAGAAAGGAGAGCAGCACAATCAAAATAAATTCTAATCATCAATTATACATAGAGCATTCTGAGCTGGATTCAAACCTCTCACTTTTTTAGTAGCACTTCCTTACTCTGGGAGTTTCTTTTCCTTTTCCCCTCTCCTTTTTGTGCTTAATCTGGAAGATTTTCATTAGTAACACATTAATTTTTTATGCTCTATTTTCTGCATTCTTCTCTTATGTTTTAGTTTCTCATCATTTAAGACAAGAGCAGGATCTACAATCCCCCTCCAGCTTTTTCAACCCTCATAGAATAGGTTATAAGCAACACATTCATTATCATCATCCAGATAATTAGAATGTCTGTCTGTAAATATAAAAGCAGAAATGTTACCTCAGAAGAGTACTCTCCAAGGAGGGGACACTTCAGAGTTCATGGTTTTTGAAACTAAGCTCATATTTTACTAAGCAGATACAAAAATCTTTCTCAGAACTTATTTTTACAGAATTCATATGGTGTAGAATGCACTTACAGAGAAGCTGCTCTGAAAGCCTTTTGTCTGAAAAGGGCCCCTATGGAAAAAGCTTTTGATTGCCTTGGACAAGATCATGTTATAAAAAAACCCCCTGTAAATGTCAGGAAGCACAAAGTTAATACAGAATTAAATTACTTAAACACAATGCAGTCATGTTTTTTTCAGGAGCAAACCCAACTACTTTCAGGCAAGTTTCCCCACAGCCACAAAAGAAGTTTAGAGATCCAGGAGCTGAGTCAAGACCCACAGCTGTGCTGTCCTGAACTTCTAAAGGCAGAGCAGGTATTGCACACCTCATGCATGTGCTATATTGTCTTCAGAGTAACTGAAGTGTAGTACAGAGGAGGGATCAGGAAGGAACCGAAGTTCTAAACAGGGCAAAATCCTTGCCTTGACTTCAGTTTTTCTGAAATATTTACCTCGCTGCAAATCTTTACTCACACATGCTCATTGAGATGTAAACATTTATGTCATTGACAATCTGAAGTCCTTTTGTCTACATTATAAAGTCAAATACACTTCATGTTAATAATCACAATAAGGCACTGTATAAACAGAATCACAGTCGATTTGGCTACACTGGCAAACACAGCAATCCTCACCCCCTGGTCGTTACCCCAGTACCACAGTGGTTAACCCCCCGTGTTAGCAACCGCGGTTGGTGAAGCTGCAGATCACCTGGCGGACAGCACTGTGCGGGCTCAGCTGATGGCGCACCACTACACCAACAGTACGTCAGTCTGTAGCTTCTCAGGTGAACGCAGTTGTGCTCTATCTGTAGAGGAAGCAGACTAAAGAAACTAGTGATACAAGGTTTAAGAGGTTGCATGACTTAGAATCCCTTTCCATGTATCCAGGACTACTGCAGAGGGGCAGATCCGTTCTGTTCCTGACCTAACAGGGGAACACATGTTTCTAAGGCATCTGACCAAGACAATGGAAAAACTCCAGTTAACTTCAATATTGGAAAATCAAATCCTTAATTCATCAGCTTGCCAAACCTCAGCTGCCTGTGATGTCTACACAGATGAAAGCAGTCAGATAAGTAAATGCAAAGAACTAAAATTATTTGCCTGCAGATGAGAGTTTGTAGAAGATTTTACTCATCCTTCTTGATTTTTCCTATTACTTAACTGCTGAGACATAAATTAACATTTGACTCTGCTAGTTTGTGCAACTCATCTGTAGCACAAAAGTCAGAGAATCAGATCTGAAGTCTGTCTAAAAAGAAAATGCCCCTGTCTGATCTTTACTAGACTAAGCACCAGCTGACTCCAAGCTCTTTTTAATGCTTTTTTAAGAAAGCCTGAAAAGGTTTTGACATCATCATAATCATGAAATGAGAAATGTCAATCCCCCTAAGCACAAAAAAACCCCACCCTAAAAAAAACCCCAACCCAAACCACACCAAAAAAACCCCCAGACTGCATTTTGCTGAGTAAAACAGACGCTTCTGCTGGCATGTTCTTTAAATTGATGATTCAAGATGTAAGTCTGTATGTCTTGGACTGAATGCTTAGTGTAGGTGTCAACCTACAGAGATTCCTTGCCCTGCGAGGTAACTCACTTTGTCTCTCTTGCTGACTTCCTGCCACTTGTGGATTCCTTTTTGGATTTGAAATCAGTGAAAGACTGAACAACCTAGTATGCTTCTGCAGGAGAACACCAAAAAGACCTCAGGATTTTCCACCATTGACCATTAGCAGTACTTTTGAAAGCAAATTGGTAAACCAACCATCTTTTACGTGCCAGAACTAAAATCCAATAACCTCAGACCTTCCCAGAGATCCACTTCTAGCTACCATTTAAATTCAGAGCAGGACCCAGCTGAAGCTTCAGGAACGAATGCCCTATCTGGGCTCCCTCTCTGACCGACGACGGCACTTGTAGCAGACTGCATGTACCCCAGCTTCGGGGTAAGTTTTGGTGGGTACTGGAACGCGTTGTTAGTCTTGCACGCGTAGGTTCTAGCTAAAGCAGGAGCTCTAATCTCTAATCTCCTCTTGCTTACTTGTTTATGGGAGATATCCCAACAACCTTATGACACTAAAAAAGAAATCCAGATTTCTCAAGACTGCTTGAGAGAGCAGACTGTATGCACCCATTTTTTTTTTTTGTGTATGCTTATTCCGATAAGCCCCAGGTATTTTGCATGCTTATTCACAATATTGACTGTCAATGGTACTTGGTTGAAATGATTATTGCACACAGCATGGCTACCTTTTAAATGTAAATTATATGCAAATACATGCAATGCCATCTTTAATGCAGATGTAGCAAAAAGTATTAAGATGTGTAAGGCCTAATTAGGTCCTACATCAAAAACTATATATAAAAACTTGACTCCAAAGTCTCAGCAAAATAAATTTGAGCTAGAAATCCCAGTGTACACTCCTAGGGAAGCAGGGGAGTAACTCTTTCCCTGTGACTTCTGAAAGCTGAAGAAGGCAACGAACTTCAAAATATTTTGTCCGTTTTTCTTTCAGCCAAAGCACGTACCTTTTAAGCAAGATGCAGATATAATGGCTGTTTCATTCTCTTCTCTCTCTTAATATTTAAAATGATGAAATAAAGCCTTTGTTTGTTATCTGGACTATATGTGACAGTCAGGAGTAGGGACACAAAAATTCCTGGGCAATGTAAGGCTCAGCCAAAATAAAGGGGGCAGTGGGGTAAGCATGGCTTATCTTCTCTAAGCCAGGGGCTGCTCAGCACTGGCCCTGCCAGTGGGCCTTTGATTACTGAATTCATTGGAATAGAAAAGCACTTGCACTTAGCAGACTCCAGAGACAACAATCAGCTTTAGGGACTTGCATTATTAATACACTGAAATAAATGAGGCAGTTGACAGCCTACAGTCGCAGACCAGGTATACAGCACAGAATGGCATCTCCCCCACATACACACACTTCTTTGCTTTTAAAAACTTGTTTCTGAAAAAAAAAAAAAAAAAAAAAAAAAAAAAAAAAAAAAAAGGCTACATTTTAGGGTGTGAGTGGTGAATTCCATGGAGGGCAAGGACTGCATATGGCCTGTATATGTAGATTTAAAACAGAAAGGAAATCTGCGTTGCACCATGTTAACATGAAAGCCAAGGAAGACAGACATATTCCAAAAAGCGTACCAGCCCGAGCACTGGCTGGAACTGAAGACAGGTCTAGCATCTGTGAGACCAGAGTGCATCCCCTTCCGGGAAAGGAAGCAAGTTTAAACTCTAGTTGCTCACGAGCAGCTATGGAGAAGTAGTAAGATCCCCTCCACCCTCCAGAGGTACTTGGGAGAGAAGGACACACAACTCTCCAGGAACTGCATACCCCCTTTTAAGAGAGGGCCTAACACTTTCCCTTTCTGCCTCAGCATGCACAAGCCTAGAGATGTTCCTTGGCCAACTACAAGCCATGAGTTTTCTCATCCCTTTTCTCCAGCCTACTGTCTCCCCTTTTCTAGCACACACCTGGAATTCTCCTGTAGCTGGGCTGCTTGGAGGCATCTCCCAAGCCCACCCCAGAGCTGCCTACAACCATGCCTTTTCCCAGGTCACAGAATGGGGCTGCAATGATTTGGATATTCAAGTGGACTATAAATCCGCCAAAAATTTGATGTGGCTTGCTTCCTATCTCTAGTGGCAGCCCAATTTCTTTGAGGAAAGATGCTGAAAATTATTCACTGTGAAATACAAAGCTTGCTTTTCATTTTAATTTTATTCCATTTCTATCTCTGTATTTCCCTTATATCTATTTTTCCAGCATTATGAGAAAAAAATCTGGAGGCACCACGTCAGCCCAGTCCAAGCCAGACATAACATCCTGCATATGCTGCCCAGAGTATTATAAAAAATGCCTTTCATTTCTCTCCCCCCAGCCCTCTTCGCAAGGCCCGTTCCCCTCTGCTGCCCATGAGCCAGCAGCGCTTTCCAGCAGGCTGCACACTGGAATTCCTCGGCTCTCGCATTCCTACGGACGCAAACAGTTTACTGCTCTCAGAGTAGGACAGACTCAGCAAGTGTATTCTTTCCATTTTCCAAAAAAATGGGGTGGGGGTTAATACTGGCCACAGTTCAGTTTTTTCCAGCTTTAAAAGACACCAACAAACCCTCTTCAAATCCGGTCTAGGCATTGCATCACCAACAATGAAGTCAAGCAGCTCGCTGCTATGTACCGTGCCACCGGATAGAGGATATCTGGGAAGGCTGTAATTATGAGATCCCTAGAAATGACGCTGAGGATATAAAGGAAAGCAAAGCTGGCCAAATGTTCATTTTATTAGTGCACAGGATGGACAGAGGAAAGAAGTGAGCAGGGTAGCTTCAGAGAGGAGATCTTCAGGATATTGGCACCTTTCAGCATAGGCATCACCGCCGCACGGGCTCTGCTGCCTTTGTGCAGACGATTTGCCATTCCTGCATTCTTGCCGGCACTGCAGCACCGTTCTGAGCCTCGTATTTGAATTAACCAGGCCCAGAGGATAAAACTTTCAAATTAAACACATTCCTACAGGATTTCAGGCTCATTGTGTATGCACCAAGGAAACATAACATCCTAAAAATAATACGTATACAGAAAGAAAGCACATTTTGCAGGCATATTAAAGTGGAATATGAATTATAAGCAAGCTCATGGGAGAAGACGTCAGATTCCATGCATAAAGGAGCTTTTGTAAATAACATCATTCTTTGTAAGCTATCACAATTATCATCAGCCATTTAATTTTGCTCACCAACGCCTCTATCATTGTTGAAATTGTCCACTTTTTTCCCCCCTACTGAATTGTAAAGCCCCAGATTTTATACAGTTCAAGCTAACAGCTGTACAGATTGCTAATCATGAGCTAGAATTCGATTTATATTCATTTCAGTAGATGCCATTTCACATTTGCTGTTCAGATATGTATCTCACCAAGTTGCCATCGTTAGAGTACAATATTCAGAAAACGTTAAAGCTTTGGTAAGATTTAATCGGTGTCAATGTTCCAAGTTTGTGTGTACCGAATTACATTGAAATCTTAACACTGAAGAACTCATGGCATTAAACATATCGAAATACTATATGATTGCTCAATAGTGTTTCAGAAACTTTCAAAAAAGGCAACATCTGTTTAGTTTAGATTATTAAAGCAAGAACTTTAGCATTATTTTTGTGGGGTTTAGCCTTTTAGACACAGATTCACAGGGTCCCGGTATTTCAGATTACTAAATACGACAGCATATTTAAGGGCTTTGCACATTAAGCCCAATGAAAAATTCAAAATCCCTCACTGGAATTAGTAATTTAGCCCCAAGCTAATCAGAGATGTTATTCCAGTAGAACCAAAGTCTTCCAAGTTGGCCCTCAGCTTAATTTCACTGATTAAAAATATTAATACAAGTCAGTTTGCTTTGCTACAGTCCCTTTACAAGCTAGCTGAAGCTAGTACAGAGGAACTACAACAAAAAAAAATTAGCATCTCAGATGCACTTATTCCTCTTATCTCTTATATTAACTTATGACTAGCTTTACACTCGAGTTTGAAATTAACCTGAAGATGGTGAATGGGAGGCTCTTAGTTGTTAGAGCCCTCATTAGAAGAGCTGAGGCTTCTACTCCCAGCTCCATCAAGAGAAACTTTCTCTTACAAGTTACCCCACTAGGAAGAGTAAGTCAGGAGTTCAAGCTTAGGCACTTACACCAGTGGTCTAATTTTCAGAAGCATAAGACAACTCAGGATACACAATCAAATCCTCAAAAGCTAAGAGTGAAATTCAGATCACTTTTGGTGCTTCAGTGGTTTCTTCCTACATTTTGAAGGTATTAAAATGCATCACTATGTACAAGAAACATTCATATGGTAAGAAAAATAACAGACATTAAGTAAAATAAACATTATAACATCAATAGGTGAAAAATAGCATAATTCCATTCTCATCAAATGTAGCCAACCTTTTCCAAAGGTCACTGTTTCATTCAATCTGTGTTTAAAAGCCTTTAGGAGGAGTGCCCTGCAGCAAGCCACCACTCCTCCATCAGCGACTCAGTGTCCATCAGTGCTAAAGCTACCTGTGCCAGTGACTTCAGGAGTGCTGCCTAAAATAAACCCGAGTTACATGTTTCAGCCAGCAGAAGGATGAGACACATTATCTCACATTGAAACTACACTGGGGAAAAAACCCAAACAACCCACATATTAGAGACATCCACTGAAAAAAAAAAAAAAAAAAGAAAAAAAAGGTGGTGGTGGAGGAAGAGGTGGAGCAGGGTCATTCGCAGGCAGAACTTCATTTCTGAACGTATCGTACTTTCAGCCCCAGCTAGTCAGTGAGAACAGACCCAGAGTGAAAAACACATGCAAATCCTTAGCAGAGATCCAAAATTTACACTAGGCTGTATGCAGTTAAGTATCATCTATTCACACTGGAGCTGTACATGTGTGAATAAAGTCTCTCTAACCACAGTTAACGATCAACATTTTTGTCTTTCTCTCAAGAATTATAAATATTTTTTCCAGATGTTTAAACACGGGTATTGGGTTGATTTGACTGTTTTTAAGCTTTGGCCAGAAGAACTGCTTCTCCATTGCCACAGAGCTACAGGAAGAGAATTATTATCCAACTAGCTGCTTCCAAATTTCTCTCTCTACCTTACACAGTGTCCTTGTTGTTTTTTTACCCCAGAAAGATATATAAAGTGGACTGTTTCAGGCATCACACAGGTTCTCAGACTCCAAGTATCTCATACCCAAGAAGAATCATGAATTAAAGAGGTAATTAGGGAAACTCATTCTAACTGTAGAATCCAGACAATGAATCTCTACATTGCTTCATATCTTGCCAGTTGTGCATAACCCTTTATAAACCAGCAAAAATCAGAAACTGAAGAGACTCTAAAGCAAATACTACAGCAACACCCAGAGTCAAATACAATGGCAAACACTTTTAGCTATTCTGTACCTAGAGCTTGGCAATACTGAATCTGTGAATAGGCAACAGAAGCATTTAATACTCTCTGCATCTCATAAACCTTGGACTAACAATATCGCATTCTCTCAGAGAACCTGATGCCCTTGAAATCAAGGCAAAACACCATTTAGGAAATTGCTACCTATCATGGCACGGCTGCAATGAGCACCCAGCAATGCAATGCCTCCTTGTTTCCCCCCTCCAAAGTCTAAGAAAACAAAATTCAAGCGGTGATGTTGTCTAACAAGATACCTTTTCTACAAGCAGATGTACTTGACTGTGGGACAGGACAAGGATACAGTATAATATGCAAGCCAAATGGATGGACACTTCCTGAGCCCTACAAGCAAGTCTGTGTACAACTCATCATACACAACTGAATTCAAGCCATAGTCTTGTGTGATGTAAGCCCACAAACAAAGCCTTGCAATTAGTCCATTTTGATCTAAGTCCTGAACACACTCAGCATACATTAAAAAAATGTAAAAACCTCAGGCAAGAGGTGCTTGGTCTTTGCAGTCAGATGTTACAGCTGTCTGATCTGAGTTACTGCACACTGATGGAATGGCGTACAACGGGGACACACCTGACCCAGAGCAGGTTTCTGCAAACCAAGTCAATCTGGGCTGATTTGCAGGCATCACACCGCAGTGCCTTTCACCTAGAAATGAGGACTTTCTGTAACACAATATATTGCACTACTGCTCTATCTTTGGCTTAGAGGCAGGCTATTACATTTATTTTTCTAAGTAATACATAGTTTTGACATTGATAACCCTATCCTTATTGTACGCTTTTCCATGTGTGCTAAATGGAGCAATTTTTTTATATTTTTGCTGAAAAAGACTTGTGCACGTATACGTGTGTGTGCGCATGTACATGCTTATGCACACACCTAGAGGAGACGCAAGGATTTGGAGGGTGGGGCAGCAGGGAGACAGAATTTGAATTGCAAAGTGTTACACAACCCTGTTGCTAATGTTTGGTTTTGCTTTTTAACTCAAGGATCAAGAATTAGCACAGACCAGCTAATACCTGTAACTTACAGCTAACTTAAGGACACATAAGAAAACATGAACACTAACAGCAATCACAGATGAGCTCGAATATACACAGATCACTGAAGGAAGATCCCAAATAATGATTTGGGTCTCTTTCTTAAAAGCAGATCTTTAATTCTTGTGGCTTGAGTAAATAACTGGAACAATAGTAAAGCTGGAAAGCTCTAATTCTGTCTATAATTTAAGGCAGATTTTGCACCGATGTCCTGATGAGACACATCATGCAGAACAGCCCTGCAACCATAAAACAGACCTTTCCTAGTAACCTGCTGAAGAAGCACGCTCCTTGATACATCCAATACAAAACATACAGCTCCCAGGATCCGACTCGGAGTTTTGTTTTGAGCAGCGTCTGTCTTCCCAATCACGCAAAACTGTGAACATAAAAACCCAACGAAAAAACCTCAAAACAAACAAACAAAAAAACCACACAAAAAACCACGCTAAAGCATTTCTTTGGCATTTTCCTTTCCTGGCAAGGAAGAAATTCAAGTAAGCCAAAAGGACCATCCGGATTTGTCAGTATTGCACAAGAACATATGAAAACACCAATGCAGAAAAGTACAATGCCTAGATTACTAAAGGAAAACGATTTTTTATAGGGTACAATAGCACGGGAAGATTTTATTTTTCTTTATTCCCCAGTGCTTAGCGAGTACTGCTGGCAGCTTCCCCCCTTCCCCCTCAGTCTATCCTAGTAAGCTTGCCTGCATACTTATTGCATCTGCTTCTCATTTAATGACCATTGTTTTGATCTGTCAGAAGAACTACGACAAGTATCCAAATCTGCAAGATTAGGCAAATATTTTGACAATGTTGTGTGTCTCATTTTCTTGGAGAGAAAGAATAAAGAGGATTTTCACTTTTCACATAACTTCACTGGAGCTCTTAATCAAAATGCTACAGAGAATCAAATAGCAGATTGAACATACTTCTAGTGACAAAATAAAGCATGCCATTTTGTTTCCGAGAGCTTGCCAATTCTCTGCACATTGCTATCACAAGAACTCAAACACAGGACTTTAAAATATCATTCACATCACATGGCAGCTGTTTCTAAGCTGAGAAGCCAACAAACCCAGGGAGAAGTAAATGACAACTAAATGGTAATGCGGGCTATCAGGAGGCTCAGGGAGGGCGGAAAGCATGGTCCCAACCTAGGATTTTACTCTGAAAGTGCTGGTTGTCCTCTCCATTGAGGCTTTTGTTTGACTCACTGCAACAGAAAATATTCATAAAATGTAAATTCATATCCAAACGCTAAACCTCAAGACTCATGTCAAAGCTAAGATTCAAACTAGGACTCAGCATACATTTTAAAGGGAAATGCAACCAGCCCCAACTCAAATTACTACAGGCTTTGAATCAGTGCTGAAATCAAGCAGAGCTACACCAATTTCTATATTACTGGAGGATCTAGACTCTAGAAAGCATATCAAGAAGCCAGCAGTAGCAGTTGTTTGGCAGTGAAGAAGGAGAGCTCACTTAACATTCACTTCTAAGCAGGAAAGTGAATGCTCTGAACAGTGATGAAAACCAGGGCTACAAGTTTTATGAGGACTTGGTGTCTCACAAATCTTACTCACATTTCTTTCAGCTTTTCGAGGGCTTCTTTACTCACATGTCACTCCGAGGCCTACTTCTTTTGTAGCTCTGAATTTAGGCCAGCTGCAATGTAGTCAACAAGTTAAGCATCCGAAATGGCAAATAAAGTGAATTCCTCTCTGTTGTTGCCTGAGGTAGGCTACTTGCTATGCTGTCAGGGAAAAGAAACCACAGACAAGGTAATCTAGTGGCCTCTGTAAGAAACAGCCCATTAAGGGCCCAAACACAAGAGTAAGTTTCTTAAGCTACAAGTCTGCTTCTACTTTCACAGTCCAAAGAGCTCAGCTGGGGAATTAAAAGACAAGCAGAAGAGGTCTTTTGCACATAGAATTTCACAATCACTTCTGTTCAGCTTGTATATCCCCCTGCTCCTCTTCTGGTGGGGAAAGGATAGTTTACTGTAAGGAGATTGTTTAGTTTGGTACTTCCCACATTTTTCGAATCAACTGACAGGTATTTTAGACATATGTGAAAAAACTTTGTTCTGAACACTTCGTATCAATTAGCATATGGCCAGCTATACAAGAATAACATACAACTTCCTTCTGCACTTCTTTTACGCATTTCCATCTTCATTACAACAGAACTTTCTTTAATTAAAAGCCAAGCTTGGCCAAACTTACCTACACACGAAAAGCAAAAATGACTTCAGAAAAAAATAACTGTATTTTTCACCTTCAATTATTGGTAACATCTCAACAGCAGCCCAGGAAGCACATACTGACCACAACAGCTGACAGCCACAACCACTTGCTCCAGCGAGTGCCCAAGCACAATCCCAGTGAGGACAAAAACGTTACTTTCAGTCCATCAGTGTCATCAACCATTGCTAGCCAGCTGGCCACTGGCTCCACCGGCCACCCTTCCACCACACCTCCTCTGTGCAACAATCAGGTTGAGAGAGACTCTTGACATTTAGAAACAATTTCTACACCAAGTCTCTTGCTATACCACGCTTTGGGGAGATGCTGGAATTCGCATTAGTGCCTATGCATATCACAGACAGAAATTGGGATAAATCTGCAGCAACTCTTCACACTTACAAACAGAAAACAGATTTCTGACCAACTGTCATAACCTTAAAACTTCAGAAGTTATCTGTGTAGGAGCCAGGACTGCTAGGGCAGCTGGAAAGGCTTTACCATTCACAGCAACCCTCATTTCCCCTCATGCTGTGTGTCCAGCACAGCTACAGCAACCTCTCCACCACAGGTAACCTAGAGTTTCTGTTTATAGGCTAGGTTTTTTTGTTGTTGGGCTTTTTGTTTCGTGGTTGGGGTTTTGTGTGTGTGGGTTTTGGTTTTTTTTTTAAAAAAAATATTGATGAACAAGTTTGTACCTTCCTCTCACACGCAATGATAATTTTGCCATAATGACAGGTCAAATGAGTAGAGGCTGTAGCAGCACTAAAAGTCTTTTCTGATCCCAGACCTCCCTTTCCTATATTTCCTTAACTTTTACTGATATCACTGAGTCACTGCATTGCAAGACCAGAAAAGTCAGAGATGATTCAGTCTCAGATCTGGCTCACTCTCTCTTTCACACCATGCCCTTCTGCTACTATAACGCAGACAGAATGATAAAACTGAAGCTGACCTCTTCCAGTATAAACACTCCCTCTGTTTGGCTAGCTTCCCTGCAAAACAATTCTCTGGTTTCACTGAATCCTGCATCACCATCATGGTTGTCTTTTAACTGCATTTGACTCTTATCTGCCTATCTCCATTGTTTTTCTGCACAGGATTTTAATGACTTCTTCAAAGAACACTGGGAAGCGTAACAATCTCCCTCCCTTTCAGTTTGACACATCCATAATGTCACCCTCCCTTTCTACCAAAGATAAATGACATGTTAAACTGTTTCTCTTCCTCCAATATATCCATTTTCCCCATGGCAATACTTGATCACTTTATCTTTCTAGCGGCTGCTATCTTTCCTTTGTGCCTACTTCTGCTCCTTCATCTCATCTTCTCTTCTGTCTCTGTTCCAAGACAAGTCAAGCCTTAATCTTTTCCACAGCAGAAATACCGACCTCACTCATGACCATCACCTTAATGTCCTCTCTAAGCTCACGCATGTTTTACTGACAAGAACTCTTGCCCACATGCAGTACAGGAACTGTAAAATGGATTCTCTCCCTCTCCCATGGACCAAGTCTGGTAGCAGCACAGACTCTTGCTCATAATTCAGAACCAATACTCTGCAGTTACTCTCCTCAACCTGTCAACTGTCTCCAGTGTAGCCATGTGCACTCCTTTTCTTTCAATAACACCCTTCCTTGAGATTCCAGGTTTGGGGTTTTTTTATTCATTCTTCTTCAACACTCATTTACATTCTTTTGAAAATCTCCCATCTTTCCATGGGTTTACACAGGACTTGTCATTTCATTCACAACATAAATTTAGCCACCAGCTCTACTGGTTTCACAACACTGTCTCTATCCATCCTACTCTCTCTCTGCTTATGGGTATATTGCCGCAAATTTGTATCTCATCACCTCCCCTTCCTAGCTGTTCCTGTTGTCTCCTTACATAGCTCACTACAGACAAACACCATGCTCATATCTCACATTGCAAATGGTAACATGGCATCTAATTTCACTTACCTGGGATATTAGAAAGTTAAAAAGGTCTGTGTCTATGGCCTCCTCTATTTACATGAACAGTGCTCACACCCAGAAGGAAGATAAGCCAGTGTGTGCATGCACTGAGGTTGCTGGAATAGCTCAAAAGACGTATTTTATCTTTATAAACTGATAAAATTACTGAAGGTGTCTCTTAACAGTGACCAAGTGTTTTTCACAAGTCAGAGAACACAGCCCCTGTCAGCTCAGCACCTGCAGCCGTACAGGATGCACTGTACCAGCATTTTCCCCACACCTGTTCAGAATCTGTTACATCAGGAGAAAAAAAGCTAAAAAATTCTAAACAATTAGGGCTAAAGAAATTCCTAAACAGGTTGTAAGTCACTAGCATTGAGGGAACCTCTAAACCATAATATATTTTAAGTGAAATCCCAGCCACATCAAATCAACAAGCATTTTATCAATAGCTTTCCCAAGCCCCAAGTTCCACTTTTTGATTCTGCATCTTATCTAGCATTTTGACCTGTACCTGACAGTCTGCCTTGGCTGAAATAGACGTTCATACTTTCCTAACAAGAAGCTGCTGATTTTTGCTTACCCCATAATTACTTTCATGGGTTTGGTTACATACTTCCCCTGGAAGCCTTCAAACACAGAGGTCTTCCTCCCAGTTTAAATACTAGTAAGAACTGGGAGAGGGAAGGAAGAGAGGAAGGGTTGTGTGTCAGATTGCTTTTCACCAAAGTGACTTTAACATTGGGACATCTCACAGGTCATTCCCAGCTTTTCCTCAAGTAATTGTTACTTTATATTTTCCCCTTATACGGTCTTAAACATACACCTCTTTAAACACTCACCATTCCCCTCTCTCTGATTAATCTCATAAATTTCACCTTCATTTTTCTCATTTCACTTATGCTCTGGACTTGTGTTTACTAGGCTTTTTAAAAACATCCTATATTTATGAATGCACTTTTTCAGAGCACATCTTCAAACACATTATAGAGATGGGCAAGCATTATTATCCTCGTGCTGCAAGCAATGTAACTGCAATACACAAACTTAAAACCACCAACACAAGATTGAGCAAAACCAGCAGCTAACAAAGTTGTTCCTGATTTCTCTGGTTTTTAATTAACTAAAAAGCAGAAATCCCTACTGACTTACCGTGTACGTACAGGTAAATTAACGATGTTTCAAGTGGACTACAGCAAATGGAGGTTCTTAAATAATGATCCAACTTTTATACTGTGACGCCGTTGTCATCAAGAGCATTTCTGCCACTTTGAACTAGTGTTATAGTATGAAACCAACCTACAGTATAACAAAAACTTCCTGAAATGTTTGAGTGTTCCTTTGTTTTTAGGCTTCTGGGTAGAGTTGACTATTTCCAGATTGTTTCTGACCAAACACACATGCTATGGACAACAAGAAGCTTCAAAACTTTGCTCTAGTTTGTAAAAGGGGAAAAAAGATGTTGGCAGCAGTCTCAGAACATCTATTACTCGGAAACTGATTTTCTGACAAAAGAATATGTGGACTTGGTCAGCCACAGGTTATTAATTTGTATCTCCCAGGGGCTGGGAAGACATAGTGATAGCTCCATAATGGGAGCTAGAAACACATACCACAGCTCTGGCTGCAGCTTTTCTTCCCGCGCCTGTCCTGCTGTAGGTTATCCTTCCATAACCAGCTTACAGAATCTCTCATGAAGGAACTTCTCTTTTCAGTGCCCCAGGGTCTTGTTGCTTATTAAAGGGGATTTTTGCCTGAATGTCAAGGTTTTAAAGACACCCTACAGAAGACCACACGGAAGCACCCATGCTCGCTTGTGTAGTTTTGGGACCACCAGCATTAAGGAAGTCTGTCTTTATTTATGTTGATATCTAGGACACTAAGTGTCCACTGATGCTCCTCCAATGTCTGGCCATTTTATTTTGTTTGGTTTTGGGTGAATTCTCTCTTATCGTTGTGTGGTCTGATCCCACACTTTTCTCACGAGATAGTCTAGGAAGCAAACAACTAACAAAATCCAAGCATAAGATACTCATTTAGTAAAACCTAAGATCTTTTAGAAATATAGATGTAATTACCAGCTGAAGTTTGTGGCGTACAAGCTAGAACAGTGTTTCTGGTGTCAACAACCATGTGCTGACCTTTTGCATCAACGTCTATTTTAATTTCAACATGAATATAATTTGCACCTGTCTAAAAGGGCTAACCACAGCCATGGGTGCTCCCGCTGATGAGCGGCAGAGGAACTTCACTGCTGTAAGCATACTCTATAACCCAGCTGACACAGCACGGGTCCAAGGCACGGGATGAGTGGCCCAGCATCCTGGTTGAGGAACAAAGTAAAAAGAGCAGCACACCCAAAGCAAAAAGAGTCTGTCAAAGCACTGTATTTTCTCCTAGTCCTTCTCATCTCTCTAGCAGGAGAAAACTGATGCCGACACACCTAAGTCAGTTTTCCAGAACAAGCCTCCAGTTACATGTCCGCAATACTCCACACAAACACACGGTATTTTTTTTAGCTTAGAAAACTGCATGAAGACATCTCTGAAAATCAAAATTCCAAGTTGTCCTGCAGGTCCAGAAGTGGAAAGGACTTGTCTTCCTGGGTACTCTGACAGGCAGTAAATCAGTGGCTATTCAAGATATTTCCTTAAATAAGAGAGGCAATGTGTACAATGTTTGCCTCATATTTACTTTCACAGAGATAGCTTAGCTTCAGATTCTGTTTGTCATATGCTATGATGTTACCCTATGGTATCACCCAATCAAACTGTAACCAGTTCAAATTCTGCCAGTTTTGCTCAAAACCAGTACTTTTATAGGGACTGCACAACACCATCAAGAGAAATGATTCTGACAGGCCAAGATACAGTAGCGACACCCACACAAAAGAAAGAAAAAAGTAAAGGTAAAATCTATGGCTCTGAGCTACAGGACTTAAGAAGTCCTCACTCACTCAGCTGTTGAAAACTTCTTACGAAAGTTGAATCTGAAAGGATACACAGAGACGTGATTGCCATGACAGCTAGTTGGTGCCCTTCCCATCTGAATCAGATTTAGCTGAACCTCAAGGAACTCAGGGAAGTCAAAGCAAGAACAACCGAATTCAGCACAGGTACCAACACTGAATTTATGAAGTTGCTTGTGTGAGCAATTCTGCATCCCAAGTGAGAACAATTCCTGGCACCACCCATGCAAATTTTTCACTCTAAGAACTCCTTATAGCTGGGTTTTGCTATGTGCTACACAGGAATTTTAAATGCAAGAAGCAGGAGCAGATGGTGTACCTAAACCTGACCTCTCCACTGCAAGAAGGAAAGGAAGAAAGCTTGCCCTCAGTGTTGTCCTTGCCTCCTCCATGCTGCACTGATGAAAGAAGATGTCTGGCTGGCTTGGTGTTGCCACAAGTCATCTCCACATCACGTTCACTGTCTAGATGAAATCAGCATTTCTAAAGCAAACGCTTCTCTTTCCAGCAGGTTTAATGCTGAGAGGGTTTAACTTTCGGCTGTCTAGTAAGGTCCAGAAAATATATTCTCCTGAGTCTGTTTCTTAACTTCTCATTTCAAGAACACTTTAGAACAAGTGTCTCCAGGACTGTAACTCTTTCAATTTTTTAATGCGCATGGAAGTAAAAAAATAACCTGGAGATTTCATCTACATTTTCCCACTGACCTGTAGCATGCTTTGGGCTAAGTCGCTTTGTGGATCTAATCAAAAGGGGAAACAATGCAAAGAAATACAAGGCACATCAACAGAGAGGACTGGTACAGATCAACATAGTTACATGCACGTTCTCACCAGCACACACAGAAATACATATCTAGAAATAAATTCAGGCCAGAAGGAATAAGGAGGAGGGAAATGGACAGATCGCAGAGAGAAAACCGTCTCTTTCAAGACATGTCAAAAAGCCGCAAACAACACCGACAAGGGACATGCACAGGGAAGAGCTATGCTTTCTAGTAAGGATGCTTTTATTTTCACACTGTGATTTTAGAAAAGCTCCTTTTCTGCTGCAAGAGTCTCCAGCGCATCACAGCCAGGGAGCCAAACCTGCTTGTGATTATTCTGCTCAAAAGGAAGGAACTACTTGCCTGCATGGCTTCAGAATTTCTCCAAGTCCCAGGCTGTGGGCGAACCTTGACGTCAGTCCTGGTGTGAGCCACAAAAACCCCCTTCAACAACTCTCTCCTCTGTGGGAAGCCTATAACACTATTTTAAGCAAGGATCCAAGATTATCTTGGTGTTTTCTTGAAACATCTATCACAGAGGCAGAGATGGGACTGAACCCAGAGAAAATGTCAACGTGTCCATCTTAAATACTTCCACATGATCTCCACATGAAGAATGGTACATTCTAAGGGGATGTACACGTTAGGCTCTCTAAATCTATTCTAGCATCACCACTGTTATCCACTGTCTCAGCATAAATGTTCCTGTTACAATGCAGAAGATTTTTCTTCACAGTGGAAATAAATCTGTTATTTATGCAATATTCTGACAATGGGAGACCCTTGGGGAAAAAAAAATAATCTTCCTTTCCTATTATAGGCAAGACATCCCTAATGTTTAATTCACAGTCCTGAGGTCTATTTTACCAGACTACTCTGATTTTCTAGTAGCATTTTGATGAGGGATCCTGGTGACCAGAATGGGTTTCCAGCTACATTAATAGCAATAACAATAATACCACCAGACACTCTTATAGCATCTTTCCTTACAAATGAAGTCAAAGCTATGCTTTATTTTCAAACAGCAGCAGTCTTTTAAATAACTGTTACTGTACTTGAAAACACCTAATTGCAGCAGCAAAAAAAGTATGAATGCAACCCACACACAACATCATTAAGCAGGTAATAGTTGTTCTTTTAAATCATAACCCCTTATTGCAAATTCAAACCCATATTCCATTCTTAGACAATCCCTACCACTCCAATTAAAATCACTGCCGACAAATCAGCATGCCTGAAAACTCACGTTGATTTAGAGAAGTGAATTGACACATCACAGTTCAATGAGTTTACTTTAAAAATAGACACTCATCAATTGCTGAGAATCTTCGAGTCCTCAGGACTAAGGACATTCTAATTGAAAAAGACTAAGCAAAACTGACTTAGATCCATCTACCTCTCTCATACAGTCCATCCTACACTTCGATTTCTACTAAATGAGAATCAATACAGAAACCTTCATACACCTTTTAAATGGAGTTCCCTCAACCAGTTTCACAAATAAATACTCAGAGAAGTCCCAGCCCAACAATACAGTGAACTGATACTAGAGTTCAAGCACAAGCTTTATATCAGTATTCCACATTTCTCTAGTGAAAACACTTAAGCACATGCTTAAACCATAAGCACCTACTATAAAGTGCTTTATTTAAACTTGGGGTTATATACTAGGTTTGCTGGAATAAACTCCAAAAGGCTGAAACAAACCTTCACAGGAGCTTGGTAACTCACCAGAAAGATTAAAGTATGAGTCTGGTAAAACAACATTTCAAGAAGCTTTGGAAACATCATTGCAAATTCCGCTCCCCGCCTGCCCCCCCCCCCCC
>JAVJGI010000063.1:21701506-21731855 GCA_035590275.1 Ibycter americanus
TTGCCTGTTCAGCCTTAGCAGGCCAGATTTCTCAGGACAAGTCCGACTTGCATAAGCCTGAGCACACATGCCTGTCTGCCTTCTGCCTGAGCCCAGTGATTAAGTGTTAGGAGTGTGCTACAAAAGACCAGGGCATCATGTCTTTTAGAAAGGAATTATTTCAAACTATAATCAAAACCTCCGTTGTTACAAATGTGGTTTAACCTGGGTAGTACACCAGGGTGGCTATGCCACCTAGTGATGCTTGTAATGTACTGTTCTCAGCCCGGAACAGGAGGAAGGAAAACGAAAAGGAAGAGGAAGGAAAGTCAGAATAGACAGGCCTCAGCAAAACTCAACGCCCAAAAGCATTCCTTGACCTGCTATGCAGCTGTGTATGTAATTCACTAAACAGCAGGCAGCAAAAAGGTAAGAAGAATGGGTGGCAGCCCCCCTCCTCCAGCCTTTGCAGCCACAGAAATAGCCTTTGAGCATCACAGAAATTGGTGAGGGGACGTGGGAAGCACAAGGTGGGTGTCAAGACAGACACAAAGGGCAGACAGCAATCAAACAGGAAGGTGGCAGGATCGAGCTAACATTACCAGGGTACTATTGCCAAGTACTTCAGAAGGTGGGTATTGTCCCATCAACTATGTATGACTTTGTTTATTCTCCTTACATGCTGCAAAGTTTCTTTTACACAAGAGGTAGCTACTCTGTGCTAATTAAAAAAAAATATCCTCAGAGCTGGAGGATAGTGCCCATCAAAACCATCATCTTTGCTAAGAAAAATATCAGCGTATTCAGTAGTTCCTTTTTTCCAAGGGGATCCTAAATGAGCCTACAAGAAAATGCAGAACAATGTTAACCCTGTCAGGAATGCATGTAAAAAAAAAAAAAAAAAATCAAAACCTGACAAAAATCTGTAATTTCACAACTAAATTACAAATCGCTCTGGCTGTGGTAGGAATGCAGCAGTCCTTCAGCACAGGTCACACCATGCCACGGCAATAGAAACCCGAGTACTGCCCAAACCACTCTTTTCTGTAGTTTAAGCAAGAGGTGAAACTTTCTAGGGAAGGAGACTAAGGTCATAAAAGTCTGAAGAAATAGAGCTGGTGATCACTTAAAATCTAATTAATTGAAAGAAAAGTATTCAGTGGTATTGCACCTGCTAGCTAAGCCACCCTCTGCGGCTGCCCACTTGTTTCCAAACCAACATTTTTAATTCATTAGTTCCCAGCAGCATTAAAGTTCCCCCATGCAAACTTTGACATACCACCTTAAGCAAATGTCTGGCAAAATGACAGGATGGAGTGATCCCTGACATCAAAACAATGGGGAAAGAAAACTAAACAAACCAAGAACAAAATCTTTTCCTGGCTAATACACATCGGGCACTTCTTGCTTTCCAGTTGCTCAGAATTGCTCTTGGTATGCTCTTAGTCTTATTTTTCCTCTTGGTTTCTCCCAAAAGCCTCCTGCAGCTGCTGGCAGCACCAGGCCGACCAGACCACATCTTCTCCCTGCTGACAGCGCATCCCTGCTGCTCAGGTAAGGCTTTACTGAGCAGCTCCCACGTCCCTCTCCTACCGAGGCTCATCACGCACACCACCCTTCTGTTTGCACAGCTACCACCTCAGCTTACATCAGTACAATTAGCGTTCAGACACTGATAAAAATCAGCTATTACCACATATGCCACTATAAAAGTGACAGATTGGACCATGACTTTTAAGGATTAGAACTTGCCAGAGTGTATTATCCTTCAGCCAAACAGTAAAACAGCAACGAGCTGCTGTGATGCACATTTTAATGCACCCTTACAAAACCTACATCCAATTACTAGAAGTGGCAAAAATAAAAGATTTTTAAATGGCCTCATTATCATTTAGTGTACACAGCAACTGGTACAGTTTGAACAGTAAAATGAACTCCTTTGTTGAATTACTTCAAACTCTTGACTAGGTGAGTTTAAAATAGCACTCAAGAGTATGCCTAGTACCTCTAGTTTATTTGCTGGTAAATGAAGACAAAAATCAGGCAGCTGAATGGAGCAGTAAGCCCTTGTTCCAGTGCTATCGGTAGGCTGTAACTGCTGAAGAGGGACATGAGCAAAACCAAAGACATCCTGTAACACACCAAGTTTAGCCATGGTAACCCACTGACATTGCTTTAAAATGCCCAGTGGCTCAGGACGCTAAGCGCCACATCAGGTACGCCTCGGGCACATGGGTCCCTACGTCACCACTCCTCCTGGGGACCTGGCAACTCCAAAGGCAGTGCAGAAAGTGGAACTTTGGAGTCTAAGCTGCTCTGCTGTTTACAGCTTTCTTCCACACAACCTTTTCACTGCAGCTCAGTAGCAATCCAATTTTTAATTTCAGTTCTGCCTCAATTACAGCCCTTCTTGAAGCTGACCATGACTTCCTAATTGTTTTTTCTGCCCTCAGCTTTCACACACCAATTAGATATGAAGTGCTCTCCAGCTGCACCTTCAGTTCACACACAATTAGGGGATGCACAGAAAAGCAGAGCTGCCTGGTGACAGAGACATTTCCTGTGTTAAAACAGTAGGAAATGTGGCACATCCTTTAAGAACACAGCTTGACAAAGCATGTAATCCCAGCCTCTGCTACGCCACAAATGTGAGGACACTGGAGTGAGTGACCTGACTGCTCACTTCAAAAAAGGGGGGGTGTGTGTTAGGAAAAGGGTGGGGGGGAGGTCACCTTCTTTTTTAAGTGCCCTCACTGAGTCTGAAGATTTAATTGTACTGAGAGAAAACAGAAAATATAATTACTGACTTGACAATTGTTTAAAAAAAAACCCCAAAACAACCAACAAACCATTCTGAAAAACAACCTCTTATCTCCTGTTCCTTCAGCATTGTCTAGTCAGAAATCTTTCAAATGCACTATTTGTGGTATGACCGATAAGTATTCTCCAATTTGAAGAATGTTTTAGAAAAACCTTTCTTTTTCAAAATGTTTGAAATCCAGTACATTTAGCCTTTCCCAGTGAAATTTATTGCATCAACAAAGAAATTAACCCCCCTGTTTACTGCAAACATACAGCACTGCTTCAAAACACAAGTTTTGAAGGGGAGGGGAAGAACCAAGAAAAATCAATGTTTCAGAAATAGTTTACCCAGGTATCTGCAATCTACAAATCATTCCAGAAATCAGAACAGATATTCAGAATTATCCTTACCCTTACAAAATCTCCCACAAAAGATTTATATAGAAGTGTTTCTCTCCCTTTAGGTTTTCCTTTGATAAGACTGAACACAGACTAAATTAGGGCCTCATGCACAAATGGGTAAAGGTATTGTTGGTAGATGTAGCGCTATTTAAAGTCTCTACAGCAATTCCCGATCTTCTTTCTCCATAGGGAGTGGAGGGTGAAACATTCCCGCATAGAGGGGTTATGCATCCACAAGCACAGTTACTGGGTGCTTGTGCAGCTGCAGTGGAAACTTCGAACCAGCCCCTTCTCTCATCCTTCTAAAACCATTCTAGGTGCATCCTTGAAAAGGCATTGACTTTAATCGTATAAAATTCAACAAGACTTGAAATTAACCTTTTAGTGAATCTTTCACATTCAATGTGAAATAACAGAGCAGGTTGTGATGTGACATTTTTGTAGGTGAAAACATCAAAGGCAGCCCTGCCGCAGACTGATCTACCTTTGAACACCCAAGGGTATCTGAGACTGCCAAGTCTCTGTAGACTAGACAGAGAGAAAGAAAAAAGGAAGAGAAAGAGATCTAAGATATTCCACTATTTAAGGTGAAGTCATTCTAACTAGGATTTAATTCAATCTTTTACACTTTGTTACTGCCGGTGGTTTTTTAATACACAGTCAAAAGAGAAAATCAGGATAAAAGGAAAAGAATATTATTCCTGACTGTCAGGCCATAATAAGGCATAAATACATGAAAATTTAACTGGCAGCACTTATTCTTTCCTTCCTCTTTAGCATTCATGCCTTAGGAATTCCTTTCTATTGGAGTTATGCAATAAACAAACAAACAAAAAAAGCAGCATCAGCCTTTGAAAAGCCTGCACAAAAAGGTAAGTACCTAACAACCCAGAAACATCTGAATTAATGGTCACCAACTACTCCTGCCCTTCTTCCCAAGCACACACACTAAATGCTCTCCTGGTGTTCTGGTTGGGGTCTTGCTGGAGCGATCGAATTTCTGTTGAAAGCACTCCTAAAGAGATCCACTCCTGGCCTTCGAGCTGGGCATAACAAGAAACACCAGCCCAATTTCTGGCTTGCAGCTCCCCCTGCGCTAACAGGACACCCTCAGTGCATCTGGCCACGGCAAGCCCCTGATCCAGGGAGCTGTGACCAGTGAACTCACAAAAAATTGAAATGAACTGTCATCAAAACGGTGCACTACTGGATCCCACAAGGTTACAAAGCACACAAAGCAATAGGAAAATAAACACTTTATTTGGAGGGTTCTCCTTCCTGCTGAATTCCTTTAATAACTTCTTTTTACTCGAACTCCAGAGAGGTCACCACTATACATAACAACCATAAGAAAACATGCTTTATCTTCCTTCTCTTGGATAATGCTGCTAAAGGTTTCATTTACTCCCTTCTGAAGTGCTTTCAATATCATCTTCAAAGAGCATCAGTGAATGTCAGCGCGAGGATACAAACGCTCAGTGTAATGGAGCAACATGTTATTGCATCAAACCATGCACCCCAGTCCACCCTGTACAAGCCGTTCTCTTTCAGGTGTTAGAGCTGGTGTTGGCCTCTTGGCTTCAGGGCAAGGCTCTTCTGCTGCAATGGTGTTGGAGGCACTAAGAGGGACTCTGAGCTGGTGCTCCTGGCTTTGCTTGAGAGCTACAGTAATCTAGGGCCACCTGCACCATCTTTCAGCAATAAGCAATGAAGAAAATTGTACTTTGAGACAGAAAGAGGTTGAATTGCCAGGCATGGCACCTGTCTGGGAAGTTAGTACCTCCTTCTGCTAACAACTCTAGTGCTTTATTTAAGGAAATGGCAAAAGGCTAGACTGGGCTAGGGAAAGAAACAAAGAAAACCAAAATCACAGCCAGAACAAGTTAAAGAGAAGCTCAGAATATCCACTGCAGACTGTACAGGCAAGTGGGAGAGTAGGAAATGTGACACCCTACTTCTGAAGTTGAAATGACCATATCAAGTTTATAAAACCCTGCCCTCCAACAGCAACACGCTCCCTAAGGAATGACTTCATGCCAGAGCAGTCAACAACAAAACAGGGAGCAGCCCCAGATTTTGTTTCAGGGTTTGGGTCACAGCCTCTGACTTTCTGAACAGCGGAGGTCTGCACGTGGGCACCGAGGAAACAACAGTTCACATTTGTCACACTTGACCCAGGAACCCTGAAGGAAGACCGACTGACAACAGAGAGGCCTTACTTCAGAGAGGAACAAGACCAGGACGTAAAAGACAAATTACCCATGTCCCAATACACAAACCCAGCCTCCCAGAGACAGTGCAATCTCTACCTTACAAATACCGATGGCATTTTTATGGCTTTCAAAGGAACATGCCAGAAAGCGGAGGTGGGAGGGGAGAAAAAACAAGGAGGAGAGAACTTGCTGCTGCCTTCAAGTTATGCACATCTTCTTCACATGGCATAATCCTGGCTCGACCATGCCTGAACTTCCTTCACAAACCAACGTCTCTCACAGCCTGCCAGGAGCCTTCCTCCACCAGGAGCACTCTCTCACCTCCTTCCAGAGCATGTGAAATTAAGTGAACCACTTGAAAAAGTAAAGAATTCTTAAACTGCCTCTTTTCTGAATCAGCTTGAATCTATTTGAACTTATCTTCAAAAAGATCCTGAGATCTCACATAATGGGGGAAATTATATATATGATACAATTTCTCATGGTGCTCTCGCAGTCACTAAGAGACAGAGGAAGACAGACAACTTGGAAGCGAGCTGAAATATAAAGCCTTAGATGAAGTTGCTAATTCTCACCCAGCTTCCTCCCACACATTGTGGTATCTTGACCTTGATTTCATCTCTATCAGTGATAACTTCAGTACAGCAAAGATTTTTCTGATGATCATTTTTCTCAGAGTCTATGGTGCCACAGTAGGCACTGGGTATGGTTTCATGCATTACAAATCTGAACTGTTAAGTGTAACATCAAAACTGTCAGTCTTTATTCTACTTCAACACAGGATTCTGTTATTTCTGAAAAAAAGTTTTAATTTTAAATGTTCATTGATGCACCTGTGAAGCTCTCAAAATCACCTTTTTTTAACAACACCAGCTAGATACTAAGTGGGCTGAAGCAAAATCAACAAACTCCCAGCATCAGAGCCCAGATTCCTGTTCTCACCATACCTCCCAAATCACCCACTGAAGTGCCAGCCAAGGTTCTTACCTTTCACACTAGACCCTCCGCTTTTCATTGTGCAACTGGAATTGCAACTTACTCTATTTGCTCCTCAGAAGTGCTTTTTAAGCTTTCCTTTTTGGAGGAAGAGGTACTACAAGAAAGAAAAAATACCCCAAACCCCACCCCGAAACATAGCAAGCAACGGAATATCGGAGTTTGACTCGAACTACATTTCACGTGAGTCAAAAATTCAGCAGCATAGCACACCACAATGTCAACAACTTACCAGCACAGGATGATACAATCAAGGATGGAAATTTTCTTAATGTTCTGTTATCTCTTCTTATCACTCTTTGAGAAAGGCTGTTAAGTTGTTATATATAACTGCATTGTTAAATTCTAAGAGAAAGGGAAACACAAGGTCTACTGATGCAGCCCAGACCTGAGCTTAAAAGGAGCCCGGGGCCCTTGGGCAGGGGTGCAGCTGGGGGCCCCAGGTGAGGCTGGTCAGGACAATTAGTGCACTCAGGGCTCTAACAGGGTCTAATAAGCATCAGCTGACACCAAACTGCTGGAGGAGACAGAAATACCAGGGATCTGCTTCTGAAGACAGAGTAATGCTTAAGCAGAAACTTCTGCCACATGACATTAAATGTATGGAAGTTGCTTACTGTACTTTTTCCTGAAAGCAGAAACAAAAGACTGAAATAAGGCTTAGGAAAGCAGAAAACAGCTTTCTTAATTCATATAAGGTTCCTTTCTAACTTATTATGAAATAGTAACATTGCACAGGTGTTGAAAATAACTAAGACATGAGGATCGTATTAGTGTGTTGCTCCCTGCAGCCTCTGGGAAGGGAAGAAACAGAAATGAAGCTTTCTCTTTGATGCACGTGGGTATCAGGAATGTGAACACGTGATGAGGCAGTGCCATGCTGTCATGCCTCACTCCTGCACTTCTGAGCGCCTGATGGCTGAAGACACACAAATGAGTGCACACTAGCAAAGTATATTATTGGTGCCTTCTACCTCGTTAGTTCTGTGCCAGCCCCCAGGGCCCCTGCTCAGAACCAGACTCAAAACACAGACCATCAGAAACATGTTACAGGCTCGGCCCAGATCCCAGAGAAACAAATTATGGGCGGGTATTGATGGAGAGTGTTGCTGCTCTCCTCAGAACCACACCTCTATCAGCAACTTAACAGGAGAGACATGCAGCAAGGAAAACTACTCTCCCTGCCTACAGAGTAAAAATCTACCTCTAGTACTTTGGGATATAATAGTTCTGCCTAAATTGCTGAAGTAACTGGTGATCTGGGATTACTAAAGACTAACTTGGAAATGGACTGATTATTAGAAACTTTTTCAGAAGTCTTTCCCATTCCTGGAAATTGTATTATTGGAGGAGCTTCTTGAAGGCATCAGGAATTTGATGACCAAATAAGTTAGTGGGAAGGGATGGACAAAGCAATGAAAATGGATAATGCAGGGATACTCCACTGTAGGAAGAGGAGAAGGTTGGTTGTTTGGTTTTTTTATATGTTTATAGCAGGTACACTCAGAGCAGGTTCTACTGACAAATCTTCTTCTTCTATTGCAGGCCAGAGATTGCAACACAAAACACTCAAATAGTTAATTAAGCTTTCTGTTTTTTTACAGCTAGTGACACTAACCTGACAAAGCACAACACTTAGCAACATACTGTAGTCTAAGATGCATTTCCTTCTGCAAGTATGCCTGAAGATACAACAAAATGACTGATAGCCAGTAAATTGTTTAATTCCAGTATGATAACAATAAACTATTTTGAAAAAAGGGAAGTTACTAGATGCTCAAATTTCTGAGTAGGGCATCTCCTGCACTCTGTTCTTTCTTTGTCATGCACTGGACCGAAGCCACTGCACTTCTACACTCGATCCGCAGGTATGAACAGCAGCAGACTTGAGCAGAGGCAGCATCAGGCAGCCTCGCTGCAGCTAGTGCTACAGATGTCTAGTCCTGCAAATCCTAGGCAGCAACCAACTTCCTTCTTTTCTACTTGCACAGAATTTCCAGCAGGAAACAAGAGACATACTGGGAAAATCTGGACTTATGACAGCTCTAAGACTGTATGAATTCAACCACATAAACAGCACAGACAGGCTTTCCGCACCATACTGGTTGTGCACATTCCCTCTGCCTTTCTAAGAACCTAGTCCCTTCAGTGGTTCAGCGTAACAAAAGAGAACTAGGGACACAAAGAAAGATTTGTCAAAGACTGTACAACAGAAACTCTCTACAGGTTGTTTGAAGAATGATGAAAAGAACATTAAGAGTGAATAGCATACATGTCCTCAATGCATTCAGTGTCCGCCCAGTGTAAAGAAACATCGTAATTTCATTCTGAACTACTATAAGCACTAGCCTTCACTTTTCTCTCTTCAACCCTGTGTAGACATTTTTAAACTAAGAACTAGTTATGGGCTGGTACAGCAGAGAAAGACAAAATCCCAGTTACCTGAAATATCATTTGGATTAAATGCAAGACCCAATTTACCACTGGGATATACCTCAAGTCACATGCACAAGTAGCAAATGCATTTAAATGTTTGCTTAAGATCCAACAGCTGTCTACCTTTAGCTTTGAAAAAACTGGTCTTCAGTAATAAAACAGAAAAAAGACACCTCCAGTTCTTTGATAGAGTCTGGGGTTTTTCACAGTTTCCAGAAATTATGGAATGTAGAATCCTGACAGTTCTCAGTCAATGAAAGGATTTCAATACTGGTTTAAACTGCTAGTCAGAATCCAAAATCTCTGGGGCATGAAAAAATGATGGAAAAAGCTAGAAAAAACATAAAAAGTTTTACCCTGCTGTACAAATGGGGCCTCTGAGGCACGGAGAAGCAAAGTGGCTTGCTGCTTGTCACACAAGAGACCTGCACAGATCTAGGCACTGAATTCATGGCTCCCAAGTCCCCCTTCCCCACAAGTAAACCACCAAACCTCCCAGTGCCCACTGCCAGCATAAAGTCTGTAGGATGGGATATTCTTATGGAATACCCTGGTAATAAAAAACAAAACAGGACTTCAAGACTTCCTCTGAAAATCACAGTGCACAAATTTGCAACTTTCTTAGTCAACAACATACTTCTAAGAAAGATACAGAGGTGCCACTTTCCTACTACGTTTTCAACATGTATTTTTACTTTTCTAAATAGGCCATACGTAGTAGTCTGAGAAACTCATCTGTAGTAAAGCATTAGCAACAGTATGTGGAAAGTACATCATCAGTCATTTCATTACGTGCTGCTCTAATAAAACAGATAATGACCTACGATGGCTCAACACACACGGGTGCTTTCTGCTGTTTCAAAAAGTCAGCAGAGCTAACTGCTGTCTGAAAGCAACAGATTCTGGAATTTTTTACATGTCAGTTTTAGATCAGAATAGTCTGCCATCGGAGGAGTCACACGAACAAGAGGGAGCATGCATCCTTGAAGATTTGTCCAACTTCATAATGGGAAAATGATACTAAAACCACAAAACCACCACTGCTGTAGTTACTGCTAAAACAGTAGCCACGAGCCAATTACAAGAGGTATAGTGACCAAAGGCTCTCATAACATAGCCAGGCAATCTCATCGGTGGTTTTGGCCTACTCATTAAAATGCCGTATTTGTGGACTGTGTGTAGGTGTTTGTGTACGCGGGTTTTAACAGAACAGCCGGTTGGGCCATGCTGCAATTCCTTGCTGCAAAGTACCCTGAAGCTCAGTTAGCATGAAAAAGGCCATGGAAAATGAACACGCATTGTCTTACATTGCATCTATGTTCTTCTTTATTGCCACAAATCGGGAATGGCACTGATACCACATTAAAAACTCCACATGCAGGTGGCGTGACACACTCAGGGTTTACCTATGCTCATCATATGATGGGACAAATAAAGGGGAAGTAAGAGAAAAATAACTTTAAAAATTAATTCTAGAAGTATAAGTAGCATAGGCAATTTATGAGCCACTTCCTTCTGGGGAGTTATTTCTACCATCCATTAAGGTCTCGATGCTCAGCACAGAAGTGCCATCAACCTTACCAAGGCTGGGCTATCAGCTGGGGCGAAGCAACAGCAGCCCTGCCACAAGGCAAGGGAGCGTGTCCTACAGTATGTCTCCATGCAGAGTCCCCACAGTTTGTCCCTGCCCTTGGTTATCTTCGTTTGTCAGGTTTTTTTTTGAGAGAAGTGGTTTCTCACAAAAAATCTAAAAGTATTTTCAAACTTCTCAAATGATCTGAAAATTGCACCTTCACGCAACATCTAAATATGCTTCAAAAGAGTTAGTACCTGTAAACCAAATCAGACACAAAGTGGTAAAAACGGGCACCAAAAAGCCACACCTAAAATCATACATTTTGAAAGCATGCTGTGAAGAAACAAAACCAAAGCAGAGACAAATGAAAGAAACTGAGATCACAAATTAGTTTTACAAAGTCACAATAAGAAAGGGAGACAAGAGAGAGGGAAAAGGCTGGTGCATCCAGGGAGGGAGGAAGGGGTGAGTGGAAACAGCTGGAATTGTTCAGCTGTGTCAACATTCGGCTGTTTCGCAGATTGACTAGCAAAGTGTCATCTGAAACCAATTACATTCCCAAAACCCCATGGACCCAGTTCATAACATTGATTAATCCACATTGTGAAAACATCCCCAAGCAAAACTAGAACAGCTGTCAGCCCTTGGAGCCTAGAAATAGCATTTGATTAAAAAAAAAAAAAAAAAAAAAGCCATGCACACTCTTTAATAGCATCTTTGTAATTTACAGAAGATCATATACCTGTTTCTACCAATTAAGAGCAAAGATCTCCATCGCTTCTTACCCACATTGCTTTTCCTGCATTACCATGGCCAGTGATAGAAAAAGTTGTCAGCATCAGATGCAGGCCAGCACTAACTACCCACAGACAAAGCACCTGCCTGAGAACTAACACACTTCTGAAGATGCCTTTTCCTTTCCTTTGCAGACCCTGGGGGAGCCACAATTTACTTTTGGAAGGATGGAAACCTCCTGTCCCCACTCCAAGGGTCCTGAAATACTCTTCAGGCAGATCAGTTATGCAGAAATCATCGACTGTACTTCTGAGCCTCCCGAGGTCACCTGGCTGTACACCCGCTGTACACCCAAGCGAGGCATGGGCCAGCTCTGACCACCTCCCCACACCACCATCCTCTTCACAGCTCTTCCTCCTGCCTTCCAGCACTGCTGAACTGCCTGCTATAGGAAGATCTGGTACTTAAGGTGCTTCACGGCTGCCATCCCCGTGGTCTCCAGGACCTTGCTGGCTACAAGGCACTTAACATCGCAACAACGTCCTGGTCAAATCCCTAACTCTGTCCATCTGAGCAGCAGCAACCTGAACCAGTGTGCTTCCGTTCAGGGCTCCTTATTGGCTATGAAGACATAATTTCTCTGTCACGTTTCCCAAGACAGTATCAGACAGATGTATTATGACAGTCTATAAAATATTTCCAAGCTAACCAAAGTCACTGCAAGAATACTGTAACAAACAGGAGGGGAAGCGTGCATAAATGAAATCAAAAGAAATGAAGAGGGAATGGGAAGATGTTCAGTTTTCACAACTGTCAATTAAAGGCTGTAGGAAAAAGAAGCTATTTTTTGCTTGCCTGTTAATCAAGTCACTTTAATAAAGAAGGTATTTTTATGTGGAGCTCCATGTATTTCATTTTCAGATGTATACATTTATTTTATCAGCTATTCTAAAATGAAAGTTTAGAGGAGCAGGAAGGCTCCACCAGCTAGTGTCAAAGATCAAGAGACCCTGCACTTCAACCTGTAGTATTTTTCCTGCAATTCTATCAGCAAACTTTTCTGTCACTGGGTAACGTCAAGAGAATTCTGTGCTGCATTTATATTTTTATTTCCCAACTTCAGAGCAAGGAATTGTCAGACTGACAAGGTAAGTACCAGAGCATAAGTCCACAGAAACAAAAGTGTCCAAATTATATTGCTATTGTACTATTCCAAGATGTTATTGAAGTGACAATTCCTTTTCCAATGAATACTTGGTATGTGTAACTCATTCACCATGTATCTTTTGAAAGGGTTCAGGGATTCAACTACAGATACACAACAAATCTTTAGCATTATTGCACAGCCTCTATCAGAATTTAAATGAATAAAGTCAAGATTGCTGGACTTAACACACCCCTTATTCCGTGCTATAAAGAAATACTTCCTGGCTTTACAGAAGCTGTTTGGGAGAGCAAAGTATAATGTTATCAGTTAGAGTATCTTTCAGCTTATGCCTTCCTTCACTCGGTCCCTCTTACTTTTAAACTTCAGTATTTCATTTCATTTTCACAATCAAATGCATGAGATACAAACCAAAACGCAGCACACATGATCAACTGTATCAATTCATCACTCAAAAAATAAGTTATGCCAGAATGGTTATTTATTTGGGGACAATGGTATGCTGTTGAAAGAATTTATAAACAGACAGGTAAATACATTGACAAATTCAAGAGACTGAATGTCCTCTTGACTCTTTACAAAATACTCCAGCAGTATTAGCTAGTTACCACCACTGGGTACAGTGCAAGAGCTATCACCATTTAGTGTGTGTTTCTAAGCCCCAACCACGATCAGCATCCAATATCATGGGTGCTGTATAAACAGGGTGACATCTAATAATCAGGCTCCCTATTCTGCAGGGTACTAGGATGTATCAACTCAATGAAGCACTATTCAAGTCTGTAAAATGGTGTAGTATTTACATGTGTGCTTAGTGTTAAGTATATGCCAGTAATAAGTTACACTGCATTAAAAAAACCACAAAAGAAAAATACTACTTCACACATACAGAATTCTGTTAAGACACTCACAAGCTGTTCTTGTTTCCCATAAATGTTAAAAATAAAAAATAGTAACTGGATTTAATATTTCATATTCTTCAACAGAAAAGAAATAGGCAGTGGCATTAAATACAAACCAGACAATTACGAGACCACAGCAAACCCGAGTTCAGAGGGATGGTCCACATGCAGTAGCCAGGCTTTTTAGAATAGCCAGTATCTGACCTTCAAAGAACAGAAGAATTCAAGAGCTACTAAGTACTGGATTCTGTGCTGTTGAACATGCAGGCACTAGGTTATATTTTCTGAGCACTGAAACTTACCATAATTTTCTCATGAAAAAGTTGCATGACTCATAACATTTGTCTTCAAGAAGGCAGAGTTAAAAGTCAAAATTACTTCCACCTTATCAAAATTCTGCATGAGAAAGTGAAATTATTTCCCAAGTAATTCTTACACCACCAATGGCTGGATTCACACGCGTTGCTAATAGTAGCTAACAGACTGAGAGAATAACACGTAAGGTATTCTTAAGATTATAATGAGAAAAAATTGTACAAAGACTTGTAGAATTAGGGCAAAGTACAAAGAGTTATTCAAGCTGTATCACTAGCAGACATCCATCAATTCATAGAATTTAAAGTAAAAAAAAGATGAGTGGGATGATCTATTCTTGCATATCCTAAGATGTGCATATCATAGGTCATTGCATTTTACATCATTAACCCCTGCACTGAGGCACATAAATAGTGTTTGATTAAAACTTTCTTACAGAAAAACATCCAAGCTGAATCTGAAGACTTCAGGAAATGATGCAGCCGCTGTTCCTCCTCGTAATCCATTGCAATATTTAACCACATTCAGTGTTGAGCATTTTTACCTACTCTCCAATTTGAGTTCACCTGCTTCAGCGTTTCAGCCACTGGTTCCCAGTTTGCCTCTCTCTGTGAGATTAAAGAGAATCCTTTAGTACCCCATATTTTCTTTCTCTGAAGACTCTTAAGCACTGTTAGCCTACAGACACCCAGTTTTCTCATGACAAATTTAAGAGATGATGCTCCAAGTGGTTGAAGACCAACCACCTTCTGCTAGCCCAAATATTTTGTGGTGACTTGCTGAACCTTACTCAATACTTCAATGTCCCTCCTAAAACATGGATCTTAAGAATGACAGGAATTATTCTAGTATTGTCTTGCCAACATGCACAGGCATATAAGCAGGCAACACTTCTCTCCCATCTCTCATTCCCATTTACACAAAGAAGTATCGCATCACGGTTCTTTTCCACTAGAAGCCTGTGGCCAGCTATTACCGGAGAGGACCATCTCCGTTTTGCATGACAGTGTCTTCCCTCACTAAAGCATTTCTTTTTCTTAGGCAAGTTGATTTACATAGGCCCTCTGCTTAAACAGGCAAAACAATTCAGACCTCTCTGTGTAAAGCGTCTACTGCTTTTTTATCTCATATTCTGCCACTCTTTGTGCTACCTGGAAATAAAGCACCAGTGATCCAGATAGGCTCTTTCCAGTAATTGACATCAATATTGAATAGTGTTGAGACTAGTCCTGATCCTTGTCGAATGCCTGTACCACCTCACGCTGATTCTCCACGAACATGTGTCTGAGATAAGGCAGTTAGCCAAAGCTGCATTTAGTGCACAGACTGCTGCAACTAAAGCAGAACTCGCAGGAAGAAGCAAGACGGAACTTCAGTTTAAATCCTGGTGAGCAACGTGCATTGAACCCCACCCTGTGACTGCATGAAGAACTCTGTCATAACAGGAGCTGCAAATGGGTAAAGTTCAGAAGTTCTCAAACCCGGGAATCGCATCTGTAATGTAAAGGTGAAGTTGCGCTGGTGTAAAGGAGGAATTAAGACAATCAGGATTTCCCAGCACTGTCACTGCAAGTCTTTTTGGTTCCAAGTTTTCTGGAGAAAATATGGATCATCACCACAGATTGGTTATCTTGAAGGGTCAAGTGTTGAAGAGGAGGTATGAAATGGGTGACTAAAATAAGCGAAGGAGAACAACAGAAGGAATGTCTTCCCAAAGAGAGTAATGACCATATATAGCATGCCTTTTTTTATATATAGTTGATGCGTTTGATGTCTGAGGACCTTTCATCAACTCTGTCATCAAGTGGTATTTCCCAAATGGAGGACTGGTATTCTGTGAGTGCCAGCAGTTAGTTACTTAAGCTTTTGAAAGCATGACTGCTCTATTTATCCTTACAGGGACCGTTATACCCAAGAGCATTTTGTAAAATTTGCTATCAACAGCAGGAAACCAGGCCAGTAACACGGACACTCACATGACCATCCTGTTACATCTCTGTAGGTGCTTAGAACAGCCAGAGCTTCCCTTGCAGTTCATGCATCCAGAACCAGGGAACTCGCGACAGCTCCCTGAACTGAGAGATCCTGTGAGGCTTCCCCAGGCACAAGAGTCACTAGGCTGAGTTAGTATGTTCGGACACCTTTGTAAAAATAAATATGGATTAATACCTGTGTGTTCATAATACATACCTTTAAAAACGGGCCCACAGGCTAGATCTTTAATGTCTTTCAGTGTAGTACCTGGAAAGACCTGCAACTCTAACTATATAACCAACAACATAATATAGAAGTAATAATCCTGAAAAACAAAACTATTGGATGACATGACAGTTCTTCAGATGGCCTCATCAACAACCAAGCCTTGGACAGAAATACAGCGGAGGTTATAACACCTAGATATAAATAATAAAAAAAAAATCATCTTTTGATGCAGTGAAAGTATGAGATACAACGGAAGAGTGAATCTGAATAAACATCCTTCCTTTCTCGTTCTAGAAAATCATCTTCTGCTTCCTTTTACTACATGCTGAGTTAAAAAAAAACCCACACAAAAACCACAACCACACAGAGGTATATTGTATAAGATGTTAGGGAATACAGCTTTTTATTTTTAATCATCCCTTAAGAACAAAAGTAGAGACACATGGATAATTACTATCATGAAGGCTTACACTAGGAAACCTCCTGAAGTAACATGATACAGTTGTTACCAGCCCATGGGTATCTGTCTCCTTCTTCCACACCTCAGCCACTGGATTCGCTCAGCCCCAGGGATTCTTGGAAGGGACAGTGAAGGAACAGCTCTCTCAAGCTGAACTCCCACTGTGGTTAAACTGATCTGATTTTATGTCTCCTCAGCCTCTGCACTGGGACACAGTGGACTAGATTAGAGCAAAGGCAACACATGGCAATAAAGCTTCCCTCTCTCCAAATTTATGCTTAGTCACTGCTAAATTTGGCACTGAAATCACCTAAAGGGCAAAATGGCGTGCAAACAGCAAACTATTTTTTTTTTTTTTAATATTCTACAAAAGGGTTTAGAGACTAGCAATTTGCAGAGAAAACTGCTAAGAAAAAGCCACCACCACCTTCAATTACCTTTTTTTTTTAATTTCCTTTCAATGTTTAGAACCAAGTATGTAGTAATTTAATACAAGATTCAGATGTAGAAGCTATCTAGGATTTAGTTCAATCAGCTTGGATTTAACACTGCAAGAACTTTCTTTTCTTTTCTCTGCACAAAGCTATGGCTGCCCTGTCTGCATCTTGTCCAGCCTCTAAAAGCATCCATAAGCATGCCGATACAAACCTGGATGCAATAACAGCAGAGAGCAAAATGTGCTCTCGGTTCAATGACCCAGCATACACGCTGCACAGACTAATGCTAGAGGGAGACTATTGCTCCCTCAGCTTCTGTAGTACAACATATAATTGCATAAATAGGGGTTGAAGTTTTGGAGGGAGGACCTTTGGATCCAAGATGCCTCACTTCCCATGCCTTCTTCCAGCACTGGCCCTGCTAGCTTAATTTTAAGTGACCTATTGCTATTTTCTTCCCAGACACATGCTTTTTCTAGGTGCCTTTGCTACTGTTTCATCTTTTCAAGTCACTGATTTTATGAACGCTCAACCGACCCCAAAGTGCTAAATATCAGACCATCTATTGCAGTGAAGCAGAATCTGTCTGTTTGCTGAGCTCTCCAACCAGGCCAGCTTTCCGGGTTCCATTTCAATACGAACTAGCCCTGGGACAGAGGTTTTCCAGCATATGTGCTAATAAAATGACAAAAACCAGAATCCACTTGAGAACTTGCTCCAGATTACACAATGGATAGAAAAATACCTACCATGTGAGCCCACTGTTTTAACTGTACAACAAAGCAACCATACCATTGATTTATCTTTTTTTCCCAGATACCATTTTACAGATTGCCATTGTTCATTAACACTTTAATACCAAGACTTTTAATTTCTCTAGACTAAAAATACATCTTTAAGATAAACTTGGACAAAAAAGCCAATGTGAAGCAGTCTGTCTGCATTTGTATGTTGCTGAAATGCTTCATCATACACACCAAAGACTTTGTCCCACAACATAAGCCTGTGCGAGAGGGCAATGTTTTCTAGAAATTGGAAATATTACCTTGAAGGTTTCTAGAAGCTATTGAAGTTATATAGATAAAATTGAACTGTAGTGCTTAATCCTAAAACTGTTGAAAGGAAGGTTTTATTTAAAAGAAAATACTTTGGTGACAGCATGATCTGAAAGGTCAGCATATAACTGAAGTTATGTTCCGGTCTTTTACAAAAAAATTATATCGTGCTCCTACTGTTGTAAAAAGAGTACTTTCCACAGAACTTGTATATTTTATTTTAAATCCTTGAAGCCTGTTAGTAAGTTCCTGAAGAAGACATGATTGTCTTGTTATTGTCAACACGCCCACCCACCCAATCAACTTTCAAAACATCAAAATTCACTTTACTCCCACTATCCCCTTGATGTAAATTATTCTCCTATTAATAATTCTCTTTTGTTATAGTCATCCCTTCCTGTCTTGCATGAATTGCTCTCATCCTAATATGACCAAGTTTGATCTTACTTCTTGGGGGCGGGGAGGGGGGGACGGGGGATGGGGAGAACGACACACACGACACACCTCATTGGAAAACATATAAATATTTGGGGTAAAAATCCCTGCCTCCCCTCCAAATCACTGAAAAAACTCTCACTGTTTATGGTGAATGTCATCCTTTCATCTGCATAATTTAAAAGCATCCCTGTAATACAACTGGCTATATGACACTGGAGAAACTGGCCATTGCTAACAAGTATATGCCAACTCACTTCATATTTGTGCATTCTGTCTGAATGTGATTAAAGACTTGCTTTGCTCCAGATCATGTCTCCCTCCCCAGGTCATGACAATTCCAAGCATCCCCAAGGGTGTCATTCCTTGGAACAGCCTGATGAGTCATATTACAAAAAAGTAAACATACACTGTATGCCTTCCTGGTGAACTGGACTAAGACAGTCACCAATATTTGTTCACTAATCCCACATTATGTCACCAAGGCAAAGCAAATTTGTTCCATCTCTGAATTATTCTTTTCAGCCTCGCTTAAATGGGTAGCTTTATGCTGTTAAGCTGTTATGCCACTAAAGGAACAGTAAAGGTATCATGAGAGCTAGCCTGTACATATTACCTGCTGCCAATGTGATGTTCAACACATGAAGAATGGGCTTGTTGGCAGCAAAATCAAGGATGCTTCCAAAGCCAGATCCCTACAGCAGAAGGCATGAGTTCTGCAGTAGGATATAGGCTTCCTAGTTTTGCAGTGAATTGCTCTGATTGCGCTCGATCCTTTCAATGGTTTTCCAGTTTCATGAAAATATTGCTAAAGCAACCCATCATTCTAAAACTTACACTATCTGTTCAGTTTCTGGTATTATGGTGGTCAGAGGTACTACTACAGCAATAATTTCAACTCCATCAAATCACATTTAAACACCAAAGGTGGAGAGAAAAATCTATGGGCTTGACACAGCACAAAAGTTTCCAGCAGGTGTTAAACTGAAGTCAGATTAGACAGTTATAAAGGTCCCCTCCAGTCCTTTCTGAAATCTATTAGAGATGCAAGTGGTGCAAAATACACCCTTTTGTATCTGCACGGTTTGTTTTCTGCCATCAGTTTTAACAATGTGTTTACAGGACTGGGTTTGGTTGGTTGTGCTTGTGTTTTGGGGGTTGGGTTTTTTCTGTGGTTGGTGTTTTTTTGTGATTTTTTTTTTCTTCTTCCTGGCTAGCTGAATTCTCCCCAAGCATCTCTGAATTTGCAGCAGCAATTCCCAGAGATTGCTCTGACATGATAATAACGGTGGGACTGCAGACTGCGAAATCCAGCTAGTGGTTCTCTGGGGCTCCTGTACAGTTTGAGGTATTTGGGTTTGTTTGGTTTTTCCCCTATTCTTTTCCTTTTATAATTAAAGATTTTTTAAAAAATCTCCCTTTGTTATTGTTAAAGACACTTTGTTACCCAGCGAGTTCATTCAAATTGTCAAGCAGAAAAGGATTCTAAAATGCAGAGGCAGCAAATGAATTGTCCCTTTCCCTGCATTCTCTACCTCCCTACATGCTTTTAGCAAAGATTTTTTTCATCAGACATATATACTGATGTGTAATAGGTGCCAGAATCAAATCTCTCTTGTCCCCAACAGGCACTGGATTATAGAAACTATCCCTGTAGCCGTTGGTGAGTTGGGCAAAGTGGTTTTTCGTATCATCACTGCAATATACTGTGCTGACTTTCCTGATAACAACAACAGGAATTTTCAGGTTTAGTCAATGATAGGATTTTAGCTCTTCTACTGCACCTGATTTCTATGGGGTAACAGCAATAGCTAACAAACACACTTGTAAACTTGTGTTGTATGTGAAAATCCAAAAGACACAGGCAAATTAACAAGCACCGGTGGGGAGATATATTACTGTCTTTTAGCAATGAACATTGGAAGATGAACTCTTTTAGCTTGGTTTTGAAAAACAGTACAGGTCAAACAACAGAACCAGGTGACAGAGAGCTGCAAGCACATACAATAGCAAGGAGTCACTTTTAGCTGAAATTGAAAAATGTTTCCTACAAACTCTGTCCAGCATGACAGAAGAATGATTTTATTATTTTTTTTGGGGTGGTGGTGGGTGGTGGTGGTGCTAGTGAAATGTATATGCTGTTCAGCAACCTTTTCGCATTATGCAGTTGAGACTTAAAAGATGGTATTTTCCTCCTCCACACCGAAGTCTTTAATTTAAAAAACACAAGTATGTAAGTTCTAATAATACTTGTACAATGTTAAGTGATGCTGTCAAAAACGAAGTAGCATTGAACTTCAGCCAATTCTTCATACCTAAAGCAACTCCTTGTTGCTGTAAACATGTATGTACTCTTCAAGAAACCCCCTATCTGCAGATTTCCTTATGTTGTTATATCGAGGAATATTAGCAAGGCTTTGATTCACGTGCTTAGAACTGGGTTCTGTATTGCTCATTAATGCTTTCACACCTGATACTTATGTTTTCTTTCTTTTATAATATGCTTAGAAACAAAGACAAGAAAATATCCTTGCCTTAGAAGAATGCCGTGTAGATTACCCAGGAGAAAAAACACAAAACGTAGAAAGCTCTCCTAGAGAAGGGCTGTGTGCCCCATTCTCATAAAACTATTTTAAATCCCTTGAAAGCAGTTAAGGAAACTACCCACACAGGTAGTTTACTGTGTTTACCCACACATTCGCTTACTGGTGGAGTTAACTCAGGGGTACATTGGTTGGAGAACAAAGCTATGCATTAGCTATTTATGCAATCAATACTGAAATAAACACACAAATAATTATGTAATTATCACATTAGGAAGTCCATAATGAATGATTTAATCAAGTAAAAAAAGAATACAAAAAATATGGCCAAATGATAATGGAACGGCACTACTTGAATAAATCTTACTGAGAAAAGGCAAGTAACCAGCGGATACTGGTAAGGGAAAACTAGTTTACACATCAGGATATCACAACAATGTTATTTAAGAATCCTGGGGACATTCCTGTACTTCAGAGAATGAAAACAAATAAAAATCAAACCCATTTACACCAACACTTAAAACAAGTAATGTTTACACGTAGATTAATGTCGTTAGAGATTACAGCCATAAAAATCACTGTCTGCTCATAAAGATAGATGCATGATAAGAAAGATGCCAGATTTTTGAGAGAGATATGTTCTGCTCTGAGGATTCATTTCACAATTCTATATTTGGCAACCGTTCCAGTCGTTTTGTTTGCTTGGGCCTGGTTACCATCATCCTCAAGATTTTCAAACTGTCTACGCAGCTCGAAAATGAATAATTTATTAAGTCCCCTGTATATGCATCTGGATACTTTACTTAGGGCTATATCTAGCTGGCATTCCAAAGGCTGAACAAAGCAGGCTTGCCTACAATGCCAAGCAGTACATGAACGGCTGCAATATGCTAGGGTGCAGGCATTGACAGAGGCCATCACTGTCCCTGTTCCAAAGGAGTCGTGCAAAAGACGGGGCAAACATAATTCTGACCGCAGAAGTCACTGAGGCCCTAGCTTTGCAAATACCTGACGACTATACAACGGGGTGGATGTATCCCAGCTCGCTAAGCACCCCTAAGTTACACCAGAAGAGCGGATCGCAGACTCCAAAGGGGAACTGCAACTCTGAAGAGCTCCAGCACTGCTGCAGTAATAATTGCACAGAATTGGCAGCCAGGGGTGACTATGGGAACAACCACTGCAGGGCTAAGAGCAGGAAGAGATGGCCAGAGGAATAAAAGCAAGAGGGATAGTTTAGGATGAATAAAAAGACAGAGCCTAGCCAGGCCAAAAGGCCTCCCCCTCTCTTCCTGCAGCATCTTGTGCTCTATTAGCACTTGTGAAGCTCTCTCTCCGGTGCTGCCTTTGCTCCTAATTGCTGTGCCAGCCATTGGAATTGTGTCCCAGTCCATGTGGTAACCAGCAGTAGTGTATTTATTAATAAAGCAATAACTGCACCAGGTCTTCTTTGCCTGACATAATGGTTGCTACAAACACATTTCCATTATGCTGTAATTTCAGCCAGGAGAAGCAAAGAATTGGATGGGAGAAAAGGACACACTAGGGAATGGCAAGAAACAGTCTCTGGAGAGCTCAGACCAACAAAAATGCATAGTCTCGAATGTGGAAAAAAATGTGGCTTAATAAATCATGATCTGAAGTTGCCATGGTAATAGTAAATGTCTACTTCCCTATACTGTTTAACTCCATACATCCACTCCTGCGGGAGAGGAACAACACCGATTTCTGCACCATGCCAAATGACACTGGAGATTCTTATTTAAAGATGAGGACAGAGCGTGCAGCTCAGTGTAGTCAGGCTCACGACCTGCAGGGTACTTGAGGTGAAGGAACACTTTCTTTATGCAAGTCAGCTCCACACCGCACACTCGCTGTACTTTTTGCAGAACTCGCTTCCTGGTGTGGTTGCCTCCAAAATGCAGCTTGCCAGATAACCAGCAAAGCAGCGTTTGCTTTCTAAAACTAGGAAACACTTCGCGATTGACTGAAGTTGCAGTCCAACATGGAATACTGTATAATAAATTACCATAGCTGTAGGTAAATATAGATACATAGATAGAATCTGAAATATCTTTTTATGTACCGACGACTTCTTGGAGGGAGGGGCTTGAGTAAGTAAAAAGAATCTGACAAGAAAAAGGATGGTGCGTGGGTCTCTCACAGAATAAGGTCAGCTCCCACAGACTTCCTCAAGCAAGTTTCTTAATGTTCCCATATCTCGGTTCCCCCATCTGTACAACAGTGTTAACATGTACTCTGCTTATCTAAGCTTATTAGCATGTAGAAAGTGATTTGTAACGTGAAAGTTCAGAGCCTATGAAAAAAGAAAACTTTTGTTTCAAAACTTCACTGCCTCCAAGAGTATGAAAAAAAATAGCCTGGCTGGCAATCCCTGTGCTAAAAAGTACTGTCAGTGTTTATAAAGCAAAGATAAAACATTTCCACATCACATAAAGAACCAAATTGTCTAGTCATACTTCATACTTAAAGCACTGTAATAAGATAGATGGGTAAAAAGACAGTCAAGAAATAAACTAAAGCGACAGCAGCACTAGGAGCAATTACTTATTGGAGAAGTGCAGCTCAAAGGCAAGAGGAGAAAGTCACATTCAGCAAAGGAGCATGCCAAGGAGATTTTGGTATCCTGAAAACCAGTCAGCTTTTTCCAATTATTCCTTTAAAATACTCTCTGTACCATCTCAGAACACAATCATGCCTATAGCATGTGACACTGGTCTGCCTTAGGTCAGGTAAAAAGCCTTTCCTCGTTTCTTGAAAGCGAGGTCCCTTAGACCACATACAGACCATGAAATCTCATTGCCAAAAACCAAGCCACACTACGAAACATAACCTGGGAACAAAGAACACTTATTTTTATTAAAACAGGTCTTGGAATGCAGTGCCAGAACACTAATCGTAAGTGCATGCAATTCAGCTACACTTTCCTTGCTGTAGTCTCTTAAGCCTTTGTTGCTGCGATTTCACATTACATAAGATATATGACGTTAACCTAGAACACAGCCCTTGCACAATTGGGAGTTTTTGAGAGGTGCTACCGGGTCTCTTCCTACTGACCATTCTAGGACAGTGTCAGCCACCAGTATTTTTCTCTCAGTCTTTACAGAAAGCTCTTTATCAGGCTACGTATGTATGTGATGTAAATTGAAGTACAGTTCCTGGCCTAGAGCAATTTACTACAACTCCACATTCTCTTCCTTAAAGAAATATGCTATCTGAAAAAAGGGGTAGGATTTTTAACCAAACTAAAACTTACTATAAATCTGCATCCTTTCTAAAATGATCTATTTTCCTAACCTGTTAAAGGTGAATTACAGCTACAGATTTCTCAAAACAACAATAACATTTTGCACATGGTAATCAGGAAAAAATCATCCATTCGTCACAGACTACATCTCATATGTAGAGGAACACATATGCATCTGTTTTAAAGAAGTGCAGCAGCTGAATGATTTCAGAGTGTTTTACACGTTTGACTTTCTTGATAGAACATTTCAATATTTCAGACACCCGTTTCCTCCTCTTTCTGCATGTAATTTGTATTCCTGAGACACAGAAGTCATGTCAGAACCTAAAAGAACAGAGAAATCCACAGTTGTGAAAGCTCCTTGGTATCAACAGGTGTACATCAAGTAACATGAGCTGGGACTACATGGTTTCATGGTGCCTCCACCTTGACTGTGTACCTACAGGACTCCTGCCCGATTGAACTGCTGCATAGAGCCTTCACAGACTCACACTGCAAATTCAAGCTCCAGATAGAAATATAAATTCATAGAATCACAGAATCATTTAGGTTGGAAAAAACCTTTGAGACCATCAAGCCCAACCCATGACTGCCAAGTCCATCACTGAACCATGTCCCTAAGCAAAATATTCATAACAGGTTTGGGGCAAATACTCAACATACCAAGGTTACACCACAGTGGATGCAGTTTGCAACTTCAATGGAAAGACAGTGAAAGGAATCAAAGTGATCCTTTGAGGAAAGTGTGATTTACTAGCTAACGCAAGACCAGTATTTTGTGCCATGAGTACAAAGACATCCATAGCTTGACATTAAATATGTAAAAGATTTGAGCTAGGGCAGTTTCCTTGGAAGCCAGCAACACTATCTTCCTGCAAACCCTTTGCTTTCTCTCCAAAAGAGGCCAACATATCAAAATATTGCCAAATTGTGGAATATAAAGGTCAGATGATATCTCACTAAATTAAAAAAGAAAAAGAGGACACCTTTCCTTACCTGAGGAAACATTATGCCAACAATGGACAGGAAACATGGCTTCTAATGATATAACAGAAGGGGCAAAAATAGTGTAAAACCATAATGAATGACGGAGTTAAAATCCAAGAAAAAGTTGACCCCTAGTACTCTCTCTTCTTCTCCCCTCCCAAGGGACACAGGACCCTCAAGAAGTCTGTTAAGCACTTTCTGCATAACCTCAGACAAAGCAGACAGTATCAGAAGACTTGGCTGCTAAGCAGGCTTGGAGAAAAAGGTACGGAAAATTATTTTGGTTTTTCTGAACAAGGATCCTGCCAGTGTCTTCAAACTCAGAACCACAAGCTTATTTTTATGTAGTCACATTTACCTTAAATGTAAGAGATTTCTAAAACATACATTATTTTTAAGATGATAAATGTTTCTCAGTACATTAATAATCTGGTTGCTCTGCACGTAACTTAGTCTCTCTGGAGCTAATGACTAAAGTAGGCACTGCAGCACAAAGCAGTTACGGTTTTCTCTTTCTCTTAGCCATTCTGTGGACAAAGGAGCGGGGGGAAAAAAATACAAACATTCTCGCTACTGCAGGGCAATACTAAAGAGCCAGGCATTTGGCACACTAAGCGCCACAGAGGGGGACCTCCCCAGAAGGGGCAGCGCTAGCATCCCCACACCAGCCTGGAACTCCCTGCACTAGCACTCACCCATTTCCACCCTTCACATGCCATCTTATATGTTACCTGACATACACAAATGGTACAATATCAGGGCTGCTGCAGCACTCCTCTTTGCTGTATGCTACAGCTAGTACTACTAAGGCTGCCTAGGTACCAGGGCCAGCCTGTCAAAGGACAAGAAGTCACAATGGCATTCTGGACAGAAAGCGCAGAAGAGGTTAACAGAGAAGAAATTGTATTAATAAAACATGAAGTTATTTAAAATAGTTCAAGTATAGCAGAACTCACTTTCAGTTATGCCAGACTGGATGATGAAGTTTGTGTGATTAATTCCATTCTCTTCTTTTCATCTCAGAAAACTGTCAGCTCTGTTGTACCAACAACATACTGTTACAGTGGCATCGTGAATAGCTCTTGGATAGCAAACAAAAAATATTAAGCGAGCTTTGCCAATTACCTACCACACGTTTTGCTCACAAGCTGCCTTATTCCCTTAAAATTCTATTGTTGGAATATCTAACCTTTTAAAAATAATAGGTACCACTTAAAAGCAATTGTTATTTTAATTGTGATTTGGGATCGTAAATCCATTCTTTAAGAAGCAATTGTATGTTCTGCTGAATTCTTTTGAAATGTGCCTCCTTTAATTCCCTTGCAGGCAACTTCTGCTATAATGAAATTTTTCATTTGCAAATTAGATTTGCTTGTAGCTAGAAACAAAAAGCCATCATCAGAGAGCCAGTAAAAGGGATGCATCCTTACCTAGTAGGAACAATTAGTTGCACTGGCTCCAGTTGTAAAAGCTGCCTCTTTTCTTCTTTCTCCTCCAGCTCTATGATCTGAAGCAGGACTCAGAAACAAGGGCACAATAGGAAATTGTGTGTGTTTATACACAGTGAAATAAAATCTGCAGAGCTGTGTCTTGTTACAGCATCTTAAAAGCTGGAATATAGTGTGTAGGATCTGTTCGGTAGATGTCATTTCTACATACATGTACATATACTATGCATACATATTCATGTTATAATAGAGAAAGGAATATTTAATTATTAATGTAGAACTACCACTCAGCAAGGGCCTTAAGCATAGGTTCACATAATAAATAATCCGTTTAAAGGCAACAGTAATCAGCTTGATGAATGTCAAACTCCACAGTGTACTCAACTTGTTTTTTCTATGTCTTATTGACACAGAACTTGAAATAACACAGCAATCAACCCACCTATAACCCACTTTCTCAAGCAGAAAAGCATGGTTATTCCCATTTCACTTTCAAAAAACCTGCTGACAGAAAAACAGGCATGAAAAGATTAAGCAACTAATCCCAAGCTGTTCAAGAAGTCTGTTGAAGAGTTAAGTATTGAAAAGAGATCTTGCAAGTTCTGGCCTCATACCTTCACACACAGAAACCCCTGCTCACCCCAGAACGGTGGATACAGTTTAGACTTGAAACCATGTTTCCCCTGATACGCATTTTGTTTAAACTTGCAAGACTTCATACTTTCTCGAGACCAAAATAATCCCGGCACTGTACGATCCAGTTATTTCAACAACTAAACTCTGTGTGAGAGAACCAAGTATTGTATTTTTAGGTTCCATGCAAGAAGCACTGTTCATTTTTATCCTTTCAGTGGGTGATCTTTATCTCTGGCAGCCTTTGGGATATTTTCTTCCTGTTCGAACACCAAGGACATTCTTATTATGCTTCACACTAATGAATCCTGTAGTCTTCAGAGTGGGCCACAACTCATTTGGCGAAATTAGTGAAAGGGAATAGCTACCAGATGACAATGAGGAGACCTGAGAATGATCCCATTTTCAGGCATAAAAAGGAGGTAGCTGGAAACATACCTGCCATTAGGCACAGCAGGAGCTGGAGCTTTGAAACTAACATTGCATAAAGAGAAAGTTCTGCTTTTGGAAAAGTGAAGATTTTATCTAGATACGTAAATCTGTCAATCGCCACATGCCTTATTTCCCTTTGCAGCAGAGAGGTTTGTGAGGCCTTGCTCTCTTCTTTTTTTTCTGTCATCCATTTCAAATAAAAAAATCTGTTCTTTTTTCCAGCCAGCCCTGCACATCAAGCTCGGGAGCGCTTGCTGAAAAAGTTCTTCCGGCCTTTTATCCCGAGCCCTGTAGAAACCAATTTGAGCCATAAACCAGGTTACGTGCAAAATGTTGATGAAACCATCACTTGTAGCTTTGCTTTACAATGTTTTGCAAAAATTAAAAATCTAGAATTCTCTAACTCTCCTCCCTTTTCTGAAAGAAGGTATTCTGCTATGGTAGGGTAGGATTCACAAACACTCACAGACCACAGGAACAGGGCAGTCAACAGGAAGAGAAAGTATAACCAGAATTTCCCAGCCTGTATTGAACCGCTGTCCCACAAACTCTGTAAACTGCCTTGAGCCATATGCAGTGCCTGGTGAGTGAGAGAAATACACCCTGGTTTTCTGAGGCTCCATGCCAGGCGCGCCATGTTTTATACTAGAGCAGCAGGGAAACGAGGCCAAGAGTATCTGAACTCCCATCTATCTCCACCATTTGGTGAGCAATTTATACTTTACACCTATGAATGAGATCATGTTCCCTCAACCGCAGTATATTTCAACTCCTGATGCTCCTGGACTGCACTTGCTTACGATACTTATGCGTTTGAGCATCGCCACAAACCAGCACTTTCTGATGATTGCTCAAGACAACATACTGCTGACCATGCTGACACACACCAGCCAGTTTAGAAGCAGGACTCAGAAATGCTTTTAGTGAACAGTTGTCCAAATATTGCACTTATGCTTTTTCTCATATCTGATAGATATGAGAATTTCAAGATAAAATAGATTGGCTTAAACTAAGAAGATGAGATCGGAACATACGACAAGTGCAGAAGTATGCAGACAAGCTTTCTTGCTAAATAAAAACATTTTATTTCTATGTCAGCAGGAAATCTGGCACAACAGAAAACCAAATCTGTAAAATCCAAATATCCTTGACGCCTGACAAACCATTTTTGGCGAAGCCCACTGTTGTTCCAAAGCTCCTGGAAAGACAAAGCCTTGAGTCTCAGGCTGAACCACCTGCCCATTACCAGCTTAGACACTGAAAAAAGTCTTGGTGTCAATTCCAGTAACAACCTGGCACGGGCTTCAGACCTCTTATACAGCCTTCCATCCAGGATGGAGCACACTCCTGAACCCTGGCTAACCGTGAAGCTGAAGCAAGCCACAGCAACCCCATGTAAGCGAAACAAAAGCCAAGAACATCTATTTTGCACTTCTCACAGAGGCCTCAATTGTCCTCCTCAAAAAGAAACTAAGTCCTGCCTCAAGCTGTGTACTGTGTATTCCACTCTTCTCTAACACCAAGGCTATTTCACAGCCCTGGCTGCCCAGATCTCATCCTCTGTTTTCCTCTTTATTTTCACAACCATCGGTCCTGTGCAAGAAATGCTAATGTCCCCCACATAATTACTGTTGTTTGCTATCTCTTTCTGCCTTACCACACACTTACACTTCTCTCCATGCGGTGGTATAACACACATAAGATGCAGTTCTTGTGGAAACTAGTCAGCATCAAAAGGAGAAAAAAGAAGGGGGGGTGGGGGGGGGCAGGAAGAAACAGGTGTAGGCAGAGAGAAGTGCCTGACAATATAAGCAGTGAGAACAGAAGATGGCCTGACATGCTGCCAAAGGTAACGGATAGAATCAGGCACACATTATGGACCAAGCAGGCAGCTACATTTATAGCTCAAACTGCATCTGCGATCCCATTTCAGCAGCACAGATCTCTGCTGCTGAAAAAAAAGGAGCTGGGGTTAAAGATGACCCTCAGGTAAGGGGTACAGACAGTGTGATGGAAGTTCACACAAACTGACCAAAATTTTAAGTACCTCAAAGCCAGAAAAGAAGCTAACACTTTATGTGCCTTTACAGTTCTAGCATCACCCCTAGCACTGAACAGGTCCAGTCTCCAGAACCTGATGTAGCACCATCTTAAAACTATAGAAAAATTGACCTCCTCCCCTCTGCTCTTAGAAGTACTGTACTACACTGGCACAGCAGAAGTGAGAACAAGGAGGTGACTTTTCTCACCCTCTCACAGCACATACCCTTGCACCCTGGAGGAGCAGAAGGAAGCCCCATAGTTATCTGAGCGTAGAGGGTAAAGAAGAGAGGTTCTAGAAATGGCAAGGCTGGAGGAAGGTCCTGACTGCAGAAATGGTCCAAGGCAGAAGCAGACAGACTGGAAAGAACACTCTTTCTCTTGCATCTAACAAGAGAACAACTCTGGATTTTCAGAAAATCTGGTGTATCAATGCTTCTGCTACCAAAAGGCAACTCACTGTGTTTCCTCTTCCTGCTGTTGCTGGTCCCCAGGCCACAAAAGCCTCCTAAAGTTCCTCCATAACCCAGGCAGCAGGCAGCTGCACCACAGACCTGAACACTGCTAGTGGCCTAAGCCTAAGTCAGCACAAGTCTACAAAAGCCGTTCTGTCAGCTGCTTGTATATTCTTGAAAATAGGTAAGTCCATGATTTTTCTGGATTTGAACAGAACAGAATAAGATCAGACACAGTATTTAAAAATAACTATGATCATGCAAGTAAGAAACAGTACCTTAACAGGAATGCAAAGGTGCAGAGGTGCACTGTCGCAGCACTACAAAACCACCACGCTGCAACCAGGCTTTTACCGTCCCATACCAGCCCTCTCATGCCTCGGCACCACCATCAGTCTCACACAAGGTTTCAATGGTTCATCTACTGTCTGTG
>JAVJGI010000063.1:21744297-21756152 GCA_035590275.1 Ibycter americanus
GGGCTGCTTTGCTCCCTGCACAGCTTTTGCTTTACCTATTAAACCGCCTTTGTTCCAACCCACCAGCTTTCTCACTTCCACTCTTCCAATCCCCTCCCCATCCCACCACGGGGGAGTGAGCCATCGGCCCTGGGGGGCTGAGCTGCCGGCTGGGGTTAGCCCGCGACAGTACCCCACCAATTCGCTTCCCCCTCCTTCCTCTCGAAGTCGAGAGAATCTCCAGAGACGTGTTCACCGAATCTTATGACAGGGTTGTGCACGTGCATACACATGCATCCATTTGCAAATATCCTGGCACAATACATCTTTCCACACCCTATCAAACAGGCCATTTCTATTCAAGTGGGACATTGTATAAAAACAACTGGAAAAGCACAATGCAGAAGAGTTACTAAAAAAAAAAAACAACCAAACCCTCCACTGTGTGCCTTAGACAACCAGTAATTTTAAACAGGGTTTCATTTAATAATACACATGAAAACGTGTCCACACATGAACAACAACAAAACAGACTGAGTACATGGAGGGGGGTGGGGGGTGTCATATAAAGATGATGTAACTTGATTCCACAAGTATGCAACCTGTGTAACACAGAGCATGATAATGGCTCTCATGGAAAAGTGGTTTCATACAGATTTTAAAATCGACCTTCAGAAGTGTTTTTTTTTAAATCACCAAGCTTCATAAATTAAAATGAATTACAAAAATTAGTAATAGGAGAATTCAGGTTTCAGAAACTAAACAACTTTTCAGTGGGGCTGAAAATCAAAACATACATTTGGCATTTTCACAAGCCATCAAGGAAACAACATGGGTCTAATCTTTATTTTGTTTCCTGCTTCTGAGCTATTTCTCTTAATGCAAAGAAGCTCTTTCAGAAAAATACAGTAAAATAAAGTAATTGCTTACCTCTTTGGGGCAGTGCTGCAGATAAAATAACAGCTCTTAAGAAACAAAAGCTAATTCAGTTCAGTTGCCGTGCCTGAAATTTGTGTTTCATGGAGTATCAAATGTGAATGTAGTAACAAGAATGACGTCCACATGTACCTAATGACTACTAAGTAACACCAATAAAGCTACTAATACATACTGGGTATTTGAACAGAAGATAGATGTCTAAATGTCTTCAATAACATTGTCCTCTGTGTGACTTTTATGCCAGTTTTTCTGCATGAACCACAGTTTTCACTCTAAAAATCCTACAATCCTTGATGGATCCCTGCCACAGAGCACAATATCTCTCATATTCCAGCTAAATATTCCCAGGAATAAAATTCACCTCCACACAGAAAGGCTCTCAAACCACCAATTACAAATATCCCTACATCAAAGAAGGCTGGAAAAGTCCGAAAAGTCTTGTGAAGCTGCTTTACACTTCTGGGGCAGGAATAAATTTCACCTCCTAAAATACAGTAATGCATTACTTTTCCATGAACAAAGCACAGGGGCTTTGTTTTGTTGATGCTTCGTGTTAATAAGCCTCTCTGTTTCCAAGTTCAATAAAATAGCGATACTGATGGCAAAATGAAGAATCTTGGCTACAAGGGAATAAGCTATACACTATTTTCTCATCTTGCTAATACTTCTCATTTTATATTTTCTGATTCGTGTAGCTGAATGTTGGGCACAATGATGTTTTCCACTGAAAAGGCATGAAATTTATCTACTATAACAACATTCTCAAGATGATACATGTATTATTTCAGAAAATCGGGCTTTGTCATTGCTGGTGTGGTGCAGGAAGGTATTTGGCCAGCAAAACATCATGAAAAGCATCATGTTCATGAAAATGTTGTATAACTTTGTAGCGAAAGACTATGTCATTGGTAACAAGACAAATATGTAGGAGGTATTGTCATATCCACAAATTATTTAAGATGGGGCTCATTTGAGGAGCATCTCAAGACTCCAGTGAAAAAATTTTGTTCTTAACTAAATTTCAGAACATTAAAGTAAAAATTTACTGCTTTTATTATCCTTTCAACAACTTCAGCTGATATTACACTAGTAACGCCATAAAGCACTTTGCCTACTTCCAAACCAGAACTAGAAACCAGACCATTTCCACTTTTTGTGTGTTTGACTTTTCACCCTGCAAATCAGATCCATAAACACAGCAGCAGGGTAGGATGCAGTAGCTCAGTGCTCTCGTATTATTAGAAGGGACTGGGGCAAAGGACTTCATTCAAGCCTGACTAATAGCCACAGATGATTTCTAATGGCAACGCTGACATAAAAGGAATAGATACCATAAAGGAGGAAAAGCATCACACACTTAAAGAGAAAGAAAACAGAAACTTCTGCCGTTGCTACAACATCTGAGAAAATGAAGCACAGGGGGAAAAAAAGAGTTCTATAAGCCTGGCAAGTATTTCTTCAGACTTGCGCAGTTTCTTTAAAGAGAATGGTTGTCACAACAGTTCACACCACTTATTTGTCAAACGCTGTTTCCCAGCAGAGGGCAAAATGCTACTTCTGTATCTGCTGTTTAAGCTGCTTTAAAGGACACCAAAAAGAGGATGAACAGCTGATGGTCCTGAAAGTAACAGCTCCCAAAGAGGCGAGAGGGCACTGGAACACCGCCCAGCTCCCCTGCCCCACAGCGACGGAGACACGAATGCAGAAGACAAAGAAGAAAACCTAGCTAGCTTTCTCCTGGAGATGACACAAGACGGCATCCACTCCTCATCGTGTTCATCTCTGGTCTACCTCAGTTTGTGAAAATAAATAGTATGTCCCTATGCTTCTCCATCATCTGCACAGTATCGACAGTTTCTCATAAAATGATGTTCTGTAGTAAATTAGTTAGTGATTTTACTCTGCAGAAAAGAAAAAAAAAATCTTTACAACTCCAGAGAGTAAACAGCATCAGTAATTAAATCATATCACAACACGGAAATTGAAAGAAAAAGAGAGAAAAATATTTGTATATAACAAACAACACATTCAATATTAACAATTCTAAAACAGATGAGCACATGGAATATGCTGTAAATAATTTAGGAACCAGTGCCCTTATTAATGATTTGATACTGTCAGAATGTTGCTTATTCCATTTTTCCCCCCATCTTCCACTCCCCAAGGTGGTTTTATACTTATGTAAGGTAAAAATACGTATTTTGTACTTGCCTTATGATAAAACATTGCCTGAAGGGCTTAAATACCCCTGTGGAAATAGCCCTTACAATCCCTGGATTCGCTGATTTCAGGACAACAGGATACAACACCTTATCACGGATGCAATCCACTAGACAACATGAATAGAGATCGCTATATCCAATTAGAGAGTATCGAAGATAATAGAGTTAGATTTGCAGAAAATTTTCAAAGATGTCATATCTTTGAACAAAACTTATTAGGGCTCCATCAGCCGTTTGAACAGTTTTAATGAAGTTGAAGCTCAGCTAAGTATGGAATTATTTTACTTCATGATTAACTTTGAAGAATTTTATTTTTGAAGCCTTAACATCCTGTAATTAAAAAGAATCCTTAACACATTGCAGTAATTCAGTATTCAGTAATTTATGTTACAAGTTTTACTTCCAGAAATGGTCTTGATATATAGCCAAATGCTGTTAACCAATGAGTGCACTCCCATTTATTGCTACTGGCTTCTTTAATATTTTAAGTCTCTTAGAGAAACCATATTCTCAGCATCTCATTCAACACTACAGTGATACATTTTAAAAATGCCCTTCTTTTGGCAGCCAGCTCATCTTCTCTCAGTGTTTGCTGCATGTTAACATTTACCTATAGCAACGCAAGTCAATACAAATGCCAAGGTGCAGGCCCGGTCCAACCAAGGTATTTCCATGAAAAGATGAAGCATTTGCAATTACTGATGCTTACAGCTATTTGAAGCTACATTTGGACATCATTTTAATTCCACGCTCTCGCTCTATTTGGGTGTGTCTAAAATTACTCAAAATGCATACTAAATCTGGCAACTAGCGACCTACTGCTACTTTAACTGTAAGTTTATTTTTTTTTAAGTCCCCAGCACACTAAAGAAAAACAGTAATGCCACTGCTATTTTACTAACACTCTCCAAGAACAAAATTAAAACAATCACACAGATCACACCAATATATGATACAAAATAATGGATTTCAAATACAAAGCACAACAAATAACAGCTAGATTTTACAAACCTTGTTTAAAATCACATCGTTTGGACGGATTTAGTAGCTCAGGACTGAAATGACCTCTTAACAGCACATGCTGTTAGCACGCAACCTTTCATCATAGCATGAAAAGACTTAGTACTACAAATGGTATGGTATTTAAAAACCAGAATATCTCACACCCCACTTCTAAGCCAGCTTTTTTGCCTTCTCGGTTTTCTTCAGCTTCAGTACTACACATTTTACTAAAAAGAACAAGAAATGGAAAGATCACCTATAATAACAGAAATAATGAGTACTGTGTAAGTAATTATCTACAAGCAAGAAAGTAAGAATTCTTATCCTTAACACCACAAACTATTTGCAAAGTATGTTTTCAAAGGTCATACAGGCACTGTACATGGCCCTCAAGATTTATTTCTTTCATAGCAAAACTTAGAAATTTCAACTGGGACAAGGATATATGGTATTCAAACCATAAAGATACAGCCAAAGAAGCAGAGAGTCACTTCTCAAACCTGTTAAAAGAGAGCAAGGATTTCTCACTGAAAGCACCAACTGAAGCTTTTGAGATGTCCCAGTAGCAACATGTGCAAAGACGCCTACCAGCCTGGAACTGCAGCCTGAAACAGTTCTCGATAAAAATGATTGCTTTATTTATGGAATGGAAGTAATGCACAAAACCATTGCCATCAACCGAAGAGTTAAGTATGAAAGACATCTGTATATTATTTTGCTTTGCAAAAAACCCCTCTTCAGTAACATTCCTTGGCTTTAATCCATATCCGAAAGTCACTCAGCCTACTCCTATAATATCACAGTAGCAACTTAATGAAAGACTAGTGGACCCCTTCTTCTGTGACTCTGGAGTACCTTGTATGCCTTTTCTTTCCCAAAGGGAAGCAATGAACAAAGAAAAATCTTCATGTCAGGCTTGGGCTAGTTTTGTGGTGGCAGCCATGCTGGGAACTGAGAGGCACACATCCATCTTAGACCTTCCATCACCCTGACTTAGCATCACAACACAGAGCTTTGGGGGGGTCCAGCCTGCTTAGAGAACAGTGGAAGCTGTCCTCCATCACTTGTTCCTTGCCAGTAGGACACCTGCAGGGGTCTGACTGAAGGGAAAGCAACACAGCTCTGTCTCCCTGGCAGCTCTATGACAGAACAAGAAATAAAGTAAGAGAAAAAGCTGCTGGAAAGAAGCAAGCCATAAGTAAGGAGGAACAAAAACACTTCAGAGATGTTTGTTATTTCCCTCTTCTCCCTCTCTCACACACACACAACTCCCTCCCTCCTCTTACATTTCCTATTATTATTATTATTGTTTTCAGTTCTCCTAACCTGTGGGGAGATATTTTGGGTAAAATGAGACAAGTCTACATGAAATGCAAGCTTCTGATGTAGACAAGAAATCTTCTTTTTTCCCCCCAGAATATTTGGCTTGACACTTCAAAGGCTTATTTCTCACATTCACAGTGATTCTTCTATAAATATATCCATCTATATGCACATAGTGACTGCAACAAATCCACGGTCACATAGGACTTCACAGTCATTACATGCACACCAAACCTGCAGCCCTACAGACCTCACAGTAAACCATGGGGAAGAAACTGTAGACCTTCTACAAACACCCCGGTTTGCATTAATGGGCTAGAGAAAAATATTAGCTGCATTTTTCCTAGATACTGCTCCATGTGGCAATCATTATCAGACAATGGGGGCAGATCTACTCCTTTCACTAGAAGACAGGGGTCTTAGTTCACACCATACCGTACACAGGCATAAGGTGCACAGAAACTCATCCTTCTGTCTGCTAAATCAGGCATTTAAATAGGGGGTTACAGGAGAGAGTTTATAGCGTGTAACACTGTGGCTCTTTTTTCAATAGGGGAATTATTTTTTAAAAAGCAAAGATGCATTTGTACTGTTTTCCGCTCTGTCCCTGATAGCTCTGTGGATCTCTTATTTTTGCAGGGGTTATACTCTACTGGTGTCTGGTGCCAGCCCACGCCCAAACCATACTATTAAGTCTTCCAAAATGAATAATAGATGAAAGGAGGTGCTGCTGAAAACAGTGACAAGCAACTCATCAAGAAAAGCTGTTTTTCCACAGTAAGAAACCTCCTGCTCAAAAACACTAAGCCATACCTACCATCATACAGAGCATATTCTATTTACAGTATACCTATCTGGTTTTAATCACATCAGAGGAGTGTAAATCCTAGGAGTGAATCCTTTTATCTTTAAAGCCAAGAGATGTATCAAAAGTTAAAAACACAATATCAAAATATTTTCATCACATTTTGAGCTTCATCACAAAGATGTATTTATAGCATCAACGAGGGGGTGTTGTGCAGACTTTCTGAACCAACTTTTATAGAAGTGCCATACCTATGCAGTATTATCCTATGAAGTACATTCTTCATTGTTTGAAAAAGCTCTGTGAGCTCTCCTTCTTAAAAGACACCACTCAGGAATTTAGCTCTCATTCTAGGTTTTGAAAAACAAGTTATCTGTAAAAGGATGGGATGCTTCACTAAATGCAGTATGATATGTTCCTGTTATTCTTTTTATTATAGCCCAATGAGCTTTTAAGATACTGGAAATGACAAAAAAGGGTTTTGTGTAATCTCCACTGAAAAACCTCAGTGCAACAGCTACCTGCACACTCCAGATAAATACACCCCTTAACTAAGGGGATATATTTAATAAGGAATATAGTTCATATTTGAATATATTCAAAAGGCTGTATTTCATATATTGATGTTGTTTTCTTATTAATATATACTTTAACAATATAGGTTCCATTCTGTATCTAGCAGTTCCCTGGCCACATTATCAGAGCCACTTGAGTACTTTGCAAACCCAAATGCATACATTCCTTCTTACATTACCATAGAGTGCTCTTCCCGCTTCACAGAGAAGAACTAAAACAATCACACAGATCACACCAATATATCTGCTTTCCCGAAGTCTCTGGATCAACCACCTTTTAACCCTGAGTTTATTTTTACTCTCTGCCCAGGTACAGAAACGTGTTCCCAAGCGAGTCACTGCAGGATAAAGGTCTTTAACACTGCAGGCCAGAGTGTTAAAGACCTTTATCCTGCAGTGACTTGCTTGGGACACTGCTAAGGTCAGAAAGAATTGGCACAAGCACAGTAGTATTTTACAGTTTGCATTTGAATCTAAACATGAATAAAATTCCAAATCCCAGCTATCACAGCATTCATTCCCCTATAGCAACTTCTCATGAAGAGGAAGAGGCGGACACCGCAAGTGAGAGTCAACAGAGATGACGGCAGAGAACAAACCCTTCCATTCCTGCTCACTTGAGACATTCGATGTCTACGAGGTTTACTATTTTTCCCCTGAGGCAACGACTGGGACTGCATTTTTCCAATCCTCCTTCAGCTCGTCCAGCCACATTTGTCATCTCTCCTGGCATCTCTTAGCTCCTTGGTGATATCCGCTAGCTCTTCCATCTTCATCTTTCAGCTCAACCAGACATATCTGTTAGCTCTGTTATGATTGATCTAATTTTGACAATTAATAAACATGACACACTTAATGTCTTGTTACTTTAACACTGCAAATTCCTGGGAAGGCACAGTCTTTAAACCAGGTTTTCATGACTGAAAATTTAATCAGAAACTAAACCAATCCTACATTCAGGTATAATAATATAATTTACTGTCTCCAGCTAAATCATCACATCTCCACATTTCTAACATTACAGCGATACGCACTCCAGAAAGTTTTCAAATGACAAGAAATAGCCAATTCAGACATACGTAACTACACTGCTGAACTGGACTGCATTCTGATAGCTGTCTCCAGCTAACATGGTCACAATACATGAAACAGTATGCATACTTTATATTGAGCTCTGTAGCACAGTTGCGGATTTTATGACATGTTAACTCCTGCAATACATGGTGTAATGACTCCATCACTGTAGTGCACAGTCTGTCAAAAGAGAGGTCAAGCTTGCAAAACTTTTTTCCATTAAGCTACCTGTCAGGACTAGGGGAAAAGAGTGAGTACAAGAGAAGGAGAAAGAAAAGTTCCTTGCCTCCATTCCCTGGAGGCAAACCTGGCCTCTGGTATTAGGATGTGATCTGTCCAGCCAACAGAAGTTAGTCATTTCAACAAACCAAACTCAAGCCTCGACAAGAAATAAAATCAATGGAAATAAAGAACTGAATTATTTGTGCCAGCATTCCACTAAGGATGAAACTACAGTGTCCTCAGGACAACTGTGCTATAGACAGTCTGAGCATCTATGATCATCTGCAAAATCAATATTACAGGGAAATTCTGTATCCCATGTGCTGGGCATTTGGAAGTGGTCCAACTCTGCACACCTCTGCAGAAGATACACAGAAGCTGACATGGTAGCACAATAATAGTATGGCAAAAAACCCCCCCCGAACAGTTAGTGTGACAGATTACGTCCTCCTCCGCTTCACAGTGGTAACTTCTGGGAAGGCCCCAGCTCCTACTGGAAGCTTGAGACCATACATGCAGTTAATACAAAAGAATGATAATGCTTCCATGAGCTTCAATGACTTTTAAAATGCATCCACAACCTTTTCTTTGACTCTTGCACACGTACCCACCATTTACATAAGATGCAAGTTTTCCTTCTTTCTGTGCAATATGCTTCAGAGCAGTGGATAAGTCCCAGTTGCCTGAATCACAGAAGAGTATTCTCCTTCCAGCTGAGCACAACTGCAAATGCAGTAGGTGAAAATGGAGCAGTATAGTTTGTGCTGTTCTTACCACATGGTCTCCTACACACACCATTTGTACAGCTGTAATTGAAAGGGGTGAATTTTACACACACACCGTGAGTGATGAGCTCTCTTCTCCCCTGCTCTTGAAGTTGAGGATTGGTAAAACCATAGAGGCATAGTCTCATTTGATCCTTAAGTCACCAGAAACAAAACATACTGCTAAAATGCTAGAGATTAACAGATTTTCCTGGAGATTTTTTTCCCAGTGTCTAGATGAGAGAATAAATTGCTAGGGCTTCGCTGTCAGTTTATCTTGTCATCCAGACCCTCCAATTGAGATTACTTCTGTTCTTCACTACAGACCATCTGTTTCTCTGTATAGAGAGGATGTGTGCACACTGGCGTTCATTAGTGTACATCAGGAATGCCCTCTTCTTGCACAATAGCACCAATTAATTGCTGTTACTTTAAGCTTTGTGAGAGCAAAGTGAAGCCTAACACCACACATACACACAGTGACAAAAAAAACCCCACCACTTTCATCTATAATTTAGGAAAGTGGATGCAGTTCAGCAACAGTTAAAGACTAATCTCTTATGCTTTTTATGCATTTACATAATTGATTTGCTAGATAATGCACTCTGCTTCCTTATTTAATAAACATGTTAATGATTTCAGACAATTACTCAAAACTGCCTACAAGTGTCTGCCTAAGAAACACAAAAAAAAACCCCTTAAAATGAAAATACACACCAAAAGGCACATCCTTCATATCGCATAACACAAGATATTAAGTCAATATGTCACCCTGTCAACAGTCACTTGCTACCTGCTGTTATACATTTATTCAAACTCTCGTGTATTAGCCGGGGCTAAGGCACTGACTAGACACCCATGTGGGCTAAAAAGAGAGCTCCATAATAAAACTGGTGTGCTGTCAAAATCTGCGTGTATGCGTATGGGGAGGGGAGCTGCGAGACAGAAGGAAAGGAGGAGGGAAATAAAATAATGCAGGCTAGGAAGAGAAGATTAGAGAAGACATCTAGTAGTCTCCTTTGGGCTATGAGAGGAAAATTATGGAAAAACTAAGCTTGTTCTATTTTTCCCTCCACAGCTTGAAGAAGGCCCAGCAGACAAATGTATCACTTTGAATCTTGTAAGTCAGCACACATTTTAGCTACTCTCTCGTTCAGTTTCAAGGCACTAGAGAAACTGCCGACTGTAGGGCTGGGGTTGGGGCCCACATCCCACCTGCCTCTGCTATTCCAGCCTGCAGTGAAAGCCCCAGCACACAGCGCTGCCACCAGAAGAGGCGAAGGAGATGCCATGGCTAGCTACACCTGCACAGGGCAAGCTCCGCAGGGAGGGTACTTTCAGGCCAAGATCCTTAGGGCTCCCCTTTCTCGCCCTGCCACTACAAGTTGCAGTGAGGATTTCTACAGACACATTCAAAGGGAGCCCTGGCTGAATCAAAAAAAGCAGGAGGGGGAAACAGAGGAAACACCAACTAGCATAATAGCTGGTATCACCGTTACAACAGAAAATCTAATACTGCACTTAGAGGAAATTCCAGCACAAGCAGCTGCAGGTCTGATCTCCCACTTGACATAAAACACTACACAGCAAAGGGCAATTTGCTTTTGGAAAACTGGCTAACGCAAGGCACTGCGTAAAGCATCCACAAAGCAATGTTCATGGCTTGCACCACAACGAGATCCAAGAGGGTGCTACTGGTCCACCCTCCCAGCTGGAGGTTAAATTGCTCCAATAACAGCTGACAACCAAGAGAGCAGAATAAGAGAAAAATTGTCAGTGTCTTATCTACAGTTTTTAATCATAACAGCTATTTTAAAAATAGCTATTCACTCCTCTCTGTGTTGGCTTAGCAATTCAGGGAGGGAAAGGAAGGAATCAATAAAAAAAATATTATGCTATACCACTGTTATCGTCATCCAAGCAGGGTTAATGGAAAAGTATCAGCAAGATGTTTCACTAACTTCACGTTAAAAACAAAAACGTACGTATGGCTGTGCAATAAAATAAAACCAGCACATTATGAAGAGAAAATGAGAAGTAGAATGGTTTTATTGTGGCACAGTCAAGAACTTGACCACAGTACAGTGGCAATAGCAATACTTCGTATTTCTGAATTCACTACTTTTTAATAATGCACAATATTTTGCTTGTGTATACCACATCCACAGCCTGCACACAATACCAATCTTATAGAACTGTCTGCTTACACAATGGGAATTAGAACTAACTCATCTTTCCTAATAACACTGAAGAAAATGGGCATAGAGACTTTTTACGCTTCAGACCACATCATACAAATCCCACAATTCCACAGGATACATTTTTAAGCTACCAGTTCAGCACTGTTTTTAAGGAAACACACTCACTGATTATACTTAAGTTTCTGTCGGTTTGAAATGTCTTAGGAGTTGTACCAGGATGCTGTATTTGACATACGATAACTCCTCTTGGACTGGCAAACTTTTCCATGCACTGAAAATATTTTACAATCATCACTGATGGCACATAAGACTGAAAGGCAAAGTTTTCCGTAACTCCACTGTCTGTAAAGTTTCCATAACCAGGCTGTAGGTTGTTAATAAATTCTAACCATTTTATGAGACCAGCTGAATGGCAATGACATTACTGCTCTAAAAATAATTGCCACTAACTGAAAAGCTCCAATTCTCTCTCTCTGGGTTTCCATTTGCTTTTCATTTCTGATGGATACGGAATAAGTCAGAAACACCATACTTCAAGACCATAAACTTGCATCCACTCTGAGCAGCAAGAGCTTGTCCCACCATAGCCCACAGATGACCATCTGAAAAATAACAGACTTCCCCCGATTTCCATCATCCCCCTGTTATCTGCTATCAATGCTCAGGTTGATTGCCAAGATTTCAGTTCGCAAGAACACTGTTCTCATTCTACCCAACCTAAAGAGATACACACAATCACTGGCAGACAC
>JAVJGI010000063.1:21765760-21801907 GCA_035590275.1 Ibycter americanus
GCGGCCTCGCCAGGGCAGAGCCGAGGGGGAGCATCACCTCCCTCCACCTGCCGGCCACGCTCCTCCTCACGCACCCCGGGATCCCACTGGCCCCTTGGCCACTGGGGCACACTGCTGTATGTGTCCTCACCCTTAGACTGAATGTGTCAGAATTTGAGACTGGTGAATAAATTCCATTTCTACTCTAAATGATTGCACAAATGAGGAAGTAAAAAAATAAAGATCAGCCACTGACATAACACAGTCACTGGCCAAAACCATTTGTGGGCATGTGGCATTTTTAAAGACATCACTGTTTTCCTAAAACTTTTCTAGTGTCACAGATTTCTACCTGGAATTGAATAAAGTATCTTTACCTTAATGTAGAGCCTTTCAGGAAGGACAAAAGTGGCTGTATCCAAGATCCTCTGACATAACTTTTGCGGTCAGGCATGGTGCCCTGCAACCAATTTATGTCTTAAATAAATAAATAAATGAGAGAGAGAGAGAGAGAGCACACAAAGAACAAAAAAGGAAGTTCTCTAACACATTCTGGATCTCATCAATAAAATTACAGCACTGCTGTGAGGTATTTAGGTATAAACCTGACTGAAAGAAGCATGAACATATTAGCATACCATGGCAAACTGCAAATTAGGATTTTAAGCTTTACACAAGAGACCATTTAGCCTCTGTAGGATCTTGTAAGAACAATACATACTGCAGACATTTGAATATTTTTCCCCCAGAAAAAAAAAAAAGAAAGAAAGAAAGAAAGAAAGATAGGAGCAAAAAAACCTATACATGTAAGCACACTGTTACTCCAAATTTCTGACAGTGAAACTGGGTATTAAGCATTTGAGTCTTAAGACAGACATCCTTTCCCTGGGTATCTGCACTCTCTAAACAATAGGTGTATCACAGGATGGTAAAAACTATAGCAACCAATATACCAGGAAGGTATTTTTTTATTCCCTAGCTGCAGCAGCAGATTCTTGTACACTTTCGTGAAGTATTTGGAAGCACCACTTTGGTGCATTTGGAGCATTTCTGAAAACAATTCTATGTAAAAGAATGGTAAGAAGACATTTTGCAAGACTTCCAGTGACACATCCAGAGCATAAGGAATGGAACATAAATGTGGTTACCCTTTTCCCAGCATCCTTTCTCAGCATCTCATCATCAATGGGTGCAAGACCTCCCCAGCCAGGCAATACACTTGGACTACCAATTTTCATTCAAGGAAGTAATATGAGTAACATGAGATACCACTAGGTTTAGGTTCAATTTTTATTCATTATTAGGAGATTTATTCTGAACACTTGAAAAGTAGTTTAAGATAAAATCACTATGCAGGTTTTATATGCAGGCTTTATATTGTTCATACATGCACCACACATTACCTAGTATCCTTTTGTCTTGTTCTTACTGTTGCAAGAACTAATGCACCAACAGTTCTGTACATTTGTTGTCATTAACGATAACCGGTAGATATCATACTGAAGTACCTGTAATTAGACTGACTCGGTTTTCCATAACCACCACGGTGTTGCTTTTACATAGCTTCTGTTCTGAAATTCCTCTGTCTTCATACAGAGCTATATACCTGCCAGCCTTATCCACGTCCTGTTCATCATAAAGATAAACATGCTGGAACTTGTTCTGTTTGGAGATGTACATTACATAAAACCTTCATCAGCACCAAAAGAGGCTATCCACAGATTATTTCCATACTACATTTAGATGAAGCACTTCTGGGAATAAATCAGAAGTCATAAATCCTTATTTAACTAACTTGTGTAAGAAAACACAAAGCCAGACTGTGCTAGCATTTACACACCTAGGTTCTGACAAACCCCATGGCAGATCAGCACTGCAACTACCAAACCCCATCAGGTAAATTACACTTTTTGTGTCTATATAGCCATGTAGAGCATTACCTAAATATCACAGAGAAACTGAGAGGTTGTCCAGATTATAAAATACAGAGGAAATTTCCAGTGCTAACACCTGTCAATGGAAAACTCATAGGAAATGCGGGAACTTTTTGGCAAGTACAAAACCCCACAGCTTTCAAGTGATCTTCTCAGTTTCCGTATTATCAAAAGCGTAACACATCATGACCTTCAACTTCAAATAAACTAGTTATATCCAACATGTATTCATAGTTTTCAATAAATGAGGTATTTTATCTATACAGTGTATGGCATGAACCAAACATAGAAGAGATGATCCCCAAGGTAAAGACTGTATAGCCCTCCCATCTTGATTTATAACCGTTATTTTTCTTTATGCACAACTTGTTCAGACAATACAGACAGCACTATATATTTATATCATCAACAGTAACAGAACCAAGAACTATTTTATTTTTTGATGAATATATCTTAAAATTAAGCAAAAACTGAGAGGGATTCTTATAGATAATGGATGTACACAGGAACTGAAGTCTGTACTGCTATTTCATTAGAGACTGAACAGTCAAAAATATGAGTTAGTACAAAATGATATTCACCTTCCAAACATTGTAATTCAACGTAAGTTTAAATGGCATATAAGCTCAGCATTGAACAATGCTCTAAAGACACCCAAACCCGGTGAAATAGATCACATCTTTGAGCAAGTAAGCTTCTAAACAGGCATACTTATAGGAGGCTAGGCTCTAAATTATGATTTTTCCTAACTTCCAAACTAAAGCTACAGCAATAACAAAACCAATATTCTGAAATATCCCTTGTATGCCAAATTAGAGCACTAAGTAGTATTTCAATTTTATTTTTCATTTCAGCTTCCAACTCACTCAAACATCCTCCTCAATTTTTTTACATTCCTTTTCAACAACTCTGTGTAAAAAAATGATGCACTGTGCTGCTATAGAGAAACCACTTCTCTTTTCCCTCTTTCCCCAAGCACATTTAGTAGCAAAGGGGTTTGAACCTGTGGAAGGCGTTCCTCAAAGCAGCCCACATCACCACCTGTGTACAGAGGACGCAGGGAACTGCAGTTGCCCATAGCTGGAGGGAGAGGTAAGCTGCAAGAATCTGCGTACTACAGTGCAGCAATCTAGACTTGATCCTGCATTTTGGTTTGACATATATCAGTTGTTTTTATGTAGAGACTACATTTTTAGAGAACCTTCCAAAGACTGTACTATCAAGTGCTGCTGTTCCTGATTACTAACCACAAACAAGCATTGCATTATCATCTCTCAGCAGTCCCAGGCTTCTGACTGCCTTATATCAGTCTCCAAGAATTAGAGAAATACATAGCACTGTGTTCCCTACGCACCCAGGAATTTAACTGTGTGGTAAAACTCAGAGTTCATTTTTTTATGGGTTAAAGTGGAGTACATCAAGGCACTTCTGAAGCTGCACCCATGTCATACCTTCCTTAAAAAGAACTTGCACAAATACTGGGAAAGAGACAAAAACCCCAAGCAAGCAGCCATCCACATCCTAGATTCTGACTGAAAAGTAGCACTTCTAAATGAAAATGATTGTATCAAAATGTGGTTGTAGAGGAAATAACCTTGGAATAAAGCATCTCGACAGTAGCAGAAAGGACACGATAGTTCCAATACCCTGAAACAAAGCCCTTTCATTACAAGAATAACTCTCTGCAAAAGTCAAATCCAACAATAGCTTTGTTTTCAGCAGTACCTGTGCCTAACCAAAGTCTGATTTCTCATTCCTGTAATCTACATAACAGGCTTCCTTGGGTGCTGCTTAAATGCCCAGCTCATTTTGTTGCCCATAGTTCCTTTGATGCTCTCTCCTAATCCTCAAGCACAATCACCCCAAGACAGCTCTCCTACACTGCTGATCACTGGCAGCATTTTCCTGCCTTCCTCTGCTACATGGTGATTTGCAGCATAGCAGTAATTTAATAACCCAGCATCTGTTTTCCTCCAACAGCACACTATTGTGGATTACACCTTTAAAAAAAAAACAACCCCACCTCCAACAAAACACCACTTTAAAAAAAGTCTTTAAGCTAAGAAACAAACTATTTGCATTTTTGCCTGGAAAACATGGATTTGATTACAAAGAATCACCGGTGGGAAAGACAGCCCCAGCTTAACTATTACTGTGAAGACAAGTGTTGTTCAAAAGAAAAAATGAAGGCCTTTTACTACCAAAAATCACCCACAAAGAGAGACACAAAGGCAGGGGGCGGGGGAGCAGCAGATATAGAGGGAACAGCAAATCTCAGGAAGAAAGGAGGCTCAGGTCTCGCAGATCCTACATTGCGCATCACCTCTGACTTCGCAAATAAGTAACTGAAAACAACTCGGTGCAACAGAGCTGGAGAGAAACACACTGCTGCTCAGCTGTGTTCTTATTCTTGACATCCAGACAAAAATTGAAGGAGATGGCAGTAGTTGAAAGCTTTTTCAGTAATGAGGGAACTGCAGTTACCAGTTATAATTCCGGCCAACCTTCCCCCTTTTTCATGCTGGGGGGGAGGAGACTACTATATTTTCTGAGACTATGAGGCTGCCAACTGGCTGTTCTGCTGGAAAGGATTAAAGTGTAATGTCAAGGAGAACTGCTGGAAGAATGGGACTAGGAAAAGTATATAGCTGGGAGTTAGGGACTCTTCCTTTTGTCTGACAGTACAACTTGGATTTTAGTACTGTTCCAAGACCTGTGGAGCTAGGGGCTGCTCTTCAGTGATTTAATACCAACACTTCTAAATTTACTTGGCAACAAGACCAGGAGGCAAATTCTTCTTTGTAGTTTCACTGGTGTAATTCCAAAGCAGTGACAGTGGAGTCAGTGGCACTACAGATTTACATCATCATAAAAGAGTTGGACTCACTTCACCTCTTTTACCATCTCCACAATGAACAGGATAAGGAACTTGAAAAAGCGACAATTCCATATATATTTGACAATCTATTCCTCCTGCTAACAGAGACATTACTACAGTTAAACAGAAGCATTCCTTCCTTTTCTAGCACCTGATGCACGTTAACTGCTGCAGCTCCACCACCATGGCTGCGAAGGCTCTGTAAGCACTGACAGGCAACTCAAGAAAACATTTGTCAAGTGTGCGCATGAGTACTAGCCCACCACGCCACACACAAAGTTATGAAAGCCTTAGTCTTGTAAGGCACCCAGGCTTGTGGGTGCTCTTACCACTGCCATCCTTCTCCACCTCCAATCCAGCATTTGCCACCCCCTCCAGCTTAATTTAACTTGCATAACTAGTTCTGCCAGAGAATCCACCTTTGTCAGTAAAGCAACATGCACAGCCATAACAAATTAATAGTAATAAATGAGTAGTGTCTTATAGTGACAGTAAACTGGTGGGTGTGATGAAGAAAAGATGCTCATTTGCTTGATACATTGTGGGATATTAAAATCAATGCTTGGTATTTCCAGCTATGAATTGACTCAGTTGTTTTAATAAGCTTAAAGCTTCTCCTTTCCTAAAGCACTGAAAAATAAGTTAGCCTAAAAAATAGTCACCAATTACATGGAGGCACATTCAGAAAGTTGAGGAAAATGGCAGTAAGGGGTCAGATACTTTTTTGCCAGGTCAGAAAATCCAGAAGGGCTTGCTGTTTGCAATTTGTTTTCTTTACATACTCACATTAATGTTTTTTATTAGATTTTCTTTGATAGAAATTCTCTGGACAACTTCATGTTCAACCACATTTCTTGTTGTACTGACCATTACAGAAGAAGCGTATATGAAAGGCGGTGTTGAGAAAGAACTGCAGCTGCCTGAGCAGAAGCTAAGGTGCGTAAAGAGCACTGCACAGGTGTCAGACAGAACATTCTTGTTTATATTGATCTGTTCATGAATAAACACATATACCATGACATCACAGATCACCAGGGCCACCAATGCCCAGTTCCTTGACTTGAACAGAAATACATCAGTGGAAAGGGTCTAGAAGCTAGAGTATGCAAGCAAATAGTATTTCTAAAGAGAAAGAGAGGGATGAGAGTAGAAGGCAGAACAATATTTTTATGTAACGCAGCCCAGCTTACACTACAACATTTTGCTGGCACAGTTATGTCAGTAGCGAGAAGAAAAAACCCAAAATACGCCCACAAGTGGCATCACAACACCGACAAAGCCTCCCATAGAGATGAAACTTTTCAGCAAGATTGTCATTTGGTCAGCACAGTTTCTATCATTTAATCAGATGATTTTAGAACAGCCAAAAGGCACCCCTTTGACTGTTTCATTGTCTACTGAACTATGCTACCTACATATCCTGCTTTTTGCAGGCATTACCTGCACCTTCCCTAAGGGCCCCCTCTGCGCAGGGCAAAGCCTCACAACTTGGACTACCTCTTAGATGTAGTGCTCAACCACGTCTTGCTCCTGTCATGGCACTGAAACAAGACACACCATAGCCCCTCCCAGCTTACTGTCTCAGAGGCTACAGAAAGGAGATCCTACCTAGAGTATCTACAGCCTGCTAATCTGCTGTCTTTGAAATGCCGAGGCACTTTGTCCAATTAGAACTGTGGAGAAATATTCATCCTGTTCCTGACTAAGATGAAGCACTTCTTTCAAAAGCTACAGTGGCATGGCGCCAGCACTAGGGAGTCCAAATGTTCTGTGTGGAGCCAAGAGTTATTAATTAGTTTTATTAGTGGCGGGTCCTTAATGTGAAGTGACAGGGAAAGAGAGAATATCCCATCACTACTGAAATATAAATTGTCCAGATTTTAGTTTTGTTGTTCCACAACACACACAGGCGACCAGCCAGGGAAGAGTGAGGAAGAGTGAACACAGCCAAATGCCTGTATTCAGTGTTCCTGTATATTAATGGCGTACTGAAAAGACTCTGTTACCTCAGGTGGCTCTCTGGGGAATGGCTCATGAATTTTAATTAAGAGGGAGGGAGCATTTTGAAAAATAATGCTGCCTGCATGTTAGCATTAAGCATGGCCTAAGCTACAGCAGTCACTTTCCATGAAAATAAAATAGGCAAGATGAGGGGGACAAAGCCTACTCACTTTTGCTTCAGGAGGACTGCTAGTCTGAGGAGAAGAGGATTTGGCCTCAAGGATAGATTCAAGATTCAGAGATCGGCCTGAAAAATGTTATGAGCACAAGCAATATTAATTCTTGGACAGACTAATACAGGCATGTAGGTAATTGGATCACATACTTCAGAAGACAGATGTTTGGAAAGAACGGTCCCATCTCAAACATCTCAAACACAAGATCATTACTGAACAGGTTGGAAATAAGTCTCAAGCACGGCTGCACCCAGTGATGCTTTCAGGCCTGCAGCTCATTCCTAGTGTCCACTGCGTTAACGAAGACTCTCCAGCTGCCCCGTCAGGGACTGCCATATACCGCACCACCCCTCAGTAGCTGTCTGCCAATTTGCTTCTATAGGCTGATGTGTTCAAGTAAGTATATCTTGTCCATATCAGGGTTTTTAATGTATTTAGCTAAAAACCAACAACCTGAAGTCTAAATTAGATGCACTGGTAGAAAGCAAAGAGAAAAACTTGTCTGTGCTGAAAGAATAAAGTATAGTCAACAAATGCATAATACCACCATAATTCCACTGCTACCTATTAGTTGCACCAGAGCAGTACTGAGGTCGAAACAGCTATCGAGGATCCTGCTAGGCTTTGCAGAAACCCATGGGAAGAGAATACTCATAAGGAACGTCAGATACAGGATGGAAAGTGCAAATACGAGAAGGGAGGTGAAGTCACCTACATGAGGTCACACCACAACTTGTTTTAGAGCACAAAATTTACACTCTGCTCTAACCCTCTATACTATAGCTGTAGATTATATGACATATGATATTAAGGTTGCTTCCAGCATCCACTACAGTATGGCTCCTCCACAATACAATACAAAGAATAGGAAGTGTAAATAAAAGCCTGCAGACCAGACCTCCAGCTAAGCAAGCTGTCAATGTTATTGCTTAAAACAGCTAGTGAGAAATAGATAGTCATACAATTTCTCTAAAAGTCCCCCCCTTCCCTTGCCAAGTAAAGCCAAAAAAACCCTTGGAGCATAAAATAAGTACTTCCAACAGTCCATACAGCAAAAGGCAAGTTTTTCACTTGGAAGGAAAAAGTAAGGGGGGAGTGGGGGGCTGGGGGTGGGGAGGGAAAAGGGAAAGAAAAGGAAAAGAGAAAAGGGCTAAATAACCAGCCATCCAAAACAAATCATTGTGTCTGCTTTGCTATAAACCCCTCCAATGAGAGTACCGCTCTGCAGCAAATGCCACAGATCTGAGCAATCAGAGTTATCTCTAAGTAACAGTGTACCTGCAAGAAAAACCTGGAAAAACATTAATCTGATAGAAAGCTTTAAAGCAGCTGCATTAAACAAAGCCAACCAAGGCTACTCTAGCAAGTTCTGAAGTAAATAATTTCCCAGTGGAAAAGGAGCCCCATGGACTAAACTAATAAAGAGAACTGTATGATCTAATGGTAATATTTTTAATTAAGTTAGCTTTATCAGATTGGCAGGAATGAAGCGATACCCTAAAGAAAACTAACCTTCAAACAGGAAAAAAAAGGGGGGGGGGGCCGCAGTAATTTGCATTCAGACACTTCAGACACCCATGAAATTCCAGGAAAACTTCAGAACACCAGTGACAGAGTTTGTTCTATTAAAATCTTTTACGAATGTTGTTGCAGCTGAAAGACAAGCAGCATCATGTTGTATCTTTTCTTAAGGAGGAGGTGAAAATAGTTACGTTGTTTAAAGAAAAAAGTCACCACCAGCAGCGAAACAAACCCAAAAACCTTTCACTGCTTTGCTTGCCCAGGCCATTAGGGGAAAAAAGCCCCCAGCAAACAAAACCAAAAAACCCACACACAAACAAACCTCAGTAACATCATGACACTGCACTCAAACCAGAGCTTCTGGCACATAGAAGACAAATCCCACTGACAAACTTGTCCTAATGACAAATTTATAAAAAGAAAAGATTTAAGGGGAAGGAAAAGGTTTCAAAAAGCCAAAGAGGAGCTAGGTATCAAAGGCAATGACCATTTCCACTTTGCAGATCTCCGTAAGTACTTAAACTACATGGCAGTGCTGCTCAAAAGACAAAGTCACAGACTGGAGCTGCTGATGTATAAAGATGGACACAAAATATGTCTGAAAACAGTGCTGTCTTTATTAACAGTTTCATTTAACACTCAAAGAGGTCAAGGCCAAGCCCTTCCTCTTGTCCTATTTTGTTGTTTGTGGGTTTGGTGGGGTACTTTTTTTGAAAGCAAAACCATAATACACCAACTCTACAGTTACTAATGCTTTAAAAGCTCAAGTTTGGACTCCAAAACCACGACTCTACTATCCCTGATTTCATTTTTAAAAGGAAGTGACTCACATTAGCACATCCATTTCTGCTTTTTAAGAACTTGGAATTAACTATACAGAGATGAAGCTATTAAACACAGTTATTTACCACAGCCAGCGATTTTTCTAGCACGTTCAAGAGACAGGAATCATGGTTTTCCTTGTCATAATTTTTCACTGTCACACTCTCTTGAGTCTTCTCATCCTGAAAGTAGTAACCAAAATGGCTCTTCATGTAACAGTGTCCAAGAAACGGAACACAAATTATGAAACATGGGAGAGCTGAATAGAAAGAGAAAAAAAAAAAAACCACAAAACCCACAAGTGTTTTATATCTCCTCATTCTAATTGGGATGAACAGTACATGTGTTCATTGAAAAGAGAAAATAAGCCCATTAGCTCTCAAAAAAAAGGCAAATATCAGGGAACACTAACAAACAGAGCTCTGTCTGTCCAAAATGAAAAATACAAAACAAAAATTTTAATCCATTATGCTGGGGTTTTCAGATCATCCTGCAACAAAATAGCGAGCCCCATCTCTGAACACTCAAATATCAGCTGACTATTGCTCCTTATTAGCTCCTGTAAGCTTTGCTTGAGGCAGAAAAACAAATGATTTTGCTCCTGGGGCACCTATTAAAGCACTGATTTCTTATACTGCAGACTGCAGCACTGATTTGGCTTAAGAAAAATATTTTTATATTTTACTGAATTCTTGACCAAGTAGTAAAAGCTGTAAATTTACGGCGGGATGTGTGAGAGATCAAAGGGAACGTATCCATGCAAATAATTTCAGGGTACTCTTCTCAAGGCCAGCATACACCTATTTAACTAATCTCAACAGTTCTGTGTATAAAAATTAGCAGAAAGACTACAGTTAAGAAAACCCAAATAAAATATATGGCTAAGAATAACATATGTAAATTGTATATAACAATAGTGAGATACTGCTCTAAACATGCATTTGAGTCCTGTGCTGCAACTTTTTTTTTTTTTTTTAATTGGTATCTCTGACTACCAAGTGACATCTGACAATGTTTCTGAACGCACTACAAATGAGTGTGAAGGGCCTGAACACCACGCGTCAACTTCCTCTACTGGCAACACCCTGTAAGGTTTATGGTAGCCTCCATTCTTTCAACAACTTCGTTTCATGCTTTCCTTTAATAGACTCCTAAGGCTTCTCCTCAACGCCCAAACCCAAGCCCTTAATGATTACAGCATAGGTTGATGACAGTTATCCCCTCTGGTACTATTGCTGCAATGCTGCCCTGGGCCCCTCTCGCTGCTGTGCTCAGGTCTCTTGTGCACGCTGCAGCTTCGCTTATGAAGTTAGCCCAACAGTGCGCTGTGCAACGGAGCATGAGAGCTTTTAATGGCTCTTTGCCAGGCTCCACTGCAGACCACAGGCATTGTGCCAGCAAAAAGATACAACCCCCTCCAGGGATCATTCGGGGTACAAACACCCAACCTTCAGGCTCTTCATGTAGCACAGAGGGTATTCGTTTTTATTTTCCGAGTGGCAAGCACGATGCTAGCATAGAATACACAAAAGTCATTAGTGCTCCAGAGGTCTCCAAAAAAAAAAGATGAGGATGAGGGAGAAGCACAGGGGCTCAGCAACGACGTGGAGGAAGTTTCAAGGAAATACTCAGCCTGGGACAAGATGTCTCCCAACTCCAAGCCCTTGCAAGAATCCAAATCTTCAACATTCCCTGCCTTCCTCCCCCCTGCCTTTCCTCACCTCCCGGGAGAGTTTATATTTTGATTAAACACATGAGAAGTTGGAGAAATGTCTTTATTATTTAACAAAGCTCTGCAAACACTCCCATGGGGAACTGAATGCCTACATTCAGAAAGGGAACTCAACGGTGCATTGGGCATGCTCTCAGCAGGGCTCAAAAGCTGAGCCATAACACATTAATGATACGATACATGATAGATGATCTGACCACTGTGGACTAGTGAGCATGCAGAGGTAATTGCTTTACACTAGCACAAGGATTCTCCTCCGAGTACTGCTGGAAAGAGCTGCTGGGGAACTGGGGTGAGAGCAGTTTCAGAACAGTACATGAAAGCTGAGCAGTGTTTAATCACCGTAGTACCTTACAACATGCTATTATCTAAATGCATACAATGGTGTATATGTGTTACTTATAAACACAACCATCTTCTCACCCATCTTCAGAACTTCAAAGTTGTGCAACAAACAACATTACCTGCCAGCACATCGGTTAAAGCACTAAATAAGCCACCGGATGGCCAAACACCCAAGTCAGAGAATAGTTTCAGCAACGTAGGAAAGCAAATTAAAAAGCTCTTTATCCTCCTGCCTATGTAACATACCAAAAACAGCCAGCTTTTTCATGGCCTGCTTTATCACTGTGTTTGGATTAGTGCAATGTGAAACGCAGCAACTGCTGTTATGTAACTAAACCCTGAGTATACAGTTGTCATTCTGGGTAAATTTAACTCTGCAGGTTTAGGACAGAGGTCTATCGCCAGGCAGACCATGGGAAATAACAGAAATTTAAAGACACAGGGCCCTTTTTTGTTTCCTCCTTGCACAGAAATAATGAGATGGGTCACTCCCACATGAAGGGCCCAGTCTGCCTGTCACAGAAACCTGGTGGTAACAGCCACTGTAACAGTGAGCTCAAGAACAACAAATCCTGAGGAAAGCACGGCTGCTCAGTGACGGAGCTGGCTCCCTTCTCCTCCACATGCATTCAGACAGCAGGCACCCGCAATACAGTTCCAGGTTTTAATGCAGTGAGGAGCCAAAGTGCACGTGCTTGTACCCTGATGAAATCATAACAAGGAGCCTTATAATGAGAATAGAGTGTATTATTAGCCCTGTTATGAAACTGGTTTAGCAATTGCAATTAGCGCTTCCCTATGGCTATCAGTTAACATTCATCTGTGAATCTCTTTTCCTTCTTTTATCATTTATCAACAGGCAAGCCACTGAGTTACCTTTAGCTGAAACTGGGGAATAAGCACTGACATCAAAACAGAGTGTCTGGTAACGATAACATAGCTCAAACAACTAACATCTCCAAATAAATACGAAAAGGATATTATAATACATACATCAACAGCACAGAACGGAAGTATTTCTAGAAAAACTTCCTTGAGCCTGATAACAGTCTTGTTTTAGGGCCTTTACATACACTGTTCTAATAAATTTTAAATAGCACAAATTTGCCTCTTTTTTTTTTTTTTTTTTATTTTATTTTATTTCACACAGCTCAAGGGCTTTGTTTAGGTGAAGAGACACTTCTAGCACCACCGACGCCTCCTCTGTTCTACTGGCATAGCTGTGCCACCTCCTAACCAGGCCAGAGCCCAGAGGTCACTCTGACTTCTGTCCACAAAATACCTTCAGGTATTGCTGGGAAATGCTTGCATTTACTTGGAAGTAAAAACCAACTTCTGTCATTGCTAGAATGACAGTTTTCACTTTTCTGAACAGAAGCTTGTATTCAAACTTAAATGAATGAGGACATTGCAAAGGGAACGAAGATCACATCATTGACTTCCACTGGATTACCTCCTGATAACAATCTATCCTCTGGTTCACAGGTAAGGGATAGAATGTGTCAAAGCTTTTTTCTATTCTCTCATTTCTATTGGATTATTCTATTCCAAAGGAAAAGCATTTTAAGCAAATATGCTGAAACCCTGCAAGCTAAAAAATCTGACTGTGACATGGCGAAAGCATGTACTAAAGCGACATCCACAGATGTTTTCATATATTAAAAAGACAAGCACATTAGAACGTCTCTTGAAACTCATCAAAGTAATTCTGTATATAAGAGAAGTACAGCACACTGAAATAGGATGAGAACTGAAAAAAGAAGGGGGGATGATGAAGAAAAATCAATAGTTTTATAAAATTAAACAGAAAAGCACAAGCTATACATTTATTAACAGGCATGTACCATTTGGGTTATGCAAGAGATGCATTCACTTTCTTCCAACTGCAAATCTTGTTGGGGCTGAAAAGCAGGATTTACAAAACTTACCAGGGATTTTTAGACATTCTGCAAGCCAACCAAGAAAGTAGCTCTGACCGCACTGCTGGACAGCCCGACAGGCAAAGGGATCCACCTCAGCATGCCCAGATCGCCTATGCTGTGCATGGCCAGCCAAGTATAACCCCTTCCGCCCCAGCAAATTCACTGCCTAGGCACTGCACAACAAATGTAATTTTTTTTTTTCGTTCTTTTTAAAGAAACTCCAGAAAGATATTTGAGAGCCCCATTGATTGCCCAAGGGCATAACTTCTATAAATAAAATGTAATAAACTCGCATAAGAATCAGACTGATGAGTGCCTAAAGATCTGGGTGCTATAACATTCTAGATCCGCAGACCTCTTCCCTAGAGATAAAAGCAGCAGACCAAAGTGCTTTTCAACAGTTAGTGGATGGCACAGCTTTGGCCAAACCAATCCTACAGGTTCAAAACTTGCCTGGCATAGACCTGGCTACGCAGTACTGCAGAGTACTGAGAAAATTCAAAGATTAAGACTGACAATGAATGACATAATGCTTTCTTTATTTTCATTTTCTCTGTTTCCCCCCTTCAAAAATACGTATCCACAAAGAAAAAGTGACTCTTCCATGATAACAGAGGAAAGAGCTCAGAGTTAGATTTGACCAAGTACTCTTTAATTTCTTCAGCCCATTAGTTCTATTCACATGAAGATACATGTGAATCTCTTCCGCCAGCATCTGTTAGAATTATATACCTTTATTTTCAGAACCATTCCTTTGCAGCACTACATGAAAGTAGCTGTGACAGATAAATCCACTGGCTTTAAATACTTACGCCCCAGTTGTAATATTAATCAACAGTTTTACCATTAACAAGTGAACTAAAAAATGATCTTTCAATCAGAAACACACACACACACACGAAAAAAAAAAAAAAGTTATAGTAGCTAGCTGTTAGACTTTGTATACAAGCTTGGCATCAGAAGCCCTGCCCACCTACAAGATTCTATCAACCCAGACACTCCCCGTACATTCAATGCCTGTTGATTACACCCACAAGCCACACCTATCTTTCCAATTACTCTTGGCTTCATCATTCCCTTTTCCCTCTAGGCTTGTAGACAGTTCTGTATCTTGTTTCCTAATAGACATAACAAGGCCTTTGATGTTCTCATCACTTCTCTTTAACTTCCATTATAGTCAGCATTTTCATTGAGACTGAAATTAGAGCTTAATGCTCCTGTTTAAAAAGACTTTCAAGTAAGTTCATGAAAGTGTATCAAGTAACATGTATGGTTTTTTAAGTGCAAAACCCCTACACAACTCATTGGACTGGGCTTTTTAACTTGAGACCACAATGTTCCTTTCAGAATCAAGCCGAAATGCCAGGCAGATAACAGAAGTCCTGAAAATGTCCAGCCCGATGAGGGAGGAAGAAATCTTGAATATATACCTCCTTAGTGTTGAACTGTTACATTTATTTCATGTGAGCTTGGTACTGTACACTCCTCTGTGACTTACACTGATGACAGTAGGAGAAACAGGGTAATATATAATTATAGCAGGGACAATTGGAAGCAGTTGCTCAGGAAGCTCAATGAAGCTGGCAAGGAGGATGTGCCCAAAGCAGCACACTAACTTTCCGATTGCTGGGTTCGCACCTGAGTAATAAGATAGAAGTTTCATAGGTAGGACTTGAAAACTTCACATTTTTAGCACATTTGAGGTATGAAAATTAAAGCACCCAATCAGCCAACCGATAGAAGTTGCCAGTCAAAGTCTACTAACGTATTGATAAACCCTTCTTGGGGCATAATTACAGTAACATACTCACAGAGTAACAGAGGCCCCTCTCTTGGTATTAGACACTGAGATTCAAACCTGGTTCTCACAAGGGACTTTTTGCTCACTTCATAATTATTTAAAATCACAAAGGTTTGTTAACAATTCTAATCATCTTAGACTATGGAAAGTTATGAGTCTTGCACAAGTCCGTGTTTGAGGGCATACCAAAAAGTATTATAAAAGCTGTGTGGTTTGATAAGAGCAGTTATCTGCTTTTTCATGAGACAAGCAATGCTCTTCCCCTGCCCTGTCCCACTCCTCTTCTTGAATCGGGAAATTTTTAGTGTAAGGGGAAGGTAGATTTGTTTTTCCTCCTTTTTGCAATTAAAAATCTCTTAAAGTGTTAACAAGGTTTTATTCAGGCACTCTGCATCTCAAAGTGCACAAGCAGGTACCCACTATTGAAGCCTTCTCCACAGGCATCACCGCTTTTGGCTTTTTCCTTCAGTGTCCGCTGTTCTTATTCCAGAGTCACATCCAGTTTTTTAAGATGCCCGCAGCTCATTTTTTGGTTAGCAGCAGACAAGCGTCTTCTGCTTCACCCATGAGAATATTTTGTCTGCTTGCACCGGTTGCAATTCCAATTTACCTTGGACGAAGCCTGGTGCTGGGAAGACGCCATCCAAATGGCAAACCTTCTCGTTACCCCACAAAGTTCGTGAAACCTGGTAATTCATGAGGAAACCAAAGCTGCGGGGACTGAACAGAAGGAACAGAAGGGCAGGGTCTTGCCTGCTCACAAGATCAGCACCTGTAAGAGCTACTTTATTTCTTCTTGGGGGGCAAGAGAAGGTGAAGAGCACCCTATAGATTTTAGCTATAAGCATCACATATGGATTTCTAAATTGCCAGGAAAAACACATATTAATATATTTGCAAACAGCTGAAGCCTCAGAGCAAAGGACAGTTAGTTTGGGGACTGCCTGACAGCTCCATCATAATAGCTCATTATTTTCATGCTTTCATAGCCTAAGGACTTTGGGCACATTAACAACAAATAAAATTCTGAGGATAATTAAAACATAACAAGAATTCCTTACTTAAATGAATACAAGACTGAAAGCAAGGAACAGTTCCCAACATGCCATACTGGCATGTGACAAAAAGTAAAATCAATGAAGAAAGATAACAAAAACCTGGGAGTTGTTTTATTTTTAGGCAACTCCCAACCTTTTCTTCTACTTGCCAGTGTGCCTTTCTGGCTGGCTTAACTAGTTACTCAAAGCACCTGACAGTTTCAGCTGACTCAAGGAACACATTTAAGCTTTATCTGTGCAGCAGAGTTATTTGCATCAACTCAGAGTCTGTTCTTTTGACAGTTGTCTCATTTAATTGAGTAAAAAAAGCTGTCAGTCTAAAGAAACTGAGCCCAAGGTAAACTCACTTTGAACTAACCATCTGCCAGAGCATCTCTCAGGACAGCCAATACTTAAGGATACGTTGAATCCAGTTCTTCTGGACCCCTAATTAGATCATTCCTGAATTAAACTGTCACTGGCCCTAAAAATTCAATGCACACCTTGCAACTACAGAGATAAATCTCTTTTCCCTAAAGACAGGCATGAGGGAAAGCCCACAAAATGTCTTTGATAACAATGCAGTAGAACAAAAACATTTTCACAACAGATTAAATCCATACAGCAAGCCCCCAAACATATCAATTTCTACAGATATGCTGATCCAAATGCAGGTTTCCATGTTCTATCACAGCATAAATATAAAAAGCAGCAATATCCTGGAAGAGGAGAAAGCAGATAATATTGCCCTGGGGAAGATTTTCTCACAGTTCCCAGCAGAACTGTGGGTCAGGCCTGGTCAGGTAATTTACTAATTGCAGTGCATATACAGGACTTCTGGTTGTTGCAGGTCCACAGCCTTTGTAGCTGCAGTAGTAAAAGAATTAACTACTTTACATTAGTAAGCCAGCAGATGAAGAACAAGATTTACCACTAACGTAACTAATGTTACTGAGCCTCCATCATAAATGGAGCCTGACACACACATAGCAAGGAGCCTGGCACTATTAAAATAAGATTTCACAGGGGTCTGATGCTCATTATCCATTACAAACTCCACTGGCATTTTTTTCTGCAGAGGAATCGTTTTTAAATTCACTCCTCTATACGGATTCTCTAGTGTCTAATAATAAGTACTTTCCTTTAATTGCATGCAATTAAGCCTCTTCTGTATGCCTGTTCTCACAAAACTTGCGGATATGTCATTATCTTTGAAACATCTGTCCTTCTGTCAAACATGACCAAAACTGATGGATTAAAAAATAGTGGTGGGAGGGGAAACATATCTAAAATTGAAATCCCCATGAAAGAACGAGAATGAAAGGGAATATGAAGATGACAACCTTGAGAGTAAGACAGTAAAGAAAGGAAAAGGAATGAAAGCATCCTATGATTAGTCCATTGACAAGAAACAAACACAACTTGGAATTCTATCTGTGTTCATACTGTTAACTAACCCACCACTTCAAACCTTCCACCCTTTTTAAACCTCACCATTTTCATGTACAAGCAGGTGATGCAACATAGCACTGGAATACAATTATTAGAGGCCTTCAAAAGCTACTTGGATCTAGTTAGGCTTCTCTAAAAAGTCTAGACAGACCATTTCAGGGGCTGCAGCTGAGTGCTGGAGAGTTAAAAATTAATTTAGTGCTTTTAGAAGACACAAATTAGCCTTATTTATCTTCATTTGAGGTTAGAGCTGTTAGTGTCCAGTTTTGCACAGAAAAAAAAGCCCTGAAATCAGGAAAATGTGACTGAAAAGGCAAAGTAATAAGGCAGCTACTTCTGTGCAACTCCATTTACAACAGAAGGTGGGAAGGCAGGAAAAACAAAAACTCAATGTACAGCGCTCCTCCTCAGGCTTTTTCACTGTCTTTCTTTCATCCTCAGCATCCTGGCTTATCTAAGAAAACTATTTGTCAGCTAGCTGAATTCTCAAGTCACTGAAAATTAATTCCACATTTGTAGTTTCTTCAGTGTATTCTCAACCCTTTGAAATACACGAGGAATTAATCCATTCAAAGAGGTCTGTTGTTCAAAGCTACCCCTTCTCTCATTTTTTTGAGGAAGGATTCAAGCAAATATAAGAGCCTGGGTTTTACAACATGCATTTTGTACCTGGCCATGACCTGCTAATCTTCAAAGTCTATTGATCCACGAATGTTTCTGGAATAAAGTCATTGATTCTTTGGAGAGTCAGAAAGAAGAAGCTAAAATGAGGATGTCTGGGGGGATCTGTACAAATAAAAAGTGAAATTTCAAATTACTGTAATTAAATGATTTTTTTCAGCTATTAAAATATAGTATGTATTATGACAATATCATGAGGATTCCTGGGTTTGGGGCTTTTTGGGTTGTGGGTTTGGTTTTTGGTGGGGTTTGATTGGTTTTGCTTTTTTTAAAGAATATAGTGGTATAAAGGGCCAAATTCTACCCTCAGTTACGCAATGTGTAGATTCTGACAGCAGCTTCATAAGTGCACATGAAAGCACATTTAGGCCCTAGAGTCAGCCATAATAATTTAAATGATATTACATACATAGAGATGGAAGTGTATTTCCACTTTATTCAATCTGAAATATTTCCCAATCGGTGGCAGACGTAAATTACTTGAAGATGAAGAGTATTACATAGTGCTTGAATAAAAGGAAATTAAAAAGGTCTCAGTTTATAACAATAATTGCATTAGATCTGAAACAAACTAACTGCAGTGGGCCACCTATTCTCAACACAGTTTTGACTTTTTTTTGCTCATAATGAATTATGAGTATGACTCTTCTGACTGCTGTATTAAGCCTGTAAAGAAGCAACAGTCATAAGAAAGGAAGGATTCTTCCTGCATTAACAAGTATACAGGGCTGCACCTCTCTCAGTAAAATCATGTTCAGCTTCGCTGGGTTGACAGCCATGCTCAGCAATTTGAAAATTATGCCATTTAAATATACAAGGATCCAACACTCAACCTCACAACAATTAATTTTTTAAATCTTGGCAGGAAGGAAAAAGTAAGTAGAGAGAGATCATTCGGTCTCAATTTGCCTTTGCCCTAGAATTAAGTGGGGGAAGTACACCCTAAATAAACTTACTCCCCTTTAATTTCTACCTCTGCAAACCATGCTAGTGAGATGGATTCCTTTCCCACTCCTAGCTTTAAGCACCCATGGTGTCGATATGTGAATCTGCTGTACTCTGACACACGGGCTTGCTGTACAGAATTTTTATGGTTTAGAGGAGAGAAACAGGTACGCTCAGGGTGATTCCCTGACTTGATCTGGACATCAGACTTCAGAAAAGTTACCCTCCTATATTACCTCCTAAAAATGCCTACTTCTTCTTGTTAGACAACAAGGGGCATTTTGAAGAACTAACTTAGATATACATATCTACTGTGCAAACATCTGTGTACTGTTAGATGAAATCTACGTGAGATGACTACTCCATGTTCTGTAATGTGAATGAGTAAGAGCTATCAATATTGCATACCTGAAGACAAGTAGTATTAGAACACCTACAGTAGCTATCACTGTGGAAAGTGAAACACAATAACGCTTCTTATCAATCTTGGAGACCTGCCCCTTCCCTTCTAATGCTTTTCAGACAATTAAGAAAGGGAAACCAGATGAAAACAGGTAACACAGACCTTAGTCGCCTGTTTGCAAAGAAAATGGCTGGAGCTTCATGGCCCCTACAGAATAACTGAGGATCAGAACAGCTGCAAAGTTAAGACTTTGTGAGCAAACTAGGTAATCATCTTCCACCACAGCGCTTTCAGTTGTTGGACTTATGACACAAAATAATGCAGTTGAGAGTCAGCATGCATACGATTACACCATGGCTTAAAGTAACTATTATCAATGTTAAATACTTGAAGCAATCTCAAAACCTGCAGAGCATATTACTCATTCATCTGGTTTCCAGGCATCAGAAACCTCTCAGAACAGGTTTCTCCCATCTTCTGCTCTTTCCCAGTCTGTATTACGCGTTTTCTTAATGTGCCCATTAATCAGCTATCACACAAACAATATTTTCATACTCCTTTCCTTGGCCCAAACAGCAGCTTCCACTCGCTCTTCAGGATTTATGCTTACAGGGGCAAGACCTACTCAGGATACCGCTGGGATTTTTCCGCATTTCTGCCAGAACTCTTTAGCGTCATTGGCACACACATAACCTCCACATCAGGATCAAGGGAAATTCTGATGTAGGTATCAGAATATACCCTCTTTGACTTGTCAGATCTAAATTGAAGAGCACTACTCACTCTTGGAGAGAGTAACTCTTTATACTTTAGGTCAGAAACTGGCAGCCTTATCTGCCATGGAAGGTACAAGTTCCTCAGGATTCTGTACATTAGCCTGTCTGGGGAAGAAACTGAGCCTACATTCAACTTTTTTTAAAAAAAAGTTGTAGCTATTACTGTATCATTTAAAGCAAGTGAATAAGTAATGGCCAAAGCATTCCCTCTCCAAAAATTCCTTTTATGTACATTACAATGCCACAGTTTTGATTGTGTAGTATATCAACAACAACAGCAGCAACGCTGTTCTTTCAGAAACTAAATTTAGGAATATTGTTCTATTTCCCTTTAGGAGCCCACAAATTTGATTCTACTTGTTTAGTAAGACTGTTATTTGCATTGCATGACTATTTCATACCACACAGTACATATCCAGCATCACTGAGTTGAAAGCAAACAAAAAACCTGGCACCCCTTTTACTTTTTCACAAACTCTAAATAAATTGATTTAAAAGCAAATGGTTATGTAGGGAACACTCTGGCAGCCATTTAAACCTCTGCATATGTTTATTGCCACTTCCAGTGAGCCAAGGGCATACATGTAGACTACACCTGCAGGGCTCCGTGGTCTGCTCTCAGCTAACGTAAGCAATTAAGTTGCAGACTATTTCAAAAAAAGTTCCTCTCCCTCAGGCTGAGTCTTATAAAGAAAAGAAAAAAAAACCCAAAAGCATTAGTAATCAGCTTCACGGTGAAAAAAATAATAATAATAAAAAAAAATGCTGGTCATGTTTCCTCTTAAAGCGCGTCTGGGCTAGCAGCTCCCTTTACCAAAGTACTAGCTGTAACAGGGTCTCTTTTCCCAGCAAATACTATATACTGCCTCTTCAATATTCAGAATTGGTAGTGACTACTGCCAGCCCATAATCTTAGTTTGTTTTCAGCAATCAGCTAAAGTTACTTGTCAAATCTGTACACAAAAGTGTCTTCGAAGAGACTGGAGCTTAATTTTGTCTAGCCAGAAGGAAGGTTGTTAGGACAGCATGAGCAAAGCTAAATTTCATTAAGCTATCACAAAGTTTACTCACCATGAAAAACACTTGGCTATAAATGAGGAATAAGATATATAAGGGATAAATAAGTGAGAAATACCTACAGGCGAGAGACTGAGAAGGCTGGAGCACAAGCAGCACAGAGGAGAAAAAGCAAGATAGTAAAAAAGTTACTCCAACGCAAGGCACAAGTGAAACACAGCTTCTTAATTCGCAGTGGAGGGAGACCGCAATTCCATTACACTTTCAACAGACAAAGCATGCAAGTCAGTAAAATAATAATCTACTGGAACATTATTTTTATTAGTTTGATTGTCAGTACTTATCTTACTAAGACAAAAATCAACATGTCCTCAAACTCTTTCCCAGCTGTTTATCTTTCAGAAGCAGTACTTCAGTGCATCAATTCAGCAATTTATGAGCATACCTGCATCTGCTCTGGTTGTTCACCACATCAATTTTCTGAAACAAAATCATCTCCTTGTTTCCATTAATTGGTCATTACAACATGTTGATCCCAGCAGTTCATCATTTGTTATAATTTTGTCAATTTAAAAAAAAAAAAAAAAATCAGCCTGGGAGATGATCTCTGCTAATGGAATGCCACATCCCCTGCATTTGCTGTTATCTACAACCTTCCTTTGCTATTTTAGAATCACTTGATAAAGCTTCTTGTTAAATGCTTTGAATGAAACCTTCACATCCAGGATGTTTTACTGGTTGGTTAATTACACCATAATTCTAGCTTGGCACCTCCATTTTCCTAACTGGCACTCAATCTCAAATTTAGAAAAACTTACTGATCCCATTTATAAAAAAGCTTATATTCAAAGGGTTGAGAGTTTCAAAATCACACAGACCCAGAAGGGAAGATGAATTTTCACAACTGTTAAATGAAAGCAAATACAGCACATGTGTCACTATCAATTACGCAGATATTAATTTTTTTTTTTTCTGAAGATGCACCTTTCCTCTAGGAATATAAATATTTCACTTAAATTTTAATAACCAGCAGCTCCCACTATCTTCACGTTGGAAAGAGAGCTCTTTAGAAACCTGCATAGCTTGTAAATGAAAGCTTAAACAGGCTGCTAGTTTAAATAAATGTAAGAGTATTTTTAGAAATAATTTTTATGTTAGAAAAATGACTCCCATGCCCACTTGGGTGTGATAAATGCTGAGAGTAAAACCTCTTCTGCTCCCTTCCACCATACAGAAAAGAATGAAAGAAATCAATGTTGTTTCACTGCAGATTTAACACATAATATCTTGGTAACACTTGCATTAGCAAGATTCAAACAGGAAGAAGAGCAGAAGCTTCCCTAGTCTCTTGGGAAGCAGTACAATCTACTTCAAAAGGACAACATGTATATATTGAGGAGGTAAGGAAACAGAATTTCAAGAGATATTTGTACTCCTAAAATGGGAATTTTAATCCAGGACTCAGTAAAGATACAAAACTTAAGGAGTCAACAGAAACCTAAACCAGTTTTTAATAGCTGAATTTAAAAGGGCTTTCAATATACCTGACAACATCATGATGAATCAAGTAGCTGAAAATCAATTGACATAACAGTGATGGGAATTAACAGAGAGTCACTACATCATTAGCAGGATTTGAGTGATGCCTCAGTGCAAAGTCTTCATACTATGATTAATTTTTTGTTGTTGTTATTTGGGCAGGTTTCTGGAAGAAAAGCTCTAATTCAAACCTACTGCCAAATTTGATCTGTGTGTGGTGCACCATGCACAGTGCAATATTAAGTTGTGTTAATTGCTGCTTTGGGGTTTGATACAAGAAAAGTCCATGGCCTACTGATGGCTGGGATTCCAGCTCTTCTCCAGCTTATGAAGGGTACAAACCTGCTGTCCTCTCAAGGCAGACAGCTGGCATTATCGCAATGCCAAATTTGTGTATCTAAGCTAAGTTCAGAACCAGGAAGGAGGCAGCAGAAACCTGCACAGTTTGTTTTAATATTTTTACCAGTTTTCTTATAATCTGAGGGAAGACTTCTAGCTTGGGTCTCCCAGAAGAATCTCAGTATTAGGTCTCTAACAGAGAATTAATCTGCACTAATTGCTGCAAGCAAATCTGCCCCTCTTTTGTTAGAGGATACATTCTCCCTTCTCACCAAACATGTACAGGTGTTGTTGCATCCAGAATACAACATTCCAAATGTACTGCTAACGTGCTTGTCAGATTTCCCCAAAACACAAGAAGATCCATAAAGGGCCAATCATTTCTTCTTTGGTTCTCTCTTCCCTGTGCTAGCATGTTTCTGAATTTTACTAGTTACTTCTTTTGTCAGATCACTTTAACTGGTTGTAGTCAAACTCCTTTTTATGCTGAAGTCTGTCAAAGACAGGTTTCTCCAGTGCTCCTTGAGCATATGAACCAAAAAGCAGGTGTCAGGCTTGTTTCTCTGGCTAAAACCAATGGCTATCTCCCCTTTGTTGGAAAAGTTCACTGTAATACAGCTTCAGACGTTAACTACCAACCAGCCAGCCTTACTAATTTTAACAATTACCTGCTTCAGCAAGATACTGTTTCTAACAAAAAGCTGACAGGATGACTAACAATATTTTGGGTATCTCCAGTTCCTGAAAGTGCCTTTGGATAAAACTTGCTCTTAATCCTTCTAACACAACTGCATATTAGCAACCTAAAGTTACATAACATACTGTATTTCAATTCTTCTCACATCCCGGATCTGAAACTCCAGTTCACATTAAATAGTCTTTGATGGTTGATATCATCAACTTACGTGAAGCGAACACTTGCATTTTAAGCTCAGAACCTGCAGCAGTGTTTGATGCGGCCATCAAACCAGAGCCCTCCCACCACCCTTTCGTCCACTAGTGCTGCCGAGCCACGAGATACTCACTCCTGCTAATACCGGCTCCTGGCTAGTATATGTCAAGCAGTGTCACACAGTGACTGCTGTCACCTCACACATACTACGGCTGAACTGGGTGAAAGGGGTGAGGAAGGAAAATAGGTGTTTTTCCCTGTGTCCACAGGAGAAGGTAGTTCTAGAGAAAGGGAGTTTTAAAGCCTGGTCATTCCTTTCAATTTTGAAGCACAGATTTGATCAGGTAGACTAAACCACATGAAACACCACTACCAAGGAATTCAAACAGTTTGCGCTGGTTGGTTTTATGCTCTCCTGCAAGACTTTCCACCCCTTGATATCTCAATGGCCACAGTAAGAACTCTTACCTGAGACAACAACCTGAATTAACTTCTGACTGTAAAAAATACACAGTATGAATGTTTTGGAACCCTATGCCACTCTTGACCATGGTAGCAATGTGGACACCTGTATACAGATGTACAAGCGTGATATTCAAGAAACCACATCACAACTGCACTACATCCTTCCAGTTTCACCATGCGAAGTTTTAAACAAATTTGAAGGAACAGATACCTTCCCATTTGGAAAATTTATGAGCAAATTTCACCAGTGATAGAAAACAAATTTATAACCACATCTGTGTCCTTAAGGAAAATGTGAAGAGGCTACTTATTATGGCAGTGCTTTGAATAATGTGTTTTTACGTTGTTTTAGAAACCTCTCCACAGTGCTAGAAGCCTACCTGGTTCTGCAGAACTGAATGATTGCCATATTACTATTAACCGCACGTTAAAAAGACAAATTACAAATAAAAGTGTAACCTCTAGAAGGAGGCGAGTAGACTGCTTAGTCCTTAATAAAGGCTGCTGGAAGTCATGCAGAACAGCTTCATGATATGATTTCAATCTAAAGTATGTTTTAAATTTAAATTACCTTATTTAAAGGTATTAAAAAATTCAAATGCCTTAATTTTAGAGATAGCTTAATTATTCCCTAAATCTTCTTGGTTTATGTCTATAGCTTTTTTCTCAATAATGTCCAGCAGTTACAGGCCTCTCTGCTTAAAACAAAACATATTAGAAAAGTATGAAAAAGCAATGCAAGTCAAAAGCAATGTATTTACAGAGAAAACATTTCATGGGAAAACAGTAATGTAGAAATATTTGCTTTTCTGGAGAAATATCACATAGAAATGTCAGCATTATACAAAAACTTCAACTGCTTACATTTACACTTAAATGTGGTTGCAACAGTACATGAGATGGACTAAAACCATGTTTCTCTGTGCTGGTCTGGCCAAGATATGCTGAAAAAATGCTCACAACGGGTCAGAATGTATACCAAAAGAAGGAATACTTCTTCCTCCCCTGCCCCCACCACCATTTATCTATTTCTTATAAAGTTTTAATACCTAACATACCACAAAATCTTTTTGTAGAGCACCAGAGATCTGTAGCATGCAGTTAGCAGGGAGAGCTGGAGTCTTTCATATAAATTAAACCATGTAACACCACTGACCAGTAGTGGTATACTTGCCACTTGATAAGGGCTAACCAGAGAGAGATGACTATAACCTCCCAAAGATTGTTAAGCACTGCCTATACAGCACAGCCTCTGCGAGTACAGCTATGCCAAAATTGTCGCCCTCCTCCCCAGCACTCACTATCTCCAGCATGACAAGCTATAGCTTGACAGAGGAAAATTTTTAAGGAAAAAAAATAAAATGCTGGTGTTGCTACACTCTTCCCTCAAACACACGATAAACTGATAAACGCTCCCTTCTGCTGGCGTAGCTGCATCCACACCAGTAGTTCAGACTGCAGTATCAGTGACAGAGTGCGAATTTTTCATTTCCTGTGCCAACAAAACACACAGGTATCCCAGGGACACATGGTTGCATAGAGGCAGCCTTACAAAAGGACACCTAGAGCAGATGCTGGAGAAGAAGGAGGAAAACTGTTCAGGCACAGCTACTGCTTCCTCCTCTGACACTGACAGAGGGAAAAATGCCAGATTTCTGCCTACCCCTTCCTTGTGTAGGAAGGTAATGCCTAAAAAGTCAACCCTTGAAGCAACTTCCACGGCACGTCAGTGGCCTGGTACTGCTCACTTACTCTGCGGGCAGGGAATTAACGGGTCAACTCTCTTGCATGTCCTGCCTTTTTCTGTCCTCGCGATTTGAAGCTCACTGCATCTCTGCCTAAACCTCCATGCAGTATAGTCCACAAGCACTTCCATGACTTCTCAACCTGATCGTGATCTGAAGAGGCCCCAAGGGGCAACACTACTGATGTACCAAGACACAGTCTTGTTTCTGATTTCCATGTAGGGAAATGAAAGCTACAGAAACAGGAACAGAGTCCAGAAAAAGTACAATGCTCGCTCTGACATCATACCATTACTCTGTCCCCTCCCAAATACATATTATAATAGCATGTGATGTCTTAATTAAGCTATTGCTCACACACAGTGAGATAGTCTTTTTGTCTTAAGCACATGTTGTATCTGCAATAATTTCATTACAGCTTTAGACTTTTTACATGACAAATACCATAAAGGTAGAAGACTAGTTATCATACAAATTGTCTTGGAATATTATGACAGTAAGATTAGAGTAAGTCGGTAGAAATAAAATACTGTTGTAACTAAAATATGCTCGACCTGTAAGGGAGGAGGGACTGATAAACAAGACAGGAATTCAAGAGACAGAGTAACATGAATCCAGGATTTAATGTGTACCTCTGCAAAGTCATCACTTGACTACTTTTTAAAGCGATTTCGCTTACAAACAAAAAAATAGCTGGTAGTAGTCTCTAATATGACATTTAGTGCTTTTCAGAACAGCCCAAAATCTCTCCCAAGACTATCTACCAGAAAGTAAATGTAGTCCTTTAGTCCCTGAGAAGGTTTTGAAGAAGGAACTGCACAGCTGCTTAAGAAGTTAATTTCAAAAAACAACAACAAAAGGTATCTTAGTAGAAACTACCAATCTCAAACTCTTCCCCTTGATTTAAGGCACCAGGGAAAACAATATAAACCTTTTCAAGGGAAGCTTGGAACTTATCTCACCATTTAGGTTACAAAATGCATTTGCTTCATAAAGCCTCCTCACAGCACCCCACTGTTAGATCACAATTTTTTTTTAATTTTTTTTTTAAATATTTGCACAGTTCCTGGACCATAAAAACAGGCTTTAATTTTAATCTCCTTAACACACTGTGGGAAAGGGCTTCTAATTTCACAGCACTGAGATAAGACAAATAATTCATATAACACATTAGCACAACATCTATGGCGAAAGCATTTAGTCAGAGCTCATTGGAAACAATAGGGTGCTGAAGCAGACCCATGAGAGGCAACTGTTTGAAACCACACCATGCACTAAAACATATTTCATGACATTCTGTAGTAAAGACAAGATCACAGAATATTAATATATGAATTGTCCAGAGGCAGTAAGGCAGTGAATTCCCCTCCCCTCAGTAGGTACTGTAGCTTCCCCCACTACTCCAGTCCTTTTCAAAATGCTTTATTTTTTCAAGCTGTTCTCTAAATCATCATCTTTTTTTTTTTTTTTTCTGGTGTGCCCTTTCATTACACTTCTTCCTTAAGTGCCACATCTTTCTTTTACTGTTCATTACCCAAAACTACCCTGCTCCCCCTTTGGCTTCATTTACTTCCTTTCTGGGTTTGTTTTTACATTTTCTATTGCTGCCTTTCCAGAGCCGAGTTTGCTTCCAGTGTGCATTCTGCTTGTGCAGAGAAAAGCAATGCAACAAAATATTTTCAGTATATTGGCACGAGTCCCCACCTCGCCACTTGTGATCATTTGCTCTCAAATCCCTGAAGACATTCTGCTTTGAACCTCTGCTGTGGAAAAGCAAAGAAAGGATACGTGGAAGAAATTCAGAGGAGACTTGCCAATTGCAGAGATCTGTGACAAGCCATTTCTACAGTCTCTGAACAGGGCTGAAAACAACAGGAAGGTGGACTTGGGAATGCCAGTAGGCCATTTCAGCACATGGCTGGAGCAGAGAAGCCCAATGCCAGGACTAAATGCAGCCTGCTTAATGGAAGCTTGTGGCTGTCTGTAAACCTAGCTGCTTTGTTGATCCCAGCTTCATCCAGAATCTTTTGTCCTTGTCCCCTCTAAGGTGAACCTTGTATGGGGGAGCATTCTTCAGAGAACTGAAACCAAGTGTTTTAGTGACAGAACCCCTTGAGCCTGTTTCTAAGAGATGCAAGCACTTCTGTGGAAAGTAAATGACTTGCTAGAATTTTGGACGGATTTTGCTTCCCTTCAAAAAAAAAAAAAAAAAAAAAAAATTATCTTTCCTTGTTCTTTTGCATAGCCTTGGATATTACACTGCTAGTCACACTAGGGCCTCTCTGGGACACTGCTGACCCGGCATAGCAATTTCAGTGGAGTATTATTATAGTCAAAAAAATAAGCAACTGCAACTTCTCATGAACTAGAACCAGGAATCTCTAAAAAGAGGCGAACTGGTATAGTGTAATTTACCCAGAAAACAAAAAAAGGAAGAGAATTCAGTTATGGTCAAACCCTGTTAGAAGCAGCCAAGACAACATAAACAGATTTTGCCAACTAGCCAAAATCTACAGAGATAAATACCAATAAGCCAGGTCACAAGAGCCAGCTTTCTAGATTTTCTGCATGTAAGTCCCTACAATTTGTTCCCTTTTCCCTCCTTTCTTCTATCCATCAGGAAACAAAAAAGACTTTTTGATTGTTATATGAATAGAGCTAGGATTTCAGCAATTACAAAATAAAATTTTTAGGAATCTTAGCAAACACGTTGCATATACAGCAACAGACAAGTGCAACTCAGGTTCTGTACATGGAAGAAATTATTGCTCATCTCCCAACAGCTGTTCTTAAGTAAGGATACAGATTCTTCTCCAGCAACAGAACCACAGTATGATCCTGCAAGCAAAATTATAGCAGTATAACAATATATCTGCCAAAGTGACTATAGCGACTCAACCAGCCCTACCTACCCTGAAAACAACAGTTAATTCACCTTTTTTCCAAAGTCATTTTCATTGGTATTAAATTTCATGTTTTTCTTAAACAATTTCACAGTACAGTTCTTCATTACTAGCAATCCTCCCTTGATCTTTACTAAACCTACACCCCTAGCTCTGTACAGTGAAGTAGTATCACTGAAATCAGCAGAATCATTCACGACGCTTAGTATTAAACACACATATAAACTGTCACAGGATCAAGTCTTCTACCAGTAGAGCAGAACTCTTCTAATAGCCAAGGGTAGCTTTCACGCTGCTAACATATGACGGACCTTAATCTGATCTCTTGCAGATTCATGTTCATGAAAATCAAATTACTTCAGTTTTTAAAAATACACCTGATTTTAGCAGAAAATAATACACCATTACAAATGTCAAGAGCGTTGAATGGTAATGAAATCTGTAGAAATTACTTACCAGCTTGTTTTTTTAAAGACTCTCAAAGTATAAAGACTGGCTGGCCATCGACAGATGGGCAGAAATGCTTAGGGACTGAAAGCACAACACCAATACACATTTCTTCATCCATTACTCCTCCAAGCATCAGCCCTGGAAACAGTTGCTTTTCTGCTTTTGCTAACAGACTTACTTTTACATGTATTATCTCAGAAACGCTATGACTCAACGTCAGATGTTAACAGTTCAGAGTATATTTCATTAGAATTTTTAAAAGGCCTCTCTGTAACAACTCAGGCAGTAAAGGACCCTTTCTAACTTCTATAATGACAACACAAATGACTAACAAAACTTCTCTTGAAGACTACACAAATGAAGTATGACGCAGAGAGAGAAGAGGGTTTTGATATGCCCTAGTTTCCTTTGAGATTGGTTTCATTTTATTTTATTTTTTAATATACATAGGATTTAGAAGATGCTTTATGCTGACAGTTTTTGACTTCAAGTAAAGTATTAACAAAAGCTGTATTTTAGCCTGTCTTATCAAATTTCAAGACTTCTTTCAAAGGAATAGTTTAAACCTTACCTTTCTGCCCTTAGTTAACAGATGTAATGCAGCACAGCCCTCTAACTGATTTACATTTGGTACAGACTTCGGCAAAGTCATCTATCAGTTCATAAAAAAGACATTTTTTCCCACCTCCACCTTTGAAGAGAAACTATGAGGGGTAATCCTACTTTAAAGTATTCTCACACTTCCATGACAGGAAGAAAATAAAACCTATCATCTGTATTTCACAAGCCTTGGCTTTATCCTTGACTGTATCTAACAGACCTTGCTTCAGTGCCAAAACAGTCAAGTCAAGCTCTACTAATACATAATTTAAGTCTTCCCCATGGTGTCTACAGTTTTGCATATATATGTATATCAGAACTGTATGGCATACACTTCTACATAACTATGGAAAAAGTTCCTCTCTCATGTGTGAGGAATTGGCAATGCTATTAGATGCATACTTGATAGCACTTATGCCAAATGGTGTACACCTCTGGGTTTTGGCTGTTTGTTTTTTTTTAACTCTTTCAGCCATCCTTTCAAAACCAGCTGCAGACTTCTTGGTCATATATTCACCATTCTTCACACAAACCGCCTCTTTGGACAGCATGCCCTTTCTAAGGATTTTTATGCAAGCAATAAAAAAAAGTGCGAGGGGCTCTGTTCAACCTCCTCCTAGGACGAGTTCAGGAGTTTTAATTTCCATTGCTTCTGTATATTAAACACTTTCAATCCATTTGAACAGTTGCAGAACTAAAGCACACAGACATATTGTCGATTAATGCTGTAAATATCCCACGGTCTGTACAAAATGAAACATTTAAAAAGAACAGCAGCACCACAGTTTTTCACTCTGTGATCACTAGACCTGCTTCATTAATCTCATGTACCCATGTGAGGTAAATACATAGTACAACTACAAACTAAAAATCAATAAAACCTTTAAAAAGGTTTAATTTGATTCTACAAGGGAGGTTATCATAATCCGACTCTGCTTTCTCACATTCTGCTAGCAATTTCTCTCAGCTCAGTTTCAACTGCTAACTTTGTTCTCCATCTCACTATCTATCATGCTGTTATAATGCCAGCTCAAATGCTGTTTGCAACAGCACAGCAATTTCTCAGAAGTTGCCAGCTTCATAGTGTGTTCCTTTAGAAGTGCATGGAAATTATTAGATTAAATTACAAATGAAAGACTCCACAGTTGCTCATGACTACTGTAACATTTATGTGCATTCAGTGATCATGAATTTTAACTTTTGTTCCTTTAAATCCTTTACAGATCTTCTGTTTATATTCTTTTTATGTTTTGCCAGATTATATGGGAAGTGCAACTGAAGACAACTGGAAAAGAGCTATACATTTTCCCCATACTCCCCAATATCCTCAAAAGACAGGCCTGTGACACCCACCTCCTCCATTCCCTACTGGCTTAGTGCCAACTGATCCCCTACAAATATTTTTAAAACCTCTGCTAATATGAGCACATTTCATACATAGCAGTGCATCTCACTATTTAAAAAACACAGCTGTGCAGGAATCTGCTCTACAAAGCAGGGCCTACAAGCACCCAGTTGCTCCCCCCTGGTTTGCAAGATTTCACATACCAGCATGGGACCAAACAATTAATACATCTAGAAATACCCGAAGAAAACATTGATCATACCACAACTGGTGATCACAATAGGGTAAGCAGCAGGATCTTCGATTATCTCACTGCTGGGGGTATCATTTTCAGGAAGGTATTTCAAACCAATTTCTTGACCATACACTGCCACTGAAAATATATAGTAATTTTCTACAGGAATAGAGCTGTTTGACCCAATTCCGATGCAGATAATTATATTATCTGTACCTAAAATCCCTCTGAGTGTTTCAATCAGGTATGGTATTCTTCACTTTCTGTTCTGATCTGCTTAGCATGGCTGAGCACCATTAAACAGCTGTCAGATTCCACACAAGAAGTGGCTGGATTTCAGTAATAAGCAAAATGGTTCCTGATAGTGTTTAAAACACCTGGGGATCCTTCCAAATGAACAGTGCAATGAGGCTAAACTATAAGATTAAATTGCTGTAAAATAAGCCCCACAATTTCTTCATAAAAGTACACGCCCTAATACATTTAGTCTCTGAAGAGCTCAGTTGTTGCCAGGAATGAAACATACCTCGATGAAGCTTCAGATAAGGGCATGAAGAATAATTCACAAACTTTACGTTCAAGAAAATTAGACAATTAACTCCTCGTGACATACAGCCCAAGCTATTCTCGTGTTTCTATCAGCACAGACCATCTACAACAGATACGGTCAAGTGCTAAACCATGAGTCAGAGGACAGAGCTCAGTATGTGCGTTCAGCTATCACAAAATACAATGCCAGCCTCTTCATTTGCAGTCCAAGGAGATTTTATAACCAACATTTGAAGAAGAAAGCAAACTAACTGGTCATGAACACGGTTAGGTAGAAGTGAGAGGAGGCTTTCAAACCATCAGAACAGCAAGGTTGTAGAAGAGCCTCCTATCAGAACACTGGGGCCAAAAATGCTAACAACCCTTAAAATGAAGTTTGATCCATTTATGACATGAATTGTGTATCACGGATCTAGTGATGGTAGAGGATTTAGACTCTGCTCTGCAGCACCCTCCTCTACGTATCTGCAAGAATCTGCGCTGGTAAGGAGGCGTGAATTGTCTGCCAGCTGTGGGTATATATAATCTTAATACCAACAGCTCAGTAAAAAACATTTCCAGAAGAGATTTTCAGGGCTACAAAGACTGCCTCAGCAATAGGTGAACCACAAGATACTTGAAAAAAGAAATGAGAGGAAGAGAAAACAAGACAGCAGAAATCTGCCCGTGAAATGTGGAAGCTTCCACACATCCAAAAGTTTCTCCAACACCTTACCTGTAGGAACTTCCTCTTCTACCAAAGCCATAGAAGTTCAGAAAACTACAGAATGTCTGTAGTGAGCTCAGGTCCAGGTGTAAGTTTACTGTGACAAAGAAAAAATTCAGCTCCACTTGAGAAGCAGCCACTGCATCCCCATCATAACATCCTGCCCCCAGGAACTGAGATGGCAGGAACTCTTTGATGGTACAGGTGCCTATATCGAAAAGGTTTAGGATGGACAGTTGAGGAGGTGACAACTGTCACACAGTACAGAAACGAGTTTGACAGCTCCCTGTAAACTACCTGGGCCTGGCATTCCCCTTTCTCCTTTCCGTCTCCCACAACTGCGCAACAGCGGTACTGCTGCCTCCAACTACAGCCCCTTTGCTTCACATTTAGGAGCAAAGAAGCACAGAGCCTGTTTCACAATCTGTGAAAGAGCTTATCTATGCAGGACCCAGAATTGCCAGTGCATTTAGATATACCCCCAATTTCAATTTTATTTATTTTTTTTACACTTGTTCCTACAACTGTGTGTCACTGAAAACATGCTTTTAAAAATATTTCAGCAGAGAATAATCACCTGTTCATAAATTGATTTCAAGAGTGATACAGATATCACAGTAATTTAGAACCAGGTTGGGGTTTTTTCCCCCTCTTTTTTTCACTGGGATAGCTCTCAGATTAAATCCACTGAAATAAATAGAGACATCCCAGATCTCCCCCAGCAAACATTTTTGTAGCTTAGAAAACAAATACCAGAAGGGGTAAGGAAAAAAAAAATAAAAAAAAAATCAGACAACTTCCCAAAGCTGAAATTGCCCTTTCTATTCAAACACAGTACTATACCCAAAACTGAAATTGTCACACAGCCCATTAATCTCCATTACAAAACATGTTCTTTATTTAGTAAAATTACAGCATTTGGTTGAATGATAACAGTATTTACATACTGGTTTATGAGCTCCTGAGATGTTTCTCAAGCAAATAAAATAAGAGAATAGGTTACGGTTTATTGAAATAAAAGAAGTGCATTGTTCCTAAGAGAACAACATACTGCTGCTATTATTGCTCCTATGCTACAAACATTTAAAACAATGTTGTCCTTTAAAGGATTCATAGCACATATCATTTACCAAAATAGGACTAAATCAGTGGTGCATACAGAATAGCCCTCAATGATGACAAAGGCAATCCAAAGAATCTACAGAAAACATCCAAATTTACAAAATTCCAAGAGTCCTCCTGAAAATAACACAGAAAATTTTGTACCGCAACTATGCTCTGTGGAGTAGTCTAAATCCAGAAATGGAAAAAATCTAGCAATAAAGATTTTTTTTTAAAGAAAAGAACACTACAAACATACTGATGTCACTATTTATGATGTCACATCCGTGCTTGTGGAACATCACTCAAATTGAAAAAAAAACCACAAAAAGCAAGCCCCCTCCCAATCTACCCGTAGAGAAAAGATCAGGCTGAATAGATGACATGTTAATAAATTCCAAAGGCATTCTAGAAAATAGCAAATACTCTCAGTAACTCAACAGCAAGAAAACAAAAACAAGTACCTACATAGCTGCGGCTTTCTATTATTAAATACAAAGCATCATAAAAATATCTACACACAGCATCTTCCAATGGTGTAAGGGCTGCCTTTAATTTTTTTTCATCAAGACATTCTCTCGATTGACTTATCACTGAGACATCAGTTTCAAAAAAAATGAGCAATTTTTTAATCAGATTAAAAAGCTTTTTTTATATACTTTTCATTTCTAATGAGACAATAGTTCTCTATTAAAATATAGTTTATTCATTTATGACTATTTCTAAGGGGACTAGTAGAACATTAAGCCTTAGACTGCAGCATGGGGAGAACTCCATGGATGTCAAAGCCTGCAAAGTGAAATGAATGGCATTTAACAGTCACAGTCCAGGGCCAGAGCTGGTGAGCGAAGCATTCCGTCTACTAACCATGGCAAACCACAAACCCTTGTTGCAGAACACACACGGACTGAAATTCAACCTGCTGGACAGTGACTGCTCTTAGGAAAATCTTAACAATTAATGTCAGCAGTAAAAATATCCTTTTGAGGGAAAAACAGGGGTTTTGTCCATTTCCTGCTTTTACCATGTAAGGTGTCACTTTTCTAATGATCAGTTTTGATATCAGACCACAGGTAACTTTCCAAAACATGCAGATATGCATGCATGCTCCCATATACTAAATAAGCCATGTAAAAATTCTCCATTTGAAAGCTGCTTTTGTTAAGTCCTGAATTTATGTTTTCAGTTAAGCGTTCTATAGAGCAATACAAACAGCACAACCTTAGCAAAATAAAAATCAAGTTATGTAAGGATCTGGCGCTCCAAACATGTTTGTATACCAAGGAATAGGGCATTTTAAAATGCTAGCATTATAATAACTGGAGCCTCACTTGAAGATTTATTCCACAGCAAACTTTCCCCACTTCTTCATCAACAGCCCTTTCTTCAATTTTGTTTTCTTCATTCCCTGCATAAACTGGTTATTATAAACTGTGAAGTATCGAAGCAGCTTTGCAGCAGGTGCAGCTATGAAAATAAAGGATATGAAGCATATTTCTAGTGTTTTGAAAGGTTTGTTAAGTAAAACACTAAGGATTTTTACAGTTAGAGACGTGTGTGCACACGTACATATCCCCAAGTATCTATATATCTGTATCACCCCTCTGCACAGATTGCACGAGAGTCCAGATCTGCCAGCTTACAACACACTGCAGAATCATGACCCAAACAGGTAAATTATTGAACTCAATACACCACTGACCATATGAGCTTACTAGGTAACTGTTTGAAAAATAGTTTCACCTATACTGGTCACCCATTAAGGTGACTCTGTTGCTGTAAGAAATATAGGACCATATGGGGAAAAAAGAAAAAAAAAAAGAGCAAGAAGTCAAATTCCATTTCAATAGCCCTAA
>JAVJGI010000063.1:21805020-21859900 GCA_035590275.1 Ibycter americanus
CGGGCCCCGGCTGCCGGGAAGCGCGGCGGAGCGCGGCTGCCTTCCCCCCGCGACGCCTCCGGCTGAGGCGGCACCGGGAGATGCCAGCCGTATCACGCGTCTCCAGACCCGCATGTCTAGCAGCCGCGCAGGCAGAGACGGCAACCTTGCAGACAATACCTCTCGCAGGGAAGTACGCTTTGACACAGGACAAAAGGTGACTAGCGAGGTGCCGGAACACCTCCGGCTCTGCTCCGAGTTCTGCAAGCACTCTTGCGCAGTTCGTGGTCTCGGTAGCGGTCAGCTCCTTGGCCATTACCCGATTTTAAAATAAAGTAACAGCTGCCACGAACAGTGTGCCGAGGAACACATCCCTCTTGTATAACAGAGGCCATGTTACATGCAGCCCTGCTGCCTCCTGCACAGAAGCTGCTAAAGCTGGCTGCTCTGGCTGGAAGCGTGGCCTCAGTAGACCGGATCACGGTGTTTGTACTGATCGCAGCACAAGCTTTTTCCAAATGGCACTGGAAAGCAGCCGGCATGCCACTTTCTGCCAGCAGAAAGGGACTGCTGCTATGGCTGTCGACACTGCTGGTGCCGGCACCTGATGAAACTCACAGGTAAACCTTGGACAAATGCACACTCCGCTGCCTAATCACCAATAACTGCACTGCTCCACCACGAATGGTGGCTGCTCACAAAGAGCTGTGAAACGTACCATGAGTCCTATGTGCCCCAGCAGCTTGTCCACGAACTGGATTACATCTTGTGCTGCTGACAGTCGCCGTAGCGGAAGGGTAGAGTCTTGGGTCAGTCAATTTGGAGGTCCTGAAGTTACAACTATCCGTGTCTGAAAAAAAACCACACAAGAGTTCTGATTATTTGTTAGCTGCCTACATCTGAGAGGAACGGGCAGAGACTGGAGAAGACAGAGTAGCATTAAGAAGGATTCTGCATTTATTTTCAGAGCGCAAATAAATTTGAGGAGGTCAGAGCTGGACTTGCAGACCTTGCCCACTGAGTACACCAGTGCCTGTTCTCGACAATTACGCGTTCAGTTGTGGCGGGCCTGGAAGCCCTGGGGTATGGACACGAAAGGCCATCCTGTTTCTCACCAGTGACACGTGAAACCACCTCAAGCCTGACAGAAGCTGTTCCTAGACAGCAGGCTTGGAGGGGTAGTGAGGGAAAGCGGGAGAGGGAAGCAGGAGTACAGTTTGCTCCCAGTGCCTTATGTTGAGGCTGGGGAGAGCGTCCCGTTATTGCACCATACCACATGCCGGCACAGACAGGTTCACAGCCTTTTGGTGTGGTCTTGCCGGAATCTGCAGAGGGCGGCAAGGTGGTCCTTGCCCGATGCGAGTTTGGCGAATTACAGCTGCAATATCCTCCAAACTCTCTCCCTTTACTTTTCGCTAATTGGCAGCCTCCAAATAGAAGTGAGAATTATGTGAGCTGTGGAAACTGAACTGCCTGTTATCCTGAGAGAAAGCTTATCCCTCCCTCTTCAGATCAGGGTTTAAGCAGGCTGACCAGGCAATGTGTGTTGGGAAACTTGCCCGGCTAATAAAAAAGGACTTCATTCCTCAAAGCTGCCAAACCACTGCCTTTCACCAGCACTGGGAACAATTGGACTACTTGCCACAGTAAGGATTATTCACGTGAGTGTTTTGCAGGACTGTTTTTAGTATTGCAGATACTTCAAATTATCAGTGTGGGGTGTTTTTTTTCTCTTCTCCTTTTATCTGTTAAAGGCTGCTGAAATTTAGCATACCTACCATAGCTATACAATTGCCATTTGGTGTATATTTTCCCCCATTTTCTAAAACTAAACAATTTATTTTCTCAGAAGAGAAAGAAGAGAAGGAAATGCTGAAGGCTACAATAGGACAACATACAGTAGAGCTTTGGTTTCCAGAAGAAATTAGGGAGGGATTTACTCTTCTGTGATTTCCCAAGTGCCTAGAACATCTGATGCAATGAAGAAAAATTAATTTTATGTTGTTTAACAACATCTCTCTCATAAGTCACTAGCAATGAGAACGAGCTAATGCAGGACAGACTTGTAGCATGTTTGTAGAGGCAACAATCTAAGAGTTTTTGTAGCACCTACGTAAGGGAAGAGACAACGGAGCTTCACTCTTCTGCAAAAAGAGAGTGTGCTCAAAAAACCTGAAAGCACCATGAGAAAAAAAACCCAGGGTGACAGTTCACTTGAGCTTTATGTAGCAGAGTAAAACCATCATGACTTCTGTCAAGCTCCCTCTATGAATCTGCTCTGCTGAGACATTTCCCGGGCGCAGAAAAGGTCTTCCTCGTTCTTTGGTCTTTTATTTCCAGCTTCCAACCCATACCAAAATGGTTCATTAACTTTGATCACTTAGCTTGTTTAAACAAGTGAGATGGCATTAACAGCAGACAGGTATGCCGAGAAACTTGAGGAGATGTGTTTGGTTAGATTAAAAAGGGCTTTAGAAATTGCTGCAGACATTACCTGGAACAGATCCCACCAAAAGTAACAGTAATGGAACAAAAAGGTACGAGTTTCACCAAAAGTTTCCGGTTGATTTTGTTGATATCATGTCGATACAAATAATAATAATTTTTTAATTTTTAATTTGGAAAAAAGTATCACACAAATCTGTGATTCTGGAGTAGACAAGATATTGAGGATCATATGGACACTTTTTGAGAGCACCAACACAGCAACGGAATAAGTGGCAGAAAAGCTATAACGCACACAACCATCAAACACCACGGAAAGCACACTCTTGTGGAGGACAGGCACAAGGTACACAGAAAACACACACACACACACACACATGAAAATCACAGTTTACAAGGGAACAGTACACCACCACTTTGCTGTAGTGTTCATGGTCCGTTAATATGCAAGCATATTTTGAATTTGAGGTAGTCAGTAATGGTCTTCTATATACACAACTCATACAGCTGTTGAAATACCCCACTTTAAAAAGAATGCCAAAGTACGTTCCTGACCCAGAAAGTATATAGAATCACAGAGTATCTCAAGTTGGAAGGGACCCATAAGGATCATTAAGTCCAACTCCCTGCTCCTTGCAGGACTACCTAGAACTAAATCATGTGACTAAAAGCGTCATCCAGGCTCTCTTATACAATAGCCCACATTCCTGACTGTGGATCCAGGCTCCAGTGACCTCTGGCCACACCCTGCACACGTCAAAGGGAACTGTCAAACCTTCCTAGGAAGCTTTGTTAGCTTCAATATAGCAGTTGCAGAGAACATACGGCTGCAGAGCTGGATAATCATGAGGGCAAAGCTTGGATAACATAGCACAAAAAGAACCAGCGAGGTATTTTGGTGCTGGTGGCACTTCCTGTCTTAGGTGTTCCCTTGACATTCCCCCAAGTTCTTCCAGTTACAGCTCCTCCTTCTGTACAACAAGGCGCCAGGGCTAAGGTGCATTTTCTTCCACTGGACATATTCCCTTGTCTGTGGTTTCAATGTCTTTGCAGGAAAAGAGAAAGTAAAAGGTCATAGGTTGAGGACATTCAGAAGAGCAAATTTCAGAGCCATGCAAATAGTAGGACATCCACTAGGTCTTCAGTGGAGTCAGGCTGCACAATTCTGATTTATAGACCAATCCTGAAAGAAGAATTTAAATTGTATGCATCTATTCTTTGTAACCATATTCTGTGGCATATCTTTTTAATGGTTTACAAAGCTTTAGTTAATTGAATTTTACAGTAGGACAAGAAGCTGCTTCCACTTGAAACGTACAGCCTATAATACCCAAGAGCAACCTTCTCAAAGTTATGCACCCCATTAAGCTTCAGCAAAAACCAGGCAGACTAGTAAACTACATGTATAGAACCTGAACTAATAACTGAACCTGTATATTTGGCAGTAATTAAACTAAATACTACTTTAACAGCATTCTGTCTTATTCTAGATGAAAACAAAGTAAGAAATAACAGGACAGAAATAAGACAACAGTACTGGAGGCACTGTGACTGGATGCAGTTTCAGCAGACCCTTTCCCACAGCCTTTATCTCTAAGCAAAGTGGAAAGCTGGTCAAACAGTTCATCTGGAAGTTACACTCACAGATACAATTTGTTTTAAAGACTGAGAAGCATGTGTTAACTAGCTAGCACAGCACAGATTCAGTGGAATCTCCTTCCTGCTGCAAACTCACAGCATAAACTATGAGCTGCTTTTCATTGTTTGTTAAGCCTCTATTTCCACTCTCCTCTCCTGCCATTTGGATTCATTCCTTAATGGATTTTCTATTTCCAAAATAAACTGAAGTGGGGAAGCACACAACATATGAAGTAATGACTCCTTTGTGCTTATCTGTATAGCACTATGTCCACAATGAGCATCCCCAGATATAAAGAGTAAGCACCAATAGCACAGGCCAGTTCTTAAGAATTTAATACTTTTTGTGACTGAATTAAGGCAAAAGTATTTTTTTTGACAGAGATACCTGTCTTTCTCAGCATGCTATCTTCTCTGTTTTTTTGCAGATGGTTAAAAACTTACTGAATCTTTCCCTTTAGCAAGATGAACACCTCTCTCACATTCCATACACTGCAGACAACCTCTTCCTCCCACAAAGGTAAGCTAATCGAATTAGAGGAACAATTCAGCCTACCCATATTCTCTGGAGAGCTGAAGGGAAACAGGGAAGAGAAAAATCTGATCCAAAGGTACATTTTTCATGTCAAGAAAATGGAAGCTCTTTTAGTGAAGATCAGTAAATGAGACACCATTTCTGAAATGTTGGATCACTCCCAGTCCAAAGTAGGGCTGATTGTTTTTCAATTAACTCGTGCTCCGGTACCTTCTTCTAAACTGGGTTTTCACTCAATAGCTGCTCACGCAAATACCACATTTATATGAGACTGATAACTCACAGGTTTTGTTCAAAATATGTGTTTCTCCAGAAGCAGTAGTAGGTTAAAAGCAGGTTAAAGCAAGCAGAAAAAATAACTTCTAAAGAAGAAAATGTTACTATTGTCTAGATGATGGTTGTGCGTATGTCTTCATACATCTCTGTTGTTCCCCTGGTGGATTCCATCAGTAATCCCTTTCAAAATACCTTACCTGAAAGAACCATTCTAAGTTATTTGGCTCACTGGCAAGATCCTAAACTAATTATTAGAGAGTTCGAATGCATTTGGAAAGCTCACTTTCACTCAAAACCCTTAAGGAAGTCTGCACTAGCCAAGCAATAGCCAATCAGACTAAGCAGTTTGTAGTTCCAAATCACCCTGAATAGGAAAGCTACAAGTTACCTTGTATCACTGTGCATTAACATGTAATTAATAAGATACTTTCTAGAAACTGTTTAATGCAGGCACAGGAGGGCATAGTCAAGCTGAAACACAAAGTTGCATTATTTGCAGGAATCTGAAACATGGCCAAGTAATATTCTTCCTGATTAAGTTTCCCTAAGTACCTGGGAAGAAAGACAAAAAAATACACAAAAAACCCACCTGCGTATCCGAGGTCTGTGAACAGCATACCCACACTGACACTTAGGCACAGTGAAGTGCTCACACAAACCTTATACCACTGCCACTCTTCCCTTTTAACAGTCACAATGCTAAGTAGTAGTGTACTTCACCATACTGAATTCACAACAATTTCAAGCATAGGACCTTCAGAAAGGTGAGGAAGTTATGATAGAAACTATCTGCCTTTTCCTATTCCATCACAACCTAGGCATCCCAGAAAATGTCCTGAACAGGTGGTGCGAGGCTTTCTCAGATATCCCATTGCAATGGTAAGGAGCCATGCCTGTACACCTTCCGATTTGCTTCCCTTTTCTCCAGGTTACAGAACCTGATCTTCTAGCTAATTTAGAAAACCAAAAATTGCCTTCATTGAACATGTACCAAAAATTACACTAACCATCAGTTTATTCAAGCAGCCCAGATACACAGTAGAGACATTACAGCTTAGATGAGCATTAAAACTGAATTATGCCAGAAAGGCAGAAGGAAAAGTTGTAATTTAATTTAAAATAATTAGTCAGGTTTTACATAATTTGAAGCCTCATTTGATTTACTTAAATACTGTATCTAGTAAAATATTTTTATTTCTAGGAAAAATGGAAAGCCATCTACTGCATGCAAATGCCAATTAGCATGCCCAGTGTTACAGAAAACATATATTCTCCTGCCTGCTTTAACTCTCTGAGAACTTAACATTCCACAATAGAACACAACAGTCTCTGTCTTTTATAATAGCAAGTCCAAAATTTTATGTATTTTATACAGACTAGAAGGATGAACATGAATATGAAGCTTCAAGTATTATGCTGAAAAAAGATTCCTTTGGAAGAGGAATTTCATAGTTAATATATTCCAATGTATGAATGGAACAAAGGTACAGTAAGAAGGAAAAGATCCATCTTTCCTTGTGCTTGGAGATGAGAGGGAAGAGGGTAGAACTACTGAACTTTCACAACTGACAGTTCTAATAGCGTAAAAAAAAAAAAATCTAGTTGTTGTTACAGCTGTCTTCATTTTCTATAAAGCACCAAAACCCAAAATAAGCTTTGCAATTTTTTTCAGCTTTTTTCCCGTAATGAAAAATAAAGTGGGCAAAGCACCTTTTAATCAAACAAAATATTTACTTAGACCTGAAGTTAAAAGACGCATTTGGCACCCTGATTTTTTAACTAGTTAAAAACTGAAATTTAGATATGCTTCAAAGTAAAATGATATTTTCCTTTAAAAAACCAAACAAAACCCCCAAACCAAACAACCAAACAAATCAAAAAATCAAAAAAACCAAACCCCCAAACTTTGAACAGGTTTAAAAAGAACATTAAGGTCTTGCATATTTTCCAATTTCTTCTTCAATGGAATAAATCAATCAGAAAATTGGGATCGCTAAATTGACCCAACTATAGGGTTTTTTAGACAAAAAAAGCCACTCCATTTTGGATATGGTAAAGCTACTGATAGCTCTTTAGTAGCCTTTGTACAATCAACATGGCAATTCTTACACAATTTCAAATACAGAAGTACACATGTAGAGTAGGCTACTCAGTAATAGCATCAAGACAGACTCTTGGTATGTCTTAAACTAGGAGACTCAGCTATCCTCAAAGTCATTTACATATCAATGTGAAAAAATGACATCTTACTGTAACATTAAAAATGGCTTTCATACACAGGTTTGTGACTCTAGCATGAGCATTGTGAGGCCTATGTCTGTGTTAAGCCATGAGAAGCTCTGCCAAGACGAGAACTTAGACTGCTGGCAAGCTATTTTCACATGTCATTTTGGCTGAACATCCTTCTTGTTCCATGGCTATAGATGCACTCCCCTCACAGGACGAATCTCAACAACCAACAGCTGCTTATGGCAATGCTCATAGCCATATTACCAAAGGAGAAAAAAAAAGAAAAGAAAAAAAGAAAAAAAAAAAGGCAACTTCTGTCTCTCAAGCCACCAATCTTACCAATCTACAAACAACAAAATAAAGAGCCTATTACAGAAAAATTTAATTTTTTTTTTTTTTCAATTAAAAGTCAAAGATAAGGCGGGAGGGAAGAAACACATATTGGCACACTCACTCCCTCTCCATAAAATCAACAGAAAAAAGATGAGATAGGCATTTAGTCCAAATAAAAAATATTTCAAGGATGCATTTTTTGGATACTTTGTTTATTTGCAACCACCTTGAATTTAAATAAATTGGACAGGGTTGTTAGCCAAACAGCTACTACCTTTAACTCTTTTGCCAAAGGTTTTGATTTACATCTTGAATTATGCAAATTATATATCAAAACATCAGATTCTTTTTTTCCTTCTCAATCAAAGGAGCACAGAAAAACAGCAACTTTCAGCTTAAGTAAGGTCAGCAGTACAAGATCCTAGCCCTCGATTTCTGAATCTTTCCAAGCCTATGAATACAGTATCAGCTGAGATAGGTAAGGCATTTCTCCACTTTTTCTTCTTGAAAGATTCTTCGCTTTTCTTTAAAAGAAAGCTATTATTTAAAAGCAAAAAGAGGCTATGTAAAATATCTTCACAAATGTATTTAGACACGCTATATTCTCTCATTTAGAAAAATAATTGCCTAAAGGTTTCATAGTCAAAATAGGAAGCCCTTTGCTAAAAAAAGTTTGTTTTAGTTGATGTTTTAATCTTGTGACTAGGAGAATTCATGATACCCCACACAGTTATTCTGAAGTTTAAAGCAAAAATAAAACCTGCCATACTCCATAGATTCTTGGAGTACTCTTCCATTTGAGCTTGTCACTTATAGAAAGAAACATAACATAAAATTTGCTATCTTTACTGTCTTCCATAATGCATGGGATTCTTTTATAAATCACCTTGGCAATCCTTGTTGGTATTGTAGAAATTTAACCACCATTTGAACATAACATAAAGCAGCAACTCAGGCAAAACTACTAAAGATTTTTAAAAAGCAATAAAAATCTATGAAGGTAAAATCCTAGTGGGTGAATAACTAACATGAAAATCTATTTACTTATATAAAACAGAATATATTTTTTTCCACATCCTTCATGAATACATTACCCTATGGACACATTAATGAAGAGCCCACAGGACTTTCCCCAGTTTCTTTCTGCAGCTTCCACCATGTTTCATCTCTGCAGGTCTGTCACTAGTCACTCAAAGTAATCAACAGAAATGTCACTGGCAACAGTATGCTTTTTCTCACCTTAGCATGATGGCAATAATTTGCCTCCAAGTTAAATAGATCAAGTGAATAATTAATATTTACAGCACTAGCTTTATGCTAATACAATTTTACTCTTTTTCAAATTATCTATAATCTTTATAATACACTGATATTTTCCTGGTACATATGCCAATGAAAATTACTGCCATGTCTCCCCTCCACTGAGACTCACAGTTTTATAAGACCTTTACGGTAATGTCCAATTACTGTAAGGAACAGCAAGATCAGTGAACAATTTTCAAAGGAACAAAAAGCGGTTCACTTTAAAGTTCCTTACTAATGTTTGTGACTTTTCATAAATCAATACAAACATGCAAAAACAACATAGCAGCTCTACTTAAGAATTTTTGATTGTCTGAACATAAAGCTGAACTCATAACAGATAATAGCTTTAAATTCTCTTATCTTTTTTCCCTAGCGTTGCAAAAATTGTCTGAGGGGGAAAATGTTTGAAATCAATGAGTTCAGATTTTAAGAGCCAAAAGATTTATATTTCTCATAAAAAATATCTAAAAATTTTTTTATCTACTGTTCACCATTGTTTTCAGCTGTGAAATTTTAAGTCTCCCCTACTTTCTATCCATACGTCAAAAATGCCAAAATCTAACAAAACCTAGGAGAAAGAGGCTTAAAGAATAAGAAACAATTAATATGGCTTTTATCACAAGTGCTTCATGCCTTTCGGCTTCAAGTAGACAAGCTGGGAAGAAGCAGCATATAATGATCTTCCAAAATGGATGGTATTAGCTATTCTGTCATTTTGGATTCACAAGCAAATCCAGAAGAGTAATTTCTTACTTCAGATTAAAAAGCCCTTAATACTTTTCCACCTCAGAATCTTCCAGTTACATTCAGGGAGCTTGTGTTCTTTTATTTGGTGTGCTGGGCCCCTGTCTGGTCAACTGTGATCTTATGTTCCAACACAAAAAAAAAAAAAAATGTTTAGGCATGCTCTTTGCATTGGTGCTCAAAGTACAAGCTTCATGGGATATAAAGTATATGTTGCTTCTAATCTGATCTCATAACTCTATTCCATGGGGACATCTTTATCAAGGAATAGATTCTTGGCCTAGGATGCTGGAATTAAAAATTCCTTACTAATTAATTTTTAGCTGGCACAAATCACAGTCTTTTTAAGTTCAGTAGAAACTGTAAGTCTATTCTCCTTGTTTAACCACTTATAATTAAAGATAAATAAATAGCTCAGCTCTGTGTTTCCCTCAGATGAATGTACTGATTACCACAGTAGGTTCTTCTGAAGAACTTTGGTCTGTGGATGAGAATTAGTATTCTTTATTTTTTTTAAGAGTCACTCTCCAAGTGATTTCCCCCAACAGAAAAGGGATTGTGGGAGGTGGTGGGGGGTGCGGGGAGGATAGTTCTGACACAGATCATAAGAAGTTTCCAGAAATATTTTTTAAAAGCCCATAATTATGTTTAATGCTCAAAGATGGATTATTTGTTTAAATGACCATGCTTGCATATGCTTCTACAACCCTTTTCTAAGCAAAATTGTGTACACCCTGGACTGCGTACAGAGATGTAGGACAACCATACATTGGCCTAATATCTTCTGTATCAGGCAATGACATCTGTGTGCCTCTTTTGGCCATGCACAATTAATATAATTTATACCTCAGACTTCATGGGCAAACAAAACAACCATGAAGCAAAAAACTCAGTTTCAATGGACTTACACATACTTATACTACTAGAAGTTTTTGGAGAAGTAATACTTGAGAAAGCATACAGCTAACAAAGAGTTAAACTAATCACATGCTTTACATGATACATGCTTAAATGCTTTGCGAAACTAGGACCTCATAAATGCCAGGAATATGGTCTTTAACATTCTGGGTTTGAAGATCAACTATTAAACCACAATATTTTTCAATTATTAAAGCTTCCTTCTGAGAAAAACAAAAGCCTAAATTAAAATGTAAAGTCTGACAAATTTTTTTTTCTTTTTAAATACCCTCTATTTTTAAAGTTTTGATTCAAACTCAAGAAACTCAGTGGTACCAAGATAGTCAGACAAATGCACTTTATTTCACCTTACTCTTTTTCCCAAAAAATATTATTTTGCATTAGAACTATTTCACTGCTGGAAAAGAGAGCTGCCTTTTTTGACTGGCCACATGATACCACTTCTGTTCCCTCAACAGCATCTACAGAATTACCAAGAGGAGAGCTAGAAGAAGCCATGACAAAAACAATCCTCTGTATGATTGTTGCGTTCATTGTGTAATATGCTATATATCCATACACATCTGTATAGATACACTGTGTAATCAGACTGCTCACCGTATGTACTTGGTGGTTTAGTTTCTGGACTATCAGGAAAAAACAGCGCAGTGGTTCAAAACAAGCCACTTGCTGGAAATATATTTAATGCTTTCAGTATTAGCTGTGAAGAAGCTTAAGCCAAGTTACAGTACTTGTTTTGCCAGTACAGCGAAGCAAGAGATCAAAAGGACCGCAAATAGTTAAATAAAATCCCTCTGTTCTTGTCAGGCAGACTGACACAGATACAGCAACTTGCTTGAGCTTCTGAAAAAGTTAGACAAGGGAAGTGGCAAGCCTCAGGGATGACAGACCTGTTCAACACAGCCCTTCCACTGCATCTTTTCTCCCACTTCTCTCTCCCTTTTACTTCGCCCTGTTTCTGCTGTTAAAAAACAACATCCTAGTTTGAAAGAGCTGCCTAGTCACCTGAGCCACAAAATGCCAATGGGAACAGCTCCAGCTATTCAAATACCTATGCTCAGGATTTCAAAAAGTAGGACCTGACCTACAGCTGGGAGAATTTCAGGAACCACCTCAGAACTGTCAAAGTCCAGCAGCTGTAGCAGTGTATTGAGAGAAGCCAGTCATATTAGGAGCCATTTAACCGTGATAGCAGTCAGCTTTTTCAGAATCCTGATTCTTTCCCAGATGTGTCAAGGTGATGTGTGATACTACAAATGTATGTATTTAAGCTTTTATCCAGATGCTCCTTGGTTTGTGAATGTCTTGAATTCACACTGTGCTCACCTTTTAAAGTGCTTAAATGGTGACAGAAAGCCATTAAAGGCAAATAGAAAAATGAATGAGGACGTGCATGGTTGAAGTAAATTTATTTTTATGTTTAAGTGAATACACACAGAAACTTGTCTGTGGTATTCAGTGACCTGCACTTTCTGGAGCATTGTTCTCCACAAATACAGAAATTCAATAATTAGCTTTCAGGCTATTCATTAAATTTGTGGGGTAGATAAATAATGAATAAGAGCCAGCTATTCATTAGTATGCAATACCTGAAAACTATCTGTTATCCCTTTTGATGAATCTGACCCAAGGTTTCCGGGCTGTTGGAGGGAACGAAAATTGTAGCTGACAGAATAGCGTGCTTTACCCATCAGAAAGAACAAAATGCAAGTTGTTTTACCCCAAATTTGTAAAAACTATGGAAAAATTATTTTTAGGAAAATAGTTTAAAGCATGCTATTTTTGGTCTACCAGATACAAACAGCATGCAAGCCTTCCAAGATGCAGAATAGGTGTCAGCTGTTCATGACTTAGCAACAAGTTGTCTGCCTAACCCCTTCAGTCTGTTGCCTATGAACCCTCCCTGGTAACAGGCAAAGGGAGAGAGGCTCCTGCCTGAAACCCTCTCCATCATTTCAAGACCAGTCCTGACTCATCCCTGCCACAGACTTGCTTTGGATTACAGAGAAATTGTTTTGTTTGGTTTTAATTTCATTCTGAATTGGAGCAGCATTATTATTATTCCCAGGAAGTAGGATGGGTTAGTGCACAGCTATTTTATATTTAAGCAAGATTGTGCTTAATGCTTTCAATTTTAGTGCCACTGCCTCTGGAGAATCCATGATATTTCAGTGCTTGGTCACTGCTACTTTCTTTATCCCAGCAGGTTCCCAACACAAGCAGTTCATGTATTGCCATGCCAGCTCAGCCAAGCAAGACTATGAGTTTTGTGTTTGTACTGCCTGTGTCTAACTGGAGTAGCAGCTATTGATGAACATTCTGAAAAACAAAATCTCTAAATGCTCAAGAAAATAGTTAAAGCAATTGGTACTCCAAAAAGAAGAAAAGATCAGATTGCAGTGCAGTTCGGAAAGTGCTATGAAACTCATTAATAGCAATATGTTCTCTACACATTGAAAAGATGAAGCTAATTAGTAAATTTCTGCAGTTCCCCCCAAGAAGCCCTGTAGATTACTAAATGGGTCCACAATACTGCTGGCATCATTCAAACATGTGCATTTACATTTGATCATTTACCAGAGTGTTTCTCACAGCTCTTCTAATTATGGACTGGGAGCCACACTTCTAGACTCCTAAAAAAAGAGTAAAAGAAAAATCTGAAAATTTTGCATTGTCTCCCTTCCTGTTTTAACTCCAGAAAGAGCAATTTTTGAATGGACTAACTTGTGCACACCTCTGTCTCTTCATTAGGAAGAAAAAGATTACTGCTCCCCTATCACCGTCAGGCTTGCTTATGAAAGAGGCAATTCCACAGCCTTGTGCTGCAAGCAGGACTTCGTCAGTTTTCACTCAGAAAAGACCTAATCAGGAACAAGCTAGGAACCACACCACTCCAAAATCATGTCAGACTGTTGTTTTTTCCCCTACATTCTCAGAAATAGAGGGTTATTGCATTCCCAGCATCAGCATACCTTAGGAACAGATTTTTTTCCTGATCTTCTACCTGCCTTGCAGATTAAGCGAGATGGGGGGGATTCTTCTGGAATCAGGAACATGCAAGCCTTAAACGTGCAGGCTTTCAGCAACTGACTGCCCCAGTCTGTGGAACACAGGCCCTCACACAAGTCCCTGGGTAGCTGGGAGAGACCTTCTACAGCTCTGATGATAGGTAGTCTATTGAGTAAAGCCAAAATGAGTTTGGTCACTGCAGTTCATTTGGAAAAATCAATTGCAGGCCACTTGCTCCTGAGAGAGGCAATTCCAAAGTATGCTGTTCCATGACCATATTTTGCAAATTCCAGCTGTAAACAGTGTTCTGCCTGGTCAGTCAAAATGCTGAGAGGTATCCATGAAATAGGAAGGATCCTGATACTCATTAACAAACAGCAAAATTCATGCCTGAAAAACATGGTAGTCAGACACAGCATAATGCAAACCCAGCAGTGAGCACGTTAAGTCATCCCAGCAATCTTCCCAGTCACTGCAATTTTACAGTTGTTTTCAAACACAGAAATAAAAATTGAGATTTGCATTACGTCCTGAATGTTCCCCAAACCTGGTACACTTGCGGTCATGTGAAAATGGACAAAAAGAGTAGGAAATTCAGAGCCGGGTTCATCTTGAAGAGACTTCTCAGCCACCAGGCTTTTCACACGTGCAGACAGAGTTTCAATCTGGATACCTATACTTACAGAGCAAGTCAAAGAAGCAAATCTAAATTGTGAACAACAGCAGGACCTTATTGGAGGTTGACTGTTGTCAGGCCCACAGACCAGTGTCTTTCTCATTAAGCAGCGGAGGTGCTTTCATATCTGAAGAACAGCCTGGCTTGAATTACTTTTCTGCTATACATGGATTTATCAAGCTGAAGTTGTTGAGGAGCTAGAAATTGTGAATTGCAGCTTGCCCAGCTGAAGTTGCACTAGAGTTGCACTGGGGACTTGTACTAAGACTTTGGGTTGTGTCCGAGTTGCTATTTGTCAAGTTTTCTGCTTTTGAAGTGCTCAGATGGACAAAGCTAAATTGCTGAGCTGGGACACTACCCCACTGGTGTGCTACAACCACCTCCTACATTTCAGAAGCACCTCTTACACACTTAGAAGGATGTTCCAGCTGCAGACTTTCAAGGGTAATTTTGAATCACACTCGGAATTTAAGAGGTTCTAAGAAAGTATAAGGTTATAGGCATATAGATTGATGGATGCTTCAATACTCAGTATAAAGCCTTCTATGTTATTTGATTCTATATTTACGCTTTAACTCATTAATGGGTTTAATTATGCTGCACAAGCTAAACATACAGCTTTCTGCAGTTATTTTTCCATATAAGGGATTCAGATGCCTCTCCTCTTCTCTAGTGGAGGTCTTTTATATGATGTGATAAAATAAATAAATGCAAGCTAGAATAACAGCCATATATTAATCTGTTGAGCATTCCCAGAAAGGAAAAAATCATCTCCTGTTTAAAGTTTTGGTGCACCATTAAAGAAGCCAGAAGAGGCAGGTGGAACTGCATTCTGTACTGGAACCTTACGAAGATCTCTAGGGGGGAAAATAGTGGGGTTTAGTCTTCATAAAGGGAGAAAGCAATTTACTGGAAGATAGATAAATAAAAAACTAAATGCCACTTTCTGGATTCTGGTAATCATAATAAACCACTCATTTTGCTACTTCTTCAGTTTTTACTTTATCACTTTTCATAGAGAGAAGTAGCTGTAAACATCTCATTTGCATCAATCTCAGCTATACAAAGATGACTTAGGAAAATGTACTCCAGTGAATGACCTTATATCAACTTAACGTGGGCTACGTTATGATTCTAGAAAGCTGTACCTTAAATAGTAGTATAGTGAAGTTTGGATAAAGATACAAATGAGGTTTGATACTCTCAGTCAGGCTTTGAATCAAGGAGAGCTACACATCTTTATAAATACCACCCAGGTTTATACAAGTCTAGAAAAAACAACAGATGTCTCGAAACTCTTGTTTCTGAAGGGAATGTTCTGAGCATTGAGTTTTCTGACAAATTTCAATTACGTCTCACTTATTCAGAATAAAGATTTTTCTACTGGCTTATCTGGATTTTTCTCAAAGGCATTGGTACAATGTATGAAATGGGAAGATGAGAATAAAGACTACTTACAGAGGTCATATCAAGATAGAATATCACATAGTAATACTGAGAACGGTTACACTGGAGAAAAATCTGAGAATTATTTTTAGGTAGTGCTGATTGTCTGCAGATCATGAAGTTCAAGTCCCTTTTCAGTAGGGGCTCCTCTATCACCTTTGAAAATCAGGCTTAGAAAAAAATTAAGTATTTTCAAAAGCACTCATGAGTCTTTGGAACAGAATTCACAAAAAGGCTTCTTCTGCACAGTGACACTGAGCTTCACAATGCCTAACTCGCAGTCAAATGAGGCTTAAAACAATCCCCAGTGCCGAGTTAGGTGCCCACGGTTTCTCTACAATGCAGAAGGAGGGTTAAACAGAGATGAGGTTCATGCAGAGTAACAGAGATGTCTTAAGGCCACAGACACCAGGTGAGCAATCCTCACCGCAGGGAGATAGCTGCCTCCACTCTCTGAACTTCCAATGCTGAGGCTTTTTCTATCATAAAACAGAGGGTACACCTGTCATTTATAAATAGCTGTAAAGAAGAACTCTTTCTTCATCTAATAGCTCAGCAGTTAAAGCTCTCACAAAAGTTTTAGGACATCTCTAATTCCTCCTCCTCCTCCTTCTCCACCTAAGGTCCACATCTTTTACACAGGGGAGCATAAGGTAAATACACTTTCAACTTCTGTTGTTGCAGCTCTCTCCACTGTCCAGAAAAGGGAAAGAGAATGGTGTGAGTCTATAATCTGATAGTTAAATACTGCTCCGTAAGATACATACGTGCAGTTTCCCATTATAAAAGCAGTGAACAACACACTTGATTAGGTAGTGAACTTGATTAAAGTGGCATGAACTAAGGTGCAAATAGCACGGCCACCAATACCTGCGTTTCTGGGGGAAGGCATCCAGAACATGCACAGAGACCTGCAGTAACAGGTTACAATTTGGCTTGGATGTCACAGTCTAGCTTTTCCTTCCCACCCCTCAACACCAAAAAAGTCCATCCTGTAGCAGCAAAAGCCTGCAGTTCCCATGCCTACAATGGCTCAGGGGCAGCCATTGCTTCCACAGAGACAAGTTTGCTGATTGGCACCATCACACCTTTGATTGCCAGGAGCGCCTATCTCTTGCCAAACTCTTATTAAGAGGAAACTGTGAGTAGGAAACTGGTGTCTTTTCAGAAGCAAATTAACAACTTACTTCTCTATAATGGGCAACAGCCTCCACATCCTTCTGTATTCCCAGCTTCTGTTGAAGTTAAAATCCAGCAGGAGCTGGGAGCCAGGAGACAGTTTCTCACAGCATTTCACAAAAACAGCTGCAGTATACAGAAGGGAAGCAGAGGTGCTGAGAGGAACACGGTGATAGTCCCACCGTGCACTGGCCCCAGCTAGGAACCTTCAGAGGCAAGCTCTACAGAGCAGAGAAACATCCCAGGCTTAGGTGCAAATTATCCTCCCAACGTTATTCACCTAACCAGTGCTGATTTGACCATAGTTCAGTCCAACTCAAGAGGCCCATGGTAAGTGGAGGAAATTTTGCTTAAATCTAGTGGATGTGCCCTTGAATTGGTTTCATTGGTTTAATCGCTCAGCTCTGCTTTTATATGAAATGGGCCAGCTTCAACTCATTACTCAACTATCGGGGTGCGGGGGTGGGGAAGCGGGGCCGGGCCGGAATCGGACAGGACAGGACACTATCATGAGGCTGCTAAAAATGCTCAAAATTTCTAGTCTACTTCCTCATAAGTTATTTACAATCTCAATCCAGTAAATGTTTACTTGCAATTGGTATTTAAACTGTTGTATTTGGTTTTGCATTGAGTGACACTTGTGACACTTGACACCAGATTTGCCACAGATATGCAGAAGGGAAACAGGCTGTACTGCACACAGCTCCTAAAAAAAGAAAAAAAAAGTCCTCACTGCAAAAAGGTTTTGCTGCTACTGCTGACACCAGCTGCTACCTGCTGAAATTATAACATCTGAATGCCTGGTTCCCTAGAAGTGCCCTGCAACTTTTCAGCAGTCATTGCTATAAAGATAGTGTACCACCAAGCTAAGACAAAAATTAGACACAGCAATCTCTTAGAAAGTCTTTTGATTTTTTCCTGGTTTGTGTTGTATCTTAGTCTTGCACACTTGCACTGGAAAACTCTCCCAGTAATAACTGATTTGAGAATGCACAAAAAGTGGTATATAATTCATAAAATAAAAACCTTAATATATACCATTGGTAATGAAAAACATTGAGCTGAAAAAGTATAATATTCAGCATTTCTATCTGACTCAAAATATGTATCAATACTACTTTTTCACATACAAAAGAGGTTTTTAAAAGATACATTTGGGAGAATTTTCACACCTCAAAATTTATAGTATAAAACAAGATACAATTTATGCTCTTTGCTGCTTTAAACCTCTTTCAGTTGAGGAAGTTACAATGAGAAAAGTATCTGAAATGACAGGCAAAGAATATTAATATCACAGGCACTCTAAATAATCAAACAGTCTTTTAATTAAAACTTATTTTAAGTTTCTTGTCAAAATAAGAATGTAGGCTGTGTCATAGCTGTTTTTAAGCAAATGTAAGCAGAGTTCTCAGGCCTGGAGAAAAAGAAATTTAGTAAGAGTTCGGTGCATCTGGTTTGGCCATTGATGTTTCTCACCTGATTGAGCTCTGGCCTCAGCAGGTGCTTCATGAGAAAAGCTCAGCTGCTACCCATTTTTACAGGTACTGTAAGCTTTGGAGAAAACTTAAAATCAAAACTGAGGAAGGAACAAGAGAAACAGAGTGGCAGACAGAGAGACTCATATCTTTTCCCTTTCTCTGAACTAACACAGAATTAAAAGGCCTAACTTCTTAGAAACAAGGCATATTGATACACCTGAAAATCATACATGAATGTGCAGTTTACCATGTCTATGAAGACAGCTACCTAGGCAAAGCTAAAGTTCTGGAAGGAACTGCTGACTTGTGGATATTTCTCCCAGGGCAGAGAGGCAATTCATTGTTTTCACCCAGACTCATATGAAGTGTATTAGCCTTGACAGTTTTTCACAATTGTTTCAACTTAAAGCTTGAGGTGGAGAGATGGTGAAATACAAAGGCCTTGCCCCAGCTCTCCTCTTACTAACTTAAAACTTCCACTGACTTAAGACCTGTGAAAAAGGGTTGGTCTGTTTCTGTGGGCTAGGCAACTGAACTTGGCTCCTCTTCACGTACAACCAGGATGAATTACAAAGCTGTAACTCATGACACATGGTTGCAACATATTATTTTGCTGCACACACATACCTGACAGATTTCACTCTCCCCTCCCCTTCACACATATTCCTCAGGCTTTATTTTATTCCATGCTGGAGTTCTGCTTCTTGACTAGGTATTTTCACCAAGAGCTCACCTTTATTAAACTTTCCCTGAGAGTTTTACCTTTCTGTTATAGCCCTGTTTGCATTTTTGTGTGATGCTATTCCAGGAATAGCTGTGTTACCAACCTACAAATTAACGAACACCACCAGATGGTAAAAATATGTCTGACTGATTATTCCAAAACCATAAAATGTGACTTTGTTCATAGTTCTGTTCATTAAGATTTGTAAAGGCTTGTTGAGTTCAAGATCACTATCATCTATTCAGTGGTCAAACAACCCATTACTAAGCAGTGAGCTGCAGTCTCTAGAAAATATTCATTTAACCAGAGATGTCAAGAAAAATCTTATTTCAAAAGATGTCACTTCTTTTCAGCCAGTGTGCCATAAAGCTTCTATATCACCCCTCCCCTTGTTTTTGTTTCTGGAAATTCTACACAAAGACTATCACTATGGGAAGCCATTTGCATTGAAGAGCTGATCATTTTACATGCACCATTTTTAACTTCTATATGATACTGTATTGGCATGTTCTCATCTGAGCTTGTATCCCACAACTGGGTTTAGAAGATTGACTAGAATGAACCTGCGTTTTGCCGAGCAACTTGCAGGGCATACTGAATACATGAGTCTAAATTAGACACCCAATTTTCATAGCTACATAGAGCAATATTAAAACTGAGAATTTATGATTTGTCTTCAAGTTATTCACGAGACAATTTCAATTTCCTTAGTATATTCCACTGTAAAAACATTTGCTAGACATATGCAGTAGGTAATTCTTAAGCTACATATTATGGATATGAGCCTATTGCCTCTCCAAAGCTCGTTAGCTGGTTTAACACATTTTCATATGTAAAAATCTCTCTTTAGATTGGTAGTTTGACTTTAACCAGTATTTTCCAGCACTCATTCACAGCATGCTCTGTCTAGGACAGATACAGACTACCTGCTCCCGATGTAATGTTTTCCTACTTGCCTTTTTGTTTAAATCCTGACTGAATGCAAAACACTTCCCAGACCTCTTGCTATATTCATACACAATTCTCTTCCTACAATTAAGAGTATAAGGAAAGCAGAAACTGTATAGGTGTTATCCTCAATTGATATACTCCAATCATCAGTCCAGTTGTAGAAAAAGAGACTGGGTCCAAGCCTTCAAGGAAGGAAGCACTCTCAACTATTACTAATTAATGGATGCAAATGCACTGAACAAGTCTTTAAAGGCAAAAAAAGGCATTTTCTTGCACCAGGCTCAAACTTCATGAGTGTTTTAAGGAAACCAACGCAATATATAATAACAGAGGTCATGAAGGTTCTCCTCTAATATCTCCTTAAGTGCAAGCTAAATTCCTTTTTCTTTCAAAAACCAGAGATAAATAAGCCAAACAGATAAAATTCTACACATTGCTTAATTTGGACAGTTCATCCTGTCCTTTAGTGGGAAAACTTGGACACAAAGGCTTTTGACTCTAAAAAGAAGTAAAACTGCAATCCCAAACTGAATTATTTGAGTGCATCTAGTTAAAAGATACATTGCAAGAACTAAGGTTTACTGTATTTGCCAAAGCTCTAGTGCAAACATCACAACACCTTATCTAAGACTTTCTTCAAACAGCTTTAGAAAAAGACAAAACTTCTTGCATTTTTACCCTAAGGCATTAATGTTCTCTTTCCTTGTGCAAAAACATTTCAAATCATTACTCTCATACACTGTAAAACTTATCAGACTCTTCACATAAGAGTTGGCTTTAGATCAAGCCTTGATAGACTTAGTTCTGGTTTTTAAGGAGCACCCATAGCAAGAATTTTATTTGTCCTACCCTCTGTGTTATCATAGCCTCATCCTCTATTCCCCGTTGCAAAATTAAATTCCATGTGATTTTCATACAATATAGACAAGAAAATCCCTAAAGGAACTTTTTACTGTTTAGACTTCCAAGAAATTCTTCTCAGTCATTATACCAATGAATAAAGACTTCTAAATTCAGGCCTACAGAAAGCAACGCCAGAAAATCTTGAACTATAAAAATATTTTCATTAATACTTATTATCATCCTTTTTGTTTTAAAACCCTCCTAAGATTTTCTTAAAGCATCAAAATTCTTAGATGTATCTTAAATATTTTGAGATAATCTTGACACAGATTTTATATCAACATAAACATCTTAGATAAGGGTGGCTTCTTAGATTCACTTGCTTATTACGCCACAGTGACATGACTGTACACATACCCATATAATTGAAATCATACTGCTTGGTGTTACCTAACCTACTCTGAGCAAACTGAGGCAGATGAACTGGTTTTCAGAAAAATAATAAATTTCAGTGACAATTTATAGTCAGCATTCTTTTCAGAGTCCTTATTAGTTTAGTATTTGGTTTGCTAATGCTACAAAGAAACACCTATTTACAGCAGCTCCTCCAAATTGAATTTTAAAAGGAGTCTCCAAATTTCATTTTAACAAATGCAGTTTCATGCTCACCTTGAATGCTTACCTTGAGGTCAAATATTCATTTTAAGTTGGACTGAAATGCCATCCCAGATTTTCATAACAAAAATAGGGCGGTAACACCAGAAATACGCAAACTGAGCAAACGAGTGAGCAAGCCAAACTGTAAGAACATAAGTTTGCAAAAAATCAAAGAAACATCAGAATAAAAAGCCATCAGTTTACTCTTACTCTCTCATGAGAAAATATTGCAGCCTTTGATTATGTAATAACGCACTATTTTTTTCCATGAGATTCCTACCTCATACAAAAAATCCATGCATTTTTCATGCAATGAGTGTAATTCCTGCCTTATGTGCCATGTAGTCTCCAAACTTTAAAGAAATTACCATTTTTTGCATTTTTTACAATTATTTTTATCACTTGTCACTACAACATTACCAATGCTTTTTTTCAGTCTGCTTCAATTAAGATGGTAATTTTATAAGCACATTCCTATAAACACATACAACTATATAAGCAAACAGGCACCAGAAGAGTGCAGTAAGAAAAATGCCAGCAAAATTGCAATGAATTTGTGGATTTTAAAATTATTTTCTAGATAATCTTTATGCTTAAGAACCTTGCTTCTTCTATATTTCAATACAGTTTAATTACTTCAGTTATTTTCAATAAAACTAACTGCACTCTGTAAATGTTTTCTTCCTTTTTGGTCTCTCTGGTTTAGCCTTGATTTCTTACCTTTTCTTTTGCCACTAGCCATTTCTCACTGGTCCTCTTCCTTCTCCAGTTATCTTTAACACATTTAATTCTCCTGAAATATTTTCTCCATCTCAGCTTTATTCTCTGTCTCCTATTTCTTGTTCAGCCTTGAAGTTTCAACAGTTGTCTTATTTTCACGATAGAGTTCGTATCACAGATCTAGCACGATCTCTGCTGCACCCTTTTCCCACCCTTTTCCCACCCTTTTGATCCCCACAGCCTTCATTGTTTCTCTAAGCGCAAGGCTTTGAAAAGGAGCACTGTATTCTGATTAAAACTCAGAGATGCTGCTCTCTTACTTCCTCTCAAAAAAGTCAAGGAAGATATAGGAAGGGTTTTTTTCCCCCCTGATTAATCAAAGCCTAGGGAGCACCAATTAAAAATTACAAAGTTTAACTTGAAAGACTATCTTTGTATCTCTACTTCAAACTTTTATGATAAAAGGTAAAGCTGAGGAAAAAAGCAGACCCAGGAATGCATGTATCTTACATAAAATGCCATGCTTGAAATGACACTGCACAGCTGGACTTCTAACATCTGCTGCTTGTGGTACAGGAAGTCCATGGCTGCCTTGCGCCCTCTGAAGCAGGCCCGCCCTTGCCTTTTCAAGATCTCACCACAATTCATTTGGATACTTGAATTTGCTGCTTAGTGGAAGCAGCAGCCTTAAGGAGTTGATATGAAATTCAAGTGAATGCATAATTGCATTTTGATCTGTTTTGACCTGTTTTCTGATATCTGTAGAAGCACGCAAGCAGCTTAACGTGTTCACAGATTCTAAGTTCTCCCTTGCAAGGCTCTGTTCATATCCAGAGAGTGAGCACTGGAGGTACATAAAGTAACACAGGAGGATCTATCTCAAGAATAAGATTCTTTTGCCCGTATCTGATAATGGGAAAGGTAACCTCTTTCTGTCAGGCTCTGTTGCAAGTCTTACATTCTACAGACATGCTTATTCCATGAAAAAGGCAAGCTCTTTGCAGACAAAGGCAAAACGCATTCTCCAGCTTATTGCTTTACAGACTTCTCATAAGGGACAGCGTCCACCTTAAGCTTATTTCTGTTATTTCAGTCCCTTCACTATGTATTGCTTCTGTGCATGTGCTTGGCCACAGAGTTCCAGCAGTACTGCTCCTGTTATCAGAGGCCCTCTTAAAAGCATGAGCCCCAGAAGACACACATGAGAGTAATAATTGCCAAACCAGGGAAACCTCCTATGCAGAGGGAGATCTCAGCTGCACAATGCAAACAAGCTGAAATAGACAAAGGTTTAACACACATTTTTTCCTTCTAATCTTGTGAGGTCAGGGCTGCTATAGAACAGTTCTAGTGGAAGTGTGATTTACAGGTTTACAATCATCTGTTTTAAGAATGAAAGATTCTACAACTAGGAGACCTTTAAATCTACATAATGGAGTAAAGCAGCTGCTTGATTTAGGGTTAGCTTTCAGAAAACTCAGAATGTTAATTTCTGCAGTGAATACCCTAATTGGAGTTGCAAGACAATCAGTCTTGGTTTTTTTATTCAATGTGCATCTCCAGATTGACTTTGTTATTGTACAGTTTCAAGAGCTACCTCAAATTTTTATTAACAGTAATAGAATACATTAGAGGTTAACTCATCCTCAGTAAAGATTTTCTTTTGTAACTTGTCTTTTCCTTTTAGCATTAATTTAAAAGTTGTGGGTTTCCTCTTCCAGAGAACTACAAGCGTCGAATTCTTACCGTGATTGCAAGAGACCCTATTGCTCTATTAGATAGCATTACACTCCCATAAACTCTGAGCATGAAACAGAAAATGTCTTTTTAAAGAAGACATTAAGAGAAACTCTCTCAAGCCTTTTAAAAATCAGCAACAATGAGTTTAAGTTGTCCAAAAGTTCAGCTCAAAGCCCTATACGGAGCAAAGACCACAACCTAATCCTGCTCACTGTAAGAGATTCAGAGAGTCCCTTCCATACCCTAAAGCAGCCAAAAAAGTTCCACACTAGGAACAAGGTATATATGTCACACTGTAGCCCAAAAATGGATCATTCTCTGCACAGGCAGTATGTAAGCTTGTCCATCTCTAGAATTCACATAACTCCTACAGATGCAGGCTGAATAACATCAGCGGTAGCATTTTTGGTAGATGTTCAATCCCCTGTGTCAAACTCCCCTTGAACAAGGCAGTCATGCTGCCTCTTGGTGCTGAAGCTCAAGGGAGGTTATTCCTCCACCACGTATTTTTGCAGTTTGCAATCAAGTGCTTTCTTTGAGAAATGGAAACATTTGAGAATCATGTTAGGCCACAGAGAAGTATTTCATCTCCACTACATCATCATCTCTGGACCATTTGAAAAGGCTGTTGCCAAGTAGTAGTCATTTCCACCTCAGGAAGCCCTTGAAAAGGTTATTTACACTTTTGTCTTTCTTCAGGATTAGATTACTGTAATTCTTTATTGACTGGCTTGCACAACAGGGCTCTGCACAGTCTCCAGCAGGCACAGCCTGCTGCTCTGTTTTTTGTGAGAAAGGGATGATTTGAACATATTGTGCTGATTGTAAAGCCTTTCCATCAGTTGCAACAAAGCCAATGAATTGATTATAAAATTGTTCTGTTTACTTATGGCACAAATCATGGTCACTGCCTTTTAGCTGGCATGTTTATTGGAACTAACTAGTTGAATTCTCACAGAAATTCTGCACTATGTAGTATAGATCACATTCTTTCTTTTCCCAGCATTGCATGAAAGCTGCATGAAGCAAAATATGGCATCTACGAGCTCTTAAGACCTACTGCTCTACACCTCCCAGTATGAATGGGGTTTATCTTTTTTAAATTGAAGCTGAAAAAAAACCAGTTTATGGCAGCTCATGGTGTTAAAATTGATTTTATGGTGGGCTATTTCACTTGGAAGTACTGATGTCTCTGTTTTATTAGCCATGTTTTTGATTGCTTGCTACATTCACTTCAGACTACAGGATTTTGATTATTTTCTAGCCTCTCTATTGTCTACCAAGATAAATACTTAATCACACTTAATATAGCAGGAGGCTCATTCTACCCCTTACAGATCTAAACTATCGTTCACATTTATTCCGATAATCTAGCTAATGCTTCATTTACTGCTATAAACCAAGTATTGCTCAACTCAAGCTCAAGCTGTTTCCATCAAGCTAATATTTATTGTCCTAGACAGGTTTTTAGCATCTTCTGGATACCAAATTATTTGGCATTATTATTATTCTTTCTGTTAAACACAACAAGGCATCATTTCTCCAGAACTGTAAGGTTAATTAAGAAATGCATATATTAGATCTGTATATTAGCTGTATTGAGAATATTCATCAAAACTAATGATTCATAGAGTTGCGCTGGATTAGCAGAGCAGAACTGGGCCTCATCTTCAGCAGGCCTGAACCTGTGATTAGCAGTTAGCTTTTCCAAATTCACCACAGGCTTTTTCTAGCACTGGTTCCTATCTGCAGCTTCTTGTCCCCAGAATGCTGGGCCATTTTCCCCAAGGTGCTCCAAAACTTATTTCTTCTGGGTCTGGTTCTTAGTTTTATGAGCAGAACTCTCCTGCCTGCATGCCTTCTAAATAACTATAATATGTTCTCAGTGTTTTTAAATATTTAATAAAGCAACAGAGGATTCCAGCAAGACAGACAGCTACCTCAAAATTTGTTTTCTTGCTCCTTAGCCTGTATTTTGTCTTATTTAGATCTTAAGTTCTGTGCAACAGGGTCCTTTTTGTAAAGTATAGCACACTAGCATCTGTAGCAAGGGAGACTCAGCAAGCCAGGAGGACTCAAAGGGCCTCTTAACACATTTATAGTGAAAATTTCCTGCAGCATAATAGGCTTGGTGCCCACTGACACCCACTAGAAAGTTGACTAGTGACAATTTGTTACTCTAGTCAGACTTGTTCCCAGCCACTCCTGACATTCAGAATTGTAGTAAGAAAGTATATTTTTATTATACTGAAAACATTCTTTGAAACAGATTCAGAACTGCTGGAGATCTACTGATGTAATTCATCTCAGCTGAAACTAAAGAGCACTTTGAGGCTTTTTCTTCCTTCCTATGTTTGCATACTTGACAGTAGCTGTTTCTCTATGCTTAAAAAAAGTAATGTCTCTGTTGGTTATTATTTAATTCTCCTCTCAATCACATTAGGCTGAACAAAGACAGGTCAATTACATACTCTTTTTTAAAAGACTCTTTCATTAAAATCAAGTTTGATCAAGAATCAACATTATTTGAAATCTTTTCTCCTGTCATCCCTAAGGCACTTGGAGATTTGCACTGAAGTTTCTTAGCCAGAAGCAGTGAAGAGATTCCCTTACCTAATCTTTCTCTGAAAAGGAAGACACTGCTTGCATTTACCAGCATAGTTTAAATATCTAATGCAAAATGTTGTTAAAGAGTAGATTTTTGGTAGGATGGTACTAGCTATTCTGGCTAGATTTTGATCACACTGGAAATACATAAAATGAAATGGAAAACCATCAAAATAGTCAAAATAGTCATAGGAAGATTGGCCCGCTTCCAAGTCAAAAAAGTATCTTGCAGAATTTGATCTACTTTCTGAATGAAGATGGTTTCCCCAAGGCTTGTGTAATATTTAAAACAAAAGATTATGATCTGCAAGAATTACTTGGAAAGAAGAAAGAGTATCTATTTAATAAAGAATCCAACCAAATTCAATCAGCAGAAGTTCAGTATATACGCTTGCTCCAAGAGTAAATCTCCAGGCAGAAACCATGCTGTGAGTGGAGCTGTGAGATTTTGGATCTAGAGTAACAGACAGGATGACAGAAGATCTAGTCCCTTTCATTTAGCTGGTAGTTCATGACCAGACTGCATTACTTTGTACTTACCTACTTTTAGTAAGGATACCAGAATACATTTTCTATAAGCCTGATTTACATTTTCAGTCCGCTCTCATGCATTCTGGAGAAGTTTTAAAAGAAAGAAGATCAATGGAGGACTTTAAACAGAAGATCACCACCTCTGAAGGTGAAGCAGAAACTGGGACAGTTTCCAAATGTTTAACAAAATCATCTAATACTACTGGCAGCTCCAGAGATCATTAGAGTCTTAAATGAGAAAGTAAATCAGGGAAACATACCCAGGACATTTGATAGAAAGGCTAGCTATTTAGAAAATTAAATACAAGAAGTGTATCAAAAGAATATTCAGTGCTGAAGAAATAATTATTCTGTTGCATTTCTGGTACCTAAAAATCATTGGAACAAAATAAGAGAACAGGGAAGACCCTCTCCCTGTGCCAGAGCTCCACTCAGCATGGAAATCGGAAAAGGGAGTGGTATCACACACCTGGTTATAGCTTCCTTACTTCTGAGACAAGTTGCCCTAATTTATTCTGGCTCCTTTAGGTTGCTCTAATTTATGCCATCCATGGATGACTTAAAGAATCACAGGCCAGAGGAGGATCAGCAAGTGGAAATTGATTTCTGTCCACTCACAATTCTTTCTTCCTTTCTCTCAGCCATTTGTAGATGAAAATCTCTTCGTTGGTGCTACTTCATCAGCTCAGAGGGTCCAATAATATGGCAACTCATCCAGCCTTACATCTATCTAGAAGCCTTAGTCCTTTGGCGTAAGGGAGATTTTCTGTCTTAAATACAACACTTGAAGAGCTTTACATTTACAGGCGTTTTGGTGTAACATGCTCCTTGCTCTGAAGACTGTCAGAGCAATTTAAGGTATTAGTGGAGGTGACACTTGGAAACACAAAAAAGATACCTTGCAGAAGGTCAAAGTAAGATAGAGAGATTGCCTGAAGATTCTTACAGTAGTGAGTTTCACTGGGCATGACAAATAAATACAGAGTATGGAATGTAGATACAAAGGAAGAAATTTAAATAGTAGAAGGAAACAAGGACAGAAACTGAGCTGAAAATACATTACAAAAATCAAGACACTAGTACCAAGGAACCACTACTCTCAAAGAGAAACAGGTTTGATCATGGCATATTCTGTTTTCTTTCCAGCTTCCTCCAAGCTTATGTAGCTTTTCAGCATCAAGCGTTCAAGCTCACCCATTGCAGATCAGTGCCACAGAGATGTTAAATCTCCTGAAAATTCCACCAAGAACATGCCAGACTTTGTCAAAATACATTCTTGAGGCATGCTACAATAGACCCAGAACAGAAAACTACAATTTCTTCAGACGTATATAACCTTTCTAGTTTTTCATAAATTTTTAGATTAAATACCTTACAAGCAGAAAACATAATGTGTTTGACCTCTGTCACAAGACACTTTGGGCACAGAAACTCATCTCCTGCATAGCAAGTGGCCACTTCTTGTCCACATAAATGATGTTCATAACCTGTTCTTATACGTATCCACAAATGAAAAAGAACATGTGCAGAGGCAGAGATGACAGTGGTTTACAATACAAACAGATGCTTGTGAATACTGCCTGTGCAGTAATCAACAAGCTTAAGGGTTTCAAGAACAATGCATTTGCAGAGTGGCTTTTCTTATTTTAACATGCCTAGCAGTAAACAAAGCGACTTTCATTAATGGATAAATCATATCTATTTGTAGTACGAAGTCCACAGGACTCCTGTCAATCACTAGCAGTATAGAAACATTCATAGGCTAATCATGGCTAAGCTAATTTTGGCTCTTTCAGAGCCAAATTACGGTGTTTTGTGCCAAACCTTATTATAAATTAATTGCAGTCCTAGTGCATAGTCAGGAATTCAAAAAGCAATACAGAAAGGTGTTGCTGCACCTGGACACCATTCAGAATTATGCTATTCAGTTTTTTCATCTTAAATAGAGAAAACAAAGCACATCAGGCGTAATGCCATTAGAATTGATATCCAAGCCATCCAAGAGATTATTGCAGAATGTTTTGACAAATTAAGCATTAAAGGTCTTCCTCTGCAACTCAGCTGCTGTAGAAATAAAGACTGAAGGATAGTTTGTGGTTCGATTTCCAACTGGCCTCCCAAGACCTAAAAGCAAATTGGCAATGTTATATAACTAAGCTAATTACCTGTGTGTTCTGTATGTGGAAAACAGTAATGGCAGTCCTATTTAGACTAAGCTCCTTCTTTTGACGTATGTTTATTGGAAGCTGCTAACATGCAAAGCTAGTTTGTGTCTTCAGCAAATTTGGTTTTAATCTTTTCACTCACTTTTCTATGTGCATACATAGCTTCACATTACCAAGCCTCACAGACACCTTCTTCCATTACTGTTCTCCAGGTAAAAGCCATGAAGCAAACATGGTTAAGACTTTTCAACGAGTCTCTGTGGACCTACTAGCCCTTCGAGTAGGAGGGATGTCTGATGTTCCCTTTGGAAATCATGTATCATGAACCTAGATGTTTTTTTTTCATTATTGACACTTTTCTTCTGTTACCTGTCCAACAGGAACTGAAGTAAGCCCCAGTCCATTTTTCCTCACAGTTCAAAAACAGCTAGGTGTCTACTGATTCATCATCGCTTTGACAGCACTGGGATGTACTCAACTGCTTGAAACACTGAATGCACCTGACAGGTCCACTTACTGTCAACCACCAATATGGAACTGGTCAAATGCATGGAAAAGGAGGAAGTAATCTGTTACCAGATCTTCACTCTGTCAACTTGACACTCACTTCAGTGAGAAGTTACCAGCTGATGTGGTGCAATTTTAAATTCAAAGGGTAGTGGAAAAACCCTTGCTAACTTGCTGGAAGTATCCAGAAAAAAGGACACCAAAGCAAACACAGAAGTTTGCTTCCATGATAGTATACAAACCTCAAAGCGGTATGCACACAGCCTTTTCCTCAAAGCTACCCTCCATTCTGATTTGTTTCTTAACAGTGTAATGAAGAAGCCATTAACCACACAGACATTCCAGGCTAAAAAAAAAATGCTGGGGGTGTGGGGGATTGGAGTGAGGCAAGCTTGCAAGGATTCAAATAATTTGACTCTTCTTTTTTGCAGCCCAAACTGCACACTCACCTCCCCAAATGAAAAAGTGATATTGAAAGCAAGTCCTCAAACCACAGAGAAATACACTGAGCCTTGTTCTGGATGCAGCATGCCTACTAGTATGTATTGCCCTGTTCGTAAGTGTGGCTCACACATCAGTCTTCTGTATCTGCTTGGTGCTTTTGACAGGAGGAAGCAAAGTTGACCTATTTTTACAGTTTTTAATGAGATGAGGCTAAAAAAGATATGAGGAAGTCTTGCTGAAAAGGATTCCTCTAAGCAGACATAAAGGTTCTAGCAATTGTTCCTTCGGTGACCAAGGGGTTTAACCACTGTAGGCTGAAACCCGTTTAAAAGATCAGGTGAAAGAGCAGATACTAAACTCATCGGAGTTAAATTCTTAGCCCAGACTTACATTTCTTATTATTGATACAAATGGGAACAGTGAGCAAACCAAAACTGTCCCCAAAACATAAAAAGTCCAGAGAAGGATTTTAACTAGATAAAACATAGTGTTCTGGTCACAGCCAAGCTCTTCTTTCTAGCTGACTTTGAACCAACCAGAGTACTCATTCTTTCCAGTTGTCTAAAGAGAACAACTAATCAGCTTATCCTAAAAATCTCCCTCTGCCAAATCAGTCAAAAAGGTCATGTAGAAAAAAGCAGATTCTGAACAAACAGTAAAAATAAAAATAAAAAATACAGAAGGCAAGCTCCCACGTGTCCTGTAATTGATCCAATATATTGAAAGAGACATCATCTGGTAGCTGGCCAGTCTACTGTGCACACTGGTAAATTACACCAGTTGTTAGCAGAATCCATACTGCTTCAAGCACTGCTGTAATTTTGAATGATGCAATTTCACACTAACTTCTACAACTATCTGTTAAATTAACAGAAAACCTTTGACTTCACAGAAGTTTTTGGCCGCTTGGTTTATAAGCAACTCTGGTCTAACTACTTACATGCTTAGGTCTGAATCAAACAGCTGGTAAATTCATCTTAACATCTAAACATAAGCCGAAGCAAACTCTTAAGCATGCAGATTCCTCTACAGAAATATTCTTCTGCTCTTCAAAATTAATGACTAACTCTGTCATTAACTCGACAGCCTAAGAAATGTATTATTAGCCTCCTGAAATGTAAAACTTACTATTAAAGCCAAAATTGAGGTCAGCTGGGTTTTGACTGCCTGACTTTTGACAAACTGATCCTAATAATTTTCTTGACTTTACTGAAACAACATAGCAAAAATAGCTTTTTTTATATTTTGCCACAAATACATTAATCTCCAGACAAACTCTTCTGACAGAAACACCAGTGTAAGAGCCACAAAAAATACAGACTAAAAGAAAAGCAAGTTTAAGGATGTTAATGGTGAGTAAAAATAAAACAGAAGATCATTTCTTCACTGCCTCCAAGGTCTCATTGGCTTTTTCTGACTTAAAGGAGGAAAAAGAAAAATCAGGAACAACCAGGACCCAAACTGAAGTGCTTGGCAGTTTTATTTAGGAAAAGAGACTATTAAGCCACTTAAAGGTTAACTGATACGCATGAGTTATCATATACTCCTTGTCTTCAAGGTTATAGACTGTTTAGCAGAACTCTGCCAAACGCCAGTTATTTGAAGGGAGCTAGAAATCATCTCTGTTGATGACAGACCTCTGAGCAGATGGTAAGTAAATCAAGGTCCTGATGTGAAATGTTAAAGCTTTTATGCTGGAAGACACTGTTAAAGCATTATCCAGGTTAAATCAGATTCCATAAAATACCAGTTTACTAGTAGGCAGGCGTGAAGTCTTCCACTAAGGAATTCTACAAGTTTGGTGGCTTGGTTTGTTTGGGGTTTTTTTGTTTTTTAAAAGACACCCTAACATATTACTTAGAATTCTGCTCCCCCCCCCTCCTCCCCAATCCCAACCCCAGGCCCTTTTGTACAGTCATTGCAGCAGTTCTATCAGAAGGGCAGGGTAAGCAGGGGAAAGGAGAACATTTTTTTTGGTTTGTCATTAAAATAATTTCTGATCTTGTTTAATTAGGCCAGTAGTGTGTAAGAAAGGCAGCTTTCATAAACATCACTGAGAATATAGATGGGTAACATAATAGATTTTCTGCTAAAATATCTATTCAGATATGCCCAGGCAAACTGGGAGTTTGAAAACTTTTCGAAACAGTATTTTAGTGTCTGAACATTTGGAAAGGATCTAGTATATCAGAAACAAAGTAAACATCTCATTTTGTTTTAAAGACTACAGTTAACCAAAGGGCATCTGCTAGACCTGCATGGGAAGACTAGGAAAAGTTCTGTGATTTTGTGTAACTACAGACGCAGTGAACCCATTTCATGGAAGCAGAAGGAGCAACGATACTCCTTTAACTTGCAATGCTTCAAATCAGCTGGACTACTAAAATTAAAGACAAAGCACCAAAATCTAGTGTCTTTACAGGAAGGAACAACATTTATTGGTTTGATAATTTGGACTGCTAAAATCTATGAATGGTTAACCTACATCAAACAGAGATTATGACTTGGGTGACTTAGCTAATTCCTCTATCATGTTCCGTGGCTGATCCAAGCTACTCATGTTGCAGAAAATTGCCTTGAAAAATCATGTTGAAATGATCCATAAAGTTGAACACCTGATCCAAATTTATGGAGCTATGTACCTAGCTATATTCAACCGAAACCTTTTCAATAGCAGCCATGACATTCAGTTTCTCCAAACCTGGCAGTTCCCATGGGAGTATTACAGGGAAGTGCTCAGGAAAAAAAAAAAAAGAAAAAAAAAAGGAGAATCAGGAATGATTCATAGAACCTATCCAGAGGACTTTGATTTAATTGATTACTGGAAGTCACAAGCTACTGGAAGACAATTGCACAATTTTTCCATTGGAAAAATACACAGACGTTATTTTTCTTTAAAATTTTCTTTAGACCCTTACACTAAACGTGCAACCCAGTTATTTATTTACCAGCTATAGAAACAGCTCTGGTATACTTTTTTCAGTGGCCTGAAAAGCTTCATGTGAATAGACATTGCACTATTGCTTTTTCTCATGTAGTGGTAAGCACTGGTCTAGCCACACATTCTAAATTTCCATCCTGCCAATAGCAGGCCTCTACCTTCTTCCCCCAACCCCCATCTTGCACATGAAGATCCATAATCCCTGTGCTAATGCTTCCATTGTCCTTTAACTTCTGGAGTCAATTCCAGCTTATGCTCCAAGGAATGGGGGGAGGGAGAAAGAAAAGTACATTTTTGACAAAGACCCTAAGTGATGAATACAGCTACAGGGGGGAGATATTTTTTTTTTTCCCCTAAACCTTTAGTCTTTTCATTCACTCTCCAAATGCATTGAGATTAATAATGCCTCTGGGCCACTGTATGCAAACCTCCACTGTGCACACAGAAAAAAAGATTATAATTGAATACCCTATTATGATGGGCAAGGAAAAAGAAAAGCAGACAGACAGACAGGGCTCAAAGGCTGAATTGGCCTGGTTTGGCTTTCAGCCCACAGCACCTACAATTATCCTGCAATGATTTTTATTTATCTATTTAGTGTTCCCACTAGGCAGAGAGAGAATCTAGTATTAATTTAGTGCTCATGGTTAGCCAGAGAGCTTTAAATTGAAAAAAGTTATTCAAATGGATAATGAAATGTGGCTGGAGCCCTAATGTCCTCCTTTGAATGAAAACAGTACAAACCATAGCCCTCTGCAAATGTTTTACAGTCTGATAGTTTATGCAAGTATTCTGCTAAATTACATTTTTACAGAACAGCCTTACCAATGTAACAGTACTAGACCTTTACGTAGGCAAGCAGTTAGCTGTCGCTGAGCATCACAGGAAAACAAGAAGTGAAGAAGAACAGCAGAAGAGAAAAAGCAGCTCTGATACATATGAAGGAAAGGATGAAATCCAAAAAACCAGCATGGCACCTCCATAGCTATTCATTTATGGCATCTAGATGAAGTAATCTAGCTTGCTCCCAAGCATCTCATGTATCTATGGCAAAACATCCTCTTACAAGTACAGGGTATTGCTAGCCATTACTTTTAGATGAAGACTTTGTCAATATCAGCATCTGACTAATGATTCTAAGCAGCACAGGTAATAGGAGTAAGAGAATGAAACATGAAGTTAAATTCTCATCTTTAGACCGTTGTAAATTCAGACAAGCTTCACAAAAGCACCTGCTTGAATTAAGCTCGTGCTCTCTTCAAGTATTTGAAGCTGCCCTTCATGATAGCAAATTGTAGCATAAAGAAAATAGTTGCTGTCTTAGCTGTAAGTCATTTCATAAAAGCTTTCCAGAAAATATGAATATAAGACTTCATATGAAAAAAGTCTGTGAACAAAGCTTCTGCTGCCTCTCTGAATGAGTGTACAATCAAGAGCGTGCAAGTGTTGATCAGGACAATTCAAAATGGATGCTCCAACACACACAGGGACATTTCTCAACTCATGTAAAATCTGAAGTTTAAAATATATTTCATAAATCTAAGCATCAGGCTTAACTTCCATGAAATACTAATGCTGCACTCCAGAAAACAATCTAAATTGATTATCTTAACTGTATTGTCACTGCTTTTTTGAAAAGACACTAACCGCCACAATTGCTCCATTACTCACCACAGTGCATAAAATGTCTTAGGCTTTGGAAAGCAAATAACAGAAAAATATGGATTAAACTGATAAAAATGATAATTCCAGACATGATTAGATTCACTGTGTTGTGTAGCCTGCACAGCAGGTGGGGGATCCTTCAGAAGAATTAGGGAAAGGTTTAGGGAAAGCAGATTAATGGGGAAAAGATTAAATGTGCTCTAAAAGCAGGACAAAACATATTTTTAAAATGACAATTCTAACAGCAGTATTTAGGGATGCTCTGGAATGCAAAGTACACATACTCCATTTAAATACCAGATGCACAAATGTCTCCTACTTACAATTATGCAGTGCATTGTATGACTTTAAATCATAAGCTGAATAAGCATTTGACATTAAGTGGTGCTAGTGACAAATATTAATCAAAATATAGCCAATAGTTTCTAGCACACAGTAGTCAAGCTCTATTTTCCCCTTCTCTGCATGCAACTTTTTACAGCACTGATCCTACGGATGAAGGCCTACCAATCTGTTTATTTTTATATCCAGAAATATATTACAGCTGAAAATGAAACACAGTAACAGCAATTTCTAGAGCCCTGAATAACGCACATTAATATCCCTGCCCTCTCTCCAGTGTTGAAGGCTTTCTATCTTCCAATAGAAGATGCTGTGCATTTAACTAGGTAAGAACAAAAATAATAGAGGAAAGGGCCCACTTCTGCTGCCCAAGAGGAGGAATGCTGTTTAGCTGCTGAATGTAAGTTTCAGTTGGATCTGCTGGCACCAAAACAGGAGACAACTGCTAATGCAAGACCTAATCTATCTTACAAAAGCATTAGCAGCAAAGCAAATGGTTTAGATTGTTATCATCCAAAATTTCACACTCCTTTGTGTAACAAAAAGTAATAGTGGTACACTTTTACACACAAAAAGCACAAGTTGCACTGCCTCCAGTGTTCACGGGAATTTCAATGGATCCCTCCTTGCTTTGCTAAATTTAAGGGGGGTTCATTACTCTTCAGAACCTCCTTGGTAACCTTTTCCAGCTTTGCAGCCACAATGACTGTATGTTTATAGATTATTCTGAACTATTAACACAATCACAAATAGTAGGAGGCTCACAACAAAAGTCAAATTGAATTTGTCAGACTGGGAAATAGATTTGGATTTCCCAAGTTATTATAGAAACAGCCACAGACCTTTCTAACACCATCTCACAGAAGGAACAGTCCCTTTTCCTTCAGAATTTTCCAGTATCTATCACCCAAGGCTGATTACTCAGAAAATGCAAAAAAAGGTAGCTTGAAGTAGAGGTATTGTATTTGGTTGCTTCTACTCTCCAGTGAACTGTTGGCATGAGCTTTTGGGGCTGGCCTACTGGGCTGACCTGCGCAAAGCAGCTAGCACTGTGCTAACAGAAGGTAAAGACTTCTGGCTTTTCCCAAACTTAAACCGAGGTGCTGCTCAAGTCAGCATCCTAGCCTTTCTGTTTCGTTGTCTGTGGTAGATGAACCACTTTCAATCTGCTTTCTTCCTACCAGTCTGAACTATATGCTGCTTAGCATCATTTTACTTGTGTCCATGATGCTTCTCAAACTTGTCTTTGCTTTTTAATTCTACAAATGTGACGCCACTGAGAAATCTGAAGTCTTACAAAATAAAATCCACAGCCATAGCACTAAGATTTGCATATCACTCCCAAAGTGACCACATGGTGTTGCACTCTTTCTCCTCTTTTCATTCACTCAAATTTCTTTTGTTCTCCCATATCCATTTGCTATGTTTTGTCTGTCTTTATGCTGTAATCTCCTCCAGGCAAGCATGCCTTCTGTATGTTCTGCAAAGTGCTTTTTAAGGCAATAAAGCAGAAATTGTGTCTCTCAGTTTCCCCATTTGTAGAAGCAGCATACTAACACAGTACTCACCTACCTCACAAGACAGCTGGCAAGTTAAAATTTGTTAATGATTGTGAGGCATGTGGAGATCCTCTTATGGAAAGCTCTACAGAAGTGTGAAGTATTGTCATAGGTCAAAAGTGAGGCTTACAGCTTGAGTTAAGTTTCCCATTCTGAGGACAAACTAGCGTCTTTCCATAAATAAAGAGTGGTTTAACTACAGCCTAAAAACACTGTTTATATAGCTTGGGCATGTTACCTCAGAAATAGGTAAGGGGAGTGCTTACCAAGCAACCTGGGATCATATGGAGAAGAATAAAAATAAAGTGTTTCCTCTTTTCCTTCATTTAACATTAGGGCATGGGAAAAAGTCCATTATAAGATGTAATTAAACTCAAACCAGGTTACTTATCTAACAATATGTCAAAAAAGAGATCTATAATTTTCTAGCTTCTGCCTAAAATAAAACCATCTAACTGCATACTACATTAGACATGTAGAAAGCAATGTTATTGTTACAGTCCAAGAGATTTCAGCCAGGCACTCTGATTTTATAATTTATTTTTTCATAATTAAATTTGAAAGTGCGCAACATGCTATTTCCTTAAATTTTTCATAAGAGTGTAGAAAGTGTTTGGAATAGATCCAGCCTCACTCTAAGCTCCTTATATTCAGCCCTCCCTTATGGTGACTATTCTATGACCACACATCAACTTATAGGGGCTCTCCCCCTCAACTTGTAATTTTATTTTATTGCTGATGAATATTCTAAAATTGTAAATATGAAGTTCGCTTCCATCTTAGATACTGGATATTCTTTATACTCACAGCAGCAAAGGACATTAGAATTAGCAGTACTGCCAGAACACTATTACTCACTTGTGCTCCTCAAGCCTCTAATAATCCCACAAAGCTGCAGCACACTCTCAACTATGATCCACCCCCCCAAAAAAAATAAAGCATACCTAATAAGTACCCTCCACTGCTACACTGAGATGCAGGCAGGGTAATACATCCTCCTCCTTCCCTTCACTGCCCCATTCAAGTAGGCAGCCAAGCAAAGCTTTTGTACAAGGCACTACGGTATGACAGACACATTAAACAAACAAGGGTAACTCCAGGGCAGAAGGGTCGAGAAGAAAAGGTGCATGTGACTGAATTTGCTAGGCTTTGTACCATTAAACTACACTGTGAACAAGTTGTCATTCTCCCCCGCCCAATGGGTAATGGAATCATTTTTAGTGTTTGCAATACTTAGAATTACACACTGCTGAAAAGCAGAACCAGAAGATATACACTATATAAAGCAGTATTTATAAAAAGTTCTTACATCTCCCTATTTCCAGACTGGGGTTTTATTTCCATACCCGGCTCTTTTATATCTCGCTTATAACAATCATACTCACCATACAGAAGTCCCCCGCATTCCAGGAGAAACCTGCTCACAGAAGCGGGATGCGTTGGCCCACCGTGAGAATTCCCATCTTTAACAAGCCTCTTGCCACAGAGAAAAACCTCTCTTGCACTCGCACAGTTGACTTCAGGTAGGCTATACCCTGTGGCAGGGAAAAAACAAGTGCATTTACCGTAAAATATAGTTTACAGAAATGCAAGTAGCTGAAGAGCTGTAAGCATGACGACTCGTTTGAAGCCTGTCACTGACGGTGACAGTGTGGGTGGCAGCCGGTGTCACCGCCACACACACATACACCTCTCCCTTTGTCTTTGTTACATGCCATATTCCTAGGGCAAGTGCCCTGTTGTCATGCGGCTGTGACACAGGACCTGGCTGAAACTGTGGAAGAGTCACCATCAGGGATGAAAAGCCACGTAATTCTGAGTAGGACACGTCAAGACGCCACTCACCCTCTACAGTTACATACATTAAAACACTCATAAAAAACCAGACGTACTTTGCAAGGTGATGGCGGCCTTGGACATCACAGAAGTAACCGAGCTGCCATTTAGGAGTCAAAATACCAGAAGGGACGCTTGTTATGTGGAGGAAGCCGCACACCGCCCCGCCAGCGAGCGGAGGGGCCGAGCCGAAGGCCAGTGTGTGAGCCGCTCCCTCAGCGCAGGGGCCGCCAGGAGGGCTGCCAGCGCCTCGGGCCTGCCCGCCGACGGGGGAGGCGCCGGGGCGGGAGCGGCCCCTGCGGGCTGCTGCGGAAGGCTCCGGCCTGGGGCAGGTACCGACCGGCCCTGGGACCCCCCGGCTGCGGAGGAAAGACCCTCCGAGCGGAGATGCTCCAGTGAGGGCATGGCTGTCGCCAGGGGATGGGTCCAGTTACGGCAGCGACGGCGGCAGCTGGGTTACAACCAGAGACGAGCTTCCGGCCAAACAAGGACACCAAAATGCAGAACCCAAGACCGGGGGTGAAAAATTGGCTATGAGTTACTTTATTTAGACTTCTGAAAATCATTCACGTTGTAAGTAAGGTGGTCCAAGAGCTGCTTTTAGGTTTTCACTTTCCCCTGTGGTTTACGAGATGCCCAAGGCAAGGTTTATAAAGAGAATTGCCAAAAAGAGCAGTTAGTCCAATGGAAAGCTAAACCAGCTAAGCTTTAGGTCAAACAAAACCTTCAGGTTTGTGCAGCTGTAGAAAGGTGTCACGGGTACATAAATTACAGGAACTCCTTTCCATTCCGCCAGACGCTCTTGGGCTGAGACTTGAATCTGTTGCTAGACAGGGAATATCCCTGGGGAGCAAAGTGGGTTTTTGGAGGTACACAGGATCCTTACCAAAAGAGGTTCTGGCTCTGGACTATCAGTATAGTGAAAACAGGCCCTCATTTGCTGTAACTGAAACAGAACTGCTCAGAGAGGACACAAATCTGTCTCCTGTAGCAGCTTTGGAAATGACCCAGACCTCTAGTCATAAGAGCATCTGGGTATGCTGTAAAAGAAACAGAATAGTAATGTTTTCCAAAATGTCAGGTAATAGCGTTTGCCTTACTGCCAGCTAACCTTGGTCCAGGTGATCAGATCACAGCTGCATTTGATTTACCTTTTGTTCCTTTATATTTGGACTGAAATCTTGTTGCCTTTGGCTTCCTTCATTGCTTAAGACTTCTCATCTGCTTTTTTCTAGAACACAGGATCAGGAAAGATCTCATGGACTATGGAGTCTAGTTCCTTCCTGTAGCAGTTAAACTGGTCGCATAATCCCATTTGTAAATTTATCAAGCTTTCATCTCAAAACAGGTTTGGGGTTTTTGCCTCCATCCTCCCATTGGGAAGCTGTTCCAGTACTTTATGTTCCTGACAGTTGGAAACTTTTATAATCTCCATGATAAATTTTCATGGCAATTTTCTCACAGGTGATCGTACGCCGATACTGAGTTCTACTGTAAGGATCTTTCCTTTCAGTGTTCCTTTTATCCTCCTTTATCCCAGTATATGTGGAGAACAATAATAAACCTTTTCTCAGATTTTCTTTAAATAAGCAAATAAGGTAGTAAGCTAAATCCTTTCAATCTCTTCTACCAAGACTGTCACCCATTTTACGTTGTTTCAGAAAAGGTCATAACGAATTCTTACATAATAGGTTGTACACTTGCCTGTCCATAGGAAGAATGTGGGGAGGGTTTCATAGCTTCATCTTCCTGGTAGTACATTCTGCTGCAACAGAGGAATATACTAGTTTTTTTTTTTACGTACGTGTCTTTTCTAAACTGTGAACTATTGGCTGGTAGTAGAAAATTCCTGTTATTAATTCCAAAGGGTGCAGCCTTGCACTTTGTACATTTTAACCTCATCCTCTTTCAGTAACTGAAGTTCAATGACCTTTATGATATCCCAAGCCTTTTCTAGTTTGACATTGCCTCCAGACTTTGTCATCAGAAAATGTCATAAGCACACACTTACGCTGTACCAAAATTAGCTATGATACTATCCACTATTTTTAGTGTCCAAACTAATCCTAGAGAATCCTGCTGGTAACTTTCCTCCAAACATACACTTCCCCTTTCAATGCAACACGTTGAACCTTTGTATTTTTGCCCTCGGAGTGAAGATATCACAATCCATCCAACACCAAGGAATTTGTGTTTTTCTCTTTAATTCTGATCTGATTCCAGTTCATTTCCTACCTCTAAATTCTTATTTTCTCTCATGGTGAAGCCTTTTTCCAATTGTAGGCTAATTTTTGATGGGCTAATGTATAAATGGTTTAATGAGGTACATAAAAATTCGGCTTATTTGGCTTATTTTAACTAGAAAAAGGAGTTGTTTTTATCTGAAAAAAAGACAACTAGGTAGATCTCATATAGTCTGCTTCACATAAAATAATTTTTTACTCTTCAGTGTTTCAAATTTCCATTTACCTTGATATGTTAATTGCTCTTTCCTATGCTGTTTTAAAACCTTGCATACTATTAAAGTCAGTTTAATAGGGTGTAGTTTACTTGGTTACTTCCTCTTCTCTCCCCATACTCCATTTTCTAATCTTTAGTAATATGATACAATACTTGCCTCGTTCACTTAATTAACTAACCCTCTGCTTTTCAGTTGACCATTTCAGGCAAAGTAACAGATTTGTAAAAAATTTTTCGTACCAAAAATAAGCATGGTCAGGCGTACTGTGCTAATAGGAGCAGAACTGGGGTGCCTAAAGCAACAACTATACAGGACTCATTTGGCTGTCTGCCTAATGGTCAGCAAATCCACAGGGGTTGTATGTAAACTAGGAAATAAAAGGAGGAGCCTCATTGTAACTATCTCATTTGATTGCTGAAATGCCTGTTTTTCCTTGTCTTTGTTATTAGAAGTCACTGTGATTTTTCGTAACAATTACTAATCAGTTTAGTTTGAATCATTCTTCTCTATCATATGCTATGTTCCTAAAAAGTGATACTTTTTTTCAGTTGTTTATATTATCTTGACCAGCACAGATATACTTCCTAATTTACACTTGATCTTTTTTCCTGTACCTATACCAAAACAGGAAAAGATGCATCAATGGACCAGGATTCTGACTGACCAGCATTCTGGAAAATGTTGTCAGAACTTGCAAAGGGCACAAGCAAAAACAAAGGTCAGGCTATTCCTATCAGGAATGGTACAAATCCTGCTGCATAATAGATACTTAAAATTGAATTTTTCCTTGTTGGTAGAGCACTGCAGAGCTGAAATCTCTAAGGCATCTGAAAGTGTTGTCCTTATATCCTTTATTTCAATGTGAAAAATGAAATGTGTCATTTAGATCCTTACAACATCCATGTCAAACTTACTTTAAAAATACCGTTCCAGGATGAAATAATAATTTCATTGTTTGCCCTGTGTTGTAGAAAGGTATCATGAAGGAGAACTGCAAAAATTTCAAGAAGGAATCTGAACTCCTGCTCCTTGGACAGGGAACTGGATTTTTCTTTATATCCACTGTAAGTGAAGACATTTAGCATCCCCAGTAATGACTCCAGAGAAATCGGATTCTTGCTTAGTAAAGAAAGCACTTCAAGTTAGAATTTCTGTAAAGCATGGCTTTATAAAGTTTGACCATTTATCTGGAAATATGGAAGGCCTTAATATTTCCCACTAGGTTCTGACTCTCTCATATTTGTCTGTCTTACTCTCTTAACACTTACAGTACAAAGACTTGGCTACAGATACTTTGGAGCTGTTTCTCCTGAAGACAGAGCATCTGAAAAGATAGTTCTCCTGGTCTAATGCCTTTGTTTTTTAACAGGGGTATTCAAGGAGATGCAGTAGCTTATTCTGTGTCTTTGAAAACAATGTCTCCTGGTTGTTGGTTTTTATGGATAATGTCCTCCTGAAATGTAAGTAGGTGGTCAATGTGTACTGTGTCTGCTATTTCAGGGACATGCTTATTAAGGTGGAGGATGGCCTCTGCTTTCCCAGGCATCAGATAGATTGATCAAAAGAGCCAGAAGCCTGTGGGTTGCCTTATTGCCAAAGAGTGCATTTTGCTCTAAAGTTGTTTTAAACCACAATGAATCAAGGGCTTCAAATATGAGCTCTAAAGTGAGAGATTACAGATTCTGAAGAAAGGCTTGTCTTGTCTAGATATATCACAAGGATTGCTATAAATGTTAGGTCTACAACAGAGCCTTTCAAGCCAGTGGCCTGAAAATTGCAGTCTTGGATGGAAAGGGTGAGGCTGAAGTGCGGAGCAAAGCAAATTATCCAAATCTGCCAAACTGTATAGATTCTGACAAGTGTGGAGGAGTGTGCTTGAGTTACTTTGTATGGGGACCGTTGATGCCATGTTTTCCTTCAGTCAAAAGATACATCACTGTGTCAGCTCAGAACAAGGTGATTGCTCTTTTTCTTCTTTGCACTGTGAATCTTAGGCAGTGTGAAGCCATGGAAAACCACCTGCTGGATCTCAATTACATTTTTTAGTAAATAACATGAAAAGCTTGCATTGTTTAAAGTGCAGGGGAAAGTCTGCGAGAAGTTTGTTTGTGTTCTACATGTCGAACAAATTGTTCTTCTGTATGAAAGATTTGGCAGCCAACATTGTACCTTGACCCCTCTAATGACACGGTATCTGTAGAGAAGAAACAACTGTTTTTATAGTTTGGTTTAATACAAAGGTTCAGGTTCTAAACTTTCCCAATATACACAAACAGACACAGAGATTGTTTAAAAGACAAATGTGTTAAGTTGCTTATCTTGGCTTTCTCTTTTTTAATTTTCTTCTGTTTTTGACAGGTTAGCCCATCCCTACTTAGTTATATCTCTGGAAAATTTCCAAAGAAACTTACAAAATTCTGTGAGAAGAATGTGTTCTCTGGGCTAAAAAAGATACATTAAACTGTACTTCTACAATTTCAAATTACACAGGAAGATTATGAAGGACATACTTATATGTCAGATCAGAATAAAATTTTATAGGCTGCTGTGTAAATATACACAGAGTGGTTCTTGATGTGGTTTCGCACAATAGTTGCTCTAGGCTTTCCTCTGGTGCAATTTCCACTGAGTGCCATAATGACAAGTTCCACAAAGCCCCCCTCATTCATTTTTAGCTCTGCCAAACCAAACCAGAAAAAAATCAGAAGAGAACAGCCAGTAGCTAAAACCAGAGTCTGAAACAATAACTTCTGCTGTCTACACACACTGGGGACTGACTGGTCACTATAACTCTGCTGAAAAACTATAGTATAGGCAAATATTTAGAATGCAAGTAGGTGGTTCCAGGCACATGAGGCAAGGTGAAGGTGAGTGGCAGCAAGAAATGAGGTAATTGTATGGTATGGGTCAGTTTGACCGGATCAAAGGGACTAAACACAAAGGCTCAGGATCACATGGAGCTACCCTCACAGCAGGTAGCCAGCTGTTCATGTGTAGCTTTGAAATCATGTTCTGGATGAAGTCAAGTAACAACTTTACCAAGCTAAGGGAGTAAAATCAATGTGAGTTGAAACAAAGTCTAATGAGTTTGCTTGTGAAGATACTATCCCTAAATCAAAGTATTTTAATAAAGCAGTGAAGATGTTCTAGAAGATAAAGAAAAACTTATTCAGCAAAATTAAAATTATTCATTTAGAAGGAACTTAATTTTCATCTCTGTCTAAGCTGTATTTTTGGTTAATTGGAGGAGTTTTATATCATAAATAGTAACAAGGGATAAGTTTATTTCCCATTATGACCCTTCCCCTAATCATTGCAGGTTACCTTTCTATGACAAAATTCTACATGACAACCTTTCCTTACCCGCTGCTTTCCCTGGTTAAAAAAAAAAAAAAGAAAAAAGAAAGAAAGAAAAGAAGAAAGAAAAAGGGGTTGTTGAAATATGGATAAAATAGTCCTTTGGCAATATTCCACCTTGTTCTAGTAAGAAAACCATGCACTTCACTCTGCTCCACTGCCCAGCTCCTTTATACTCCAAAGAGGGAGTATAAAGCTGTCTTACCTCAAGGTAGTCAATGTAATTATTTAGATAAATTATTGGAGTTAAAGCTCTATGTAGAAACATTTTGGCTTAGAACTTAACCGGCTAATCCTCATGCTTCTTCCCCTCTGTACTGTAGATTGAATTTAGGTAGTACTCTTGACTGACTGCTGATTGTGGAGTATAGATTGTGTTTACATGTGGTAAGCTAAACCTAGATGTAACCATTTTTTCTAGTCAGAACAACCATGGTCTTTATTACCCTAAATCATCAGTGAACATATAAACATTGGAAGTGTTGCAATGAAGTTTATGGAGCACTGATGTTTGTCTCTAAAATTTACTCGGAATGAACAATTTTCTTGAAAGGATGACTATATGAATGACATGTCTATATGAATGCCTGCATTTCAAGTAATTTCATCGTGATCATCTGCTTTGATTTCCAGACTAATAGAAGATTGAAATAGGAGCTTTGTATAAAGAAAAATTTGGATATGAATACAGTGATGATTCTGCCAGAGGTACATCTTGCTTTACAAATTCAAAGCTCTCTTTGTTTTCTACCATATCTAACTTCTTCTGTTCTGCTTCTTTGCCCTTCCTATTCAAATGTTCTCTTTTTTCAAAATACTGTGAGCTTTATTTTTCATTCTCTCATAACATCTTGAAAGATGGTTCTGCAGCACAATTTTCTAGAGAACAAAAGCACACTGTTGAAATACTCTTTTTCCTGCATGGCTGTATTTTATATCATTACAATCCAACTCTGAGTAATAATGTTAATATGAAAAATTATTCATCACAATAATAAATCTCCTAAGGTTTCTGTAATTACTATTAGGCATTTTGTTGAATGTTACTTGAGTCTTTTGTGTGAATTTACATGTAAATGTATACATATTAAACCATGGATTTTAAAGGCCATATACAGACATAACCTTTATAAAGATTTAGAAACACCAAACAAACTGCAGCCACATCTGTCATGGGCAAATGAAACACAATGTAGTACATGAGTTAATGCTCCACAAACCAGGTCAGTCTGCCCCTTGGACACTTACCAGATTGTGCTGTTTGCTCACTGGGCCTGCTATGTGTTATGCATCTGGAGTCTGAAGAGACTCCAGGTGCTTCATTTGTGTTTGTATTGTGAGGTGCAAACTTTAATGCTCACTTCTGAAACTGAACATGCAGTTCAACAAACTGACTCCTGTGCCTGTTGTTGCCTCTTCGGGCTCTTTGTTGTTGAAGCACACTTTAAAGAAGGATTCGATTTGCATGGACAGTTTGGGCTCTGCTTTAGTTCTTTGTGCATACATAGGTGTGAAGGCAAAGAATTAGTGAGCAGCAAAAGGACTGAAATATGATCTGTCTTTACTTCTAAGGTAGCAGATTTATTCGTTAGAAAACAATATCTAAATGCAATGCACTTTTTTCTTTGAAATTACTAGAAGTCTAGTTCAATGTGACAGGATTCCTTCCTGCAATTGCTCTACCTGCTTTGGGTGAAAATGCCCACGTAGGTTAGTTCTTATTATTTTGTAGGTTCTCAGCCCCTCTTCCACAAGACTTCTTTATCTTTGCCATTACCTTATGCATCCAGGTGACCTGTAGCTTAAATGCCCCATCATTTTCTCCTTCTGCATACCAGAAAGGGCGTGTTGTAATACAAGAATCTCCTTGTCCAAAAGGTAATAGTCAAAATGTTACAATCTTATGACAACTTCCCTTGGAATTCTGCTTCAAAGTTCAGGTAGAGGAATGACATATGGCCTTACAATCAATGTTTTAAGTCCGAGATAAACACAGTTCATAATCAGATTACTCAAATCCTTGTAACAGATAGACGACTACAAATGTGTTCCACATAGTCACACTATATTCATAACAATGTTTAACAGTCATCCAATTTATCTGATTGGATTCTATATAAAGTGAACCATTTGATACTGGGGAGGAAGCCTGATATGATTAGAAGTGTTTATGGCAGAAAGATATTACAACAAAGAAAGATTCATGATAAGAACACATGCTTACAGTGCTCATGAGGTAACAATTCATTCTTACTGAGATATTTTACAGGCTGACATTTCAGAAACACTTTCCTGCCAGATATGTAGCTTCTCTCCTAGTTGCCTCCTTTTCTCTCTCCTTTCTTCACAGGGTGATGAAAGGAGCTCTTTTCATTCTTCTCCAGCCTCAGTATGTCCTGTTCTGACTGCCTCCGAGACATCATTCTTGGGGCTATGTTTTTCAGGATTTCTTCCCCCAATTCAAAATTGAAGCTTTACTGCAGACAGGTGCCAGCCTGGAAACATTATCTGCTGTCACTGAATGGAATGTCAGATTCTTGCTGTAATCCCACCTGGTCGTCTCACTGAAAAGTTTTCCCAAGAGATTGTGCAGTCTTTTTCAGACAGTAACAATAATTCCAGACCTTTTTCCAGGGGTGACCCTTGTGATCTCATTTAGTTCTATGGTTAGGGACCTCTAATGACTCAAAAGATTACTCCAATGAGATTGCAAAGTTAAAAAGGTTTGAGAGGTCTGTGTTGCAGAGACCTTTATAAAACTCTTCCTCCCATTTTTTACATTGTTTATAGTCATAAGAGAGAATTTTTGAGGAGACAGAGTGGACTCAAACTGACTAGATAAATGGGTCTGACCAAAAGTGACTGTGCCCACAGGAAAGAAAAGTTAAACTTATATTTTTTTGTTGTTTTTCTTCTATTTCAGTTTCGCTGTTGTGTTTTCCAGCGTAGCAAAGAGTATTGTTCTCAGACATCAAAAGGAATAAAGGGAAATAAATTATTGCTCTAGCATTTAGAGATTGATCCTGTTAGCTACTGGGCTGAAAGCCTCTTAAAAAGGGCTGAAACTTTCAGCTCCTTTTGATCTGATTAAGTGCACTAATCATCTGTTCTAACTTAAGTTAGTAAGAGATCTGAGTACGAACATTTCACATGCTGTTCTCTGTATCGCTCTGACCAAAGCCACAGTAAAGTCAGGCTGAGAACAAGCATCTGTCCAAGGCACTGAGGTGAGCAAGTGCTCCTTGGGAACCAAGTTAGCTGTTAGTTAACTAACCAACCAGCTGCTGCTGCCACCTTTAACCAGAAGAGGGGACATAGAAAGTGACCAACTCTGGTTGTGAGGTATCACCAAGACAGCTTGCAACAGCTCTGCTCATAACTCTGGTTGGTAATGCATCCCACTGGGGACTGAAGCAGTTATTCTGGGAAAATATGATCCTAAGTTCCTTAGAGATGTCTTGAAGAAAGTCTTTCTGTTAAAGTTGCTTCAGACTTGCACATCTGGCAAATAATTCCATATTTTTAACCTTTAGGGAAATGTCTGTAGTTTGATTAATTATTTTAGATTTAAAAAGAGTTATCCCTGTTCTTGAGTTGCTGGATTTAAGCACCTTATGAACTGAACTAGAAATGTGTTTTGAGTCTCTGTTAGCTTTCGCCCTTAGGTGTTCACCACCAAAATACATTTTATAATTCTGTACTAGTAAATGCCACCATGGTAGAATAACTGTATTTAATGTATATGATGTAGTAATATTTAGGGTGTATTAGAAGTCTTTGGTTTCAAAGCATTTTCCTCAAATTAAATACCTACAGTAAAAAGACTAATTATTATTCACATGTTACAGAATGGGAAATCGAAACACAGAATGGCAAGCCAAAAATCTTTAGAGTCAGTAGTAATTTTGCAGACCTACTTAAAGTACTCATTTTTCAAGGATGGTTAGCATCTATCTGGCTTTAGTAGTTCTGGGTAGTCCTCCAAAACTTATGTCAAAAGGTCTGATACTGAACAACAAATAATGGAGGTGTAATGTATAAATTACTTTTTCCTTTCCATTATACTTTTTATGATCCTTGTCCTGGTTTCTAACAAGCAGACCATACTCTTCTGGAAACCTTTTATGCACTTTTTCAGTGGTGATTCTTATGAAGCTACCTTTCAAAGTTTAGTGATTTTGTGGCAACTCACCAATCTATCTTTTAGTATCCATGTGTACAACACTTGTAATACTTCCATCCAGAATGTTTCTTCCATCTTCTAAAGTTCTTGTGGGCAACATTCTATTTATGAATTGTCTTGGAATTTGCTATTTCTGTTTAGAAAATAATACATCTTGAAATTACGTGTATTTGCCAAAACTGCTAAAGACAACTAAAATAACTTTTCTGAAAGAATTTTTTAGAAGAACTAATTCCAGGGGTAAACATCGGTTAGATTCTCAAAATGTGCCATGGTTGCATTGGCAAACAGATAGTAAGTTTGCTACAGTTGTTTCCAACAGGTGGGTATCCTTGTGATGGAGTCCTTTATTTAGCAGTCAAAAAATATTTTCAAGATGAGATAGATATTTTTCTCCTAAACATGTTATTCTTAGGAGGTAGATTTGCATGTTGAGAGCAATAAATTATTGAAAAGCACTCTAATGGCTCACTTTCCATTTGCAACAAATCAAATGACTGAAGAAGAAATTGTATTACAAATATTTCTGAGAGCTTTCCTCATTAAAGAAATTTTTTTTGTATTCTAATGACAAAAACTGTTATTAAGCTAAATGATGTATGTAGTGAGTAGCAGACAGAGTGGTAAAATACTTGTAGCTGGTGAGAAAGCAATTCAATAGCACAGTGACATTAGAAATTACTTTGCAAATCTTTATGTACAATATATTTACTTTAGTTGAAAACCATCTAGTCTTGGAAGGAACTTCCTTTTCAACAGCTGTGATTTGGCAAAAACAGTCCCAAGGACATTATGTCCTGGGATTGTTGACAAGTGTGAAAGTCCTCTCTGTGTGTCCTCATCCCTAAGAAAACAAAGTACTAGTTCACATGCGCTTTCTTTCTCAGCCTGTCTCTCCTACTACGATCATAGCTAAGAAGAGACGGTCCTTCTTTGGCTTTAGGGTAAGAACTGTTGGATCTCTCTTATTCATCTTTTGCTCACCTGACAGGAGCTGTTACTGCTCGTTCTTCTCCCAGTTTTCTTCTCTAAGCGTCGTCCTATCTTCCTGCCTGATACCATCTTCTGTTCCATTCCTTATCCCTTATTCCTTATCCAGACATCCCACCAGATTTGGCTTATTTACAGGTTTGCCACAAGATTTTTTCCCCATGTAATGTCACATCCAGAGATGTGGAAAAAGAAAGAAAAAAGTTAGTTTTCTTCAAACGTTGAACAAAGACTTTGATAGGAGTAGAGAAAACACCTTTAAAATTACCCTGTCTTTAGTTTTGCTTCACTCAAGGTCCCTCTGTCTAGAGTTTCTTGGTCTTGCTCCTGATGTTTAAATAAACAATACAACTGTTCTTCCTTGTATCTGCCAAAGACAGGGTGAAATTATATAGTACCTAAATTTAAAGTAGACAAAATTATAAGGAAAATAGATCTCTCTCATATAGATAATTATTTTTGAAATTTTGAACACTGGAATTAGGACCAGATTTTTAAAGGGTGTTAATTACCTAAAGACACAGAGAAGCACGCAGCAAAGTAGTCAGGTTTCTAGGTGTATCTCTAGTTCCCAGTCAACTTAACTAGCACTCCTGAAAATGTCAGCAGTCACCTAGGGCTACCTACAGTCACTGTGTACCTATAGGTAGTCAGTTATCTTCAGAAATCTAGTACTTAGCTCTCTTATAAAGTTAACTCTTTATGTTGTTAATGACCAAGAACGAAATAGAACAAATAAATGCCAAATCACAAAATCACCGAACTGAAAGCCTGAATTATTTCTTATTCATTGAATGACCTCTAGTGGTCATCACAGCTTTTACAGCAGTTGAAATGCCAGCGCTTGGAACATTCTAGAGATGTGCATTTTTTGCAAAATATGGAGCATAAAGATCAACATTTTCAAAACTGTGTGCTATGCACTTTTGATCTACCCCTGTCTCTATTAAAATAATATTTTATTTCACTTTACAAGGTGAGCACCCTCTGAACTCTGCACTGTTAAGCCAGGGTTCTAGTATCTGTACTACCTTGCTGTCTCTCTCTGCTAGTCAGTACCTCCCTTAATCTACCTTTCTTGAACTTTGTCAGAGGCAGCCTTCCATCAGCCAACACAGTGTGGCTGTGTATCCCGTTACCTTGTACAACATCTGTTCAGCTTCTCGTAACATTATTATACTACCTGGAAGTGACCACCAACCATTACCTCTTACTGCTGGCCAAGATAGACCACTTCATTCTGCACACTGACGGCACATGGAGCAAGTGTATCTGTCTAAAGAGCAAATTCAGCAGATGTAATACTTGCAGCATAATCGGGAACAGAGCTCTAATCCTCAGTATTGTGGGACACGAAATCTGAGCTGAACATTCAGCAGTGTCAGAAAACAAACGGTGTTCTCATCACCCAGGATTTTTATTAGCATTTCTGCTGATCTTTCTGTGGCTTCTTTAAACAGCTGGGCCAGATTGTTCTGCTGGACATACATATCAGTCCAAATATTAAAGAATTCATTAAAAGCTTTTGCTAAAGACAGAGAATGGGTTCCCAGAAATATCTCCACCTTTCTTAAATATGGGTGTTACACAGAACTTCCTGCATTTGCATATTTTGTATGTAGATGATGTATGTTGTCTGCAACCCAAGCTGCATTACAGGTGAAGTATCCACACATTAATTTTGTTAATCTCAGGTAGCTTTTGGTGGTCATCTTTTCCACTACATGAACCTAGTGGCAGAATAAAAATAGCATCTCTGACGGGAGACCACTGAATAAGGAATCTATGGTTAAGAACCATTAAGGATTGCTCCATGGTCCTACTTACAGTGTCGAAAAATACTTGAGAAGAGCTTGAACAAAATGCTTAATCTGTTTAAAAGGCATCCTGAAGGTCTCACTTACTAGAATGGTGTCAAAAGAAGAGTGATTTATGTGAGAAAAAGTCTGGAAACAATCCTGACAGAACAGTGATGAGACTTCTGTATGCAGCAGCAGCATCTATGCTCATAGAATCATGGAATCATAGAATCATTTAGGTTGGAAGAGACCTTTAAGATCATCAAGTCCAACCGTTAACCCAGGACTACCAAGTCCATCACTAAAACATGTCCCTAAGCACCGCATCTACACATTTTAAAACACCTTCAGGGATGGTGATTCCACTACCTTCCTGGGCAGCCTGTTCCAATGCTCGACCACCCTTTCCATGAAGAAATTTTTCCTAATATCCAATCTAAATCTCCCCTGGCATGACTTGAGGCTGTTTCCTCTTGTCCTGTCGCTCGTTACCTGGGAGAAGAGACTGATCTCCACCTGGCTACAACCTCCTTTCAAGTAACTAGAGAGAGCAATAAGGTCCCCCCTGAGTATCCTCCAGACTCAACAACCCCAGTTCCCTCAGCTGCTCCTCATAAGACTTGTGCTCTAAACCTTCACCAGCTGCATTGCTCTTCTCTGGCCACGCTCCAGCATCTCTATATCCCTCTTGAAGTGAGGGGCCCAAAAGCAAACACAGGATTCGAGGTGCGGCCTCACCAGTGCAGAGTACAGGGGGACGATCACTGCCCTGGTCCTGCTGGCCACACTGTTTCTGATACTGGCCAGGATGCTGTTGGCCTTCTTGGCCACCTGGGCACACTGCTGACTCATGTTCAGCTGGCTGTCGACCAGCACCCCCAGGTCCTTTCCCCCCAGGCAGCTTTCCAGTCGCTCTTCTCCAAGCCTGTAGCCTTGCATGGGGTTGTTGTGACCCAAGTGCAGGACCCAGCATTTCTCCTTGTTGAACCTCATACAGTTAGCCTCAGCTCATCAGTCCAGCCTGTCCAGATCCCTCTGCAGAGCCTTCCTGCCCTCAAGCAGATCAACACTCCCCCCTGCAACTTCTCACTGCTGCTTGTAGAATGTTTCATCTGTCTTTTCATCCTGGTTGGGTGGTCTATAACACACTCCCACCAGGATATCTGCCTTGTTGGCCCTCCCCTGGATTCTTACCCATAAACACTCAACCCTACTGTCACCATCATTCAGCTCTAGGCAGTTGAAACACTCCCTGACATACAAAGCTACCCCAGCGCCTCTCCTTCCTTGCTTATCCCTTCTGAAGAGTTTGTAGCCATCCATTGCAGCACTCCAGTTGTCCAAGTTATCCCACCATGCTTCCATGATGGCAGTTAGGTCATAGTCTTCCTGCTGCATGACGGCTTCCAGCTCCTCCTATGTGTTGCCCGTGCTTCAGGCATTGGCATAGATGCACTTCAGCTGTGCTATCGATCTCGCCTCCAACACTGGCATGCTGCCCCCAGGCTCATCTCTAATGAGCTTGGTTTTATTCCTTTTCCCCTTTGAATGTAGCTTAAAGCTCTGTCAATGAGCCCTGCTAAATCCTGACCTAGAATCCTTTTCCCCCTTTGAAACAGGTGAACCCCATCTGTTGCCAGCAGGCCTGGTGCCATGTAAACTGACCATGATGAAAAAACCTGAAATTTAGCTGTTGACACCAGGCCCAGAGCCATGTATTCATCTGTGTGATCTTCCAGTTACACGCCCCATCATTCCCTGCAACTGTCAGGATAGAAGAAAACACTGCTTCTGCTCCTGATCCCTCAACCAGTTGCCCCAAGGCCCTGAGGTCTCTCGATTACCCTCAGACTTCTTGTCATTTGGACTTCATCATTGCCCACTTGGAAGAGCAGCAATGGGCAGCAATCAGAGGGCTGCACCAGACAAGGGAGTTTTCTAGTAACATCCCTGACCCGGGCCCCAGGGAGGCAGCAGGCTTCCCTGTGGGTTGGGTCTGGTTGGCATATCAGGCCCTCTGTCCCTGTCAGAGTGGAGTCACTAATGACAACCACCTTTCTTTTCTTCCCAGCAGAGCTGGTCATGGTGCGTGGGGTTGACTGACTCTCCCAAGGCAACTCTTCCAACCTGGATTGGCTTTTGTCCACATCATCATTTTCCTGGCCTTCAGGTTCCAGAGCTGCATGCCTGTTGTGTAGGGGCACCTGGGAAGGTGAAGTAGGCCTGCTTCAGGTGGGGAAGTGATTCAGAAGGGGAGGTGATTCGCCTGCTGCCCTGAGCAGGGACCTGTTTCCATTCCTCCCCATCACTTAGGACCCCTCCATCTGCCTGGTGGCGAATAGATAGGGGAGCCTCTGGTTCTTGTGATGTGTCCATCTGGTGCATCTGTCCACCTGTCTCAGTGATGGTAGAGAGTGGCTCCACCAGTCTACATCCCTGTCATTGGAGATGATATCTTTCTCAAAAAAAAAAAAAAAAAAGAAAACCTGCAGATGTCCTGCATGACTACCTGAGTTACACTGCTGTAGGTATTTTTCAGGGAAAAAAAAAATTGAATAGGTGCATCTTTACATGACCATGACATGCCATCAGAATTTGATCCAAATGCTTACCAGAGGAGCAATTCCAATATCAAAGGAATTTCTACCCTAATTTCTCATTGTATTGAAAGTGACTACAGTAGGTGGATTCTAGAGAATGCTTCATTAATGCTGTTTTTCTTCCCAGAAATATGAGAATATGCATCTTAAAGATAATATTTATGGGTAAAGCATTTCTGGGTTTGTGTATCAGTCATATACAAGCAAATGGTCAGTCTTTAACAACAGATACGTTCTATCTAGTCTGTAGTCAAGTCTAATTCAGACATTCCTTTTATGTTATAATTGATATTTGGAAGCTACCCAAAATAATCTTGTCTATTTTTGAACATCCTAAAGCTTGATGTAGCTCTATTGTTTCAATTGACATCTTGGGACAGATTGCCTGGTGAAACACTCTATTAAAAAGTAAATATCATACATCATAGTCTTTTAATATTAGGATTAAATAAATATTTTTCTTTAAAAAGCTGATTTTTCCCCTTCAAATTTGTACATTTCTTTGGAATATATCCTAAGATGAAATCTTCTCATCTTTTTCCTAATGTGGTCAGTAGCTTAGATTTTACTGGAGATTGAAACTGTATGGTACCACGTATCTCTCTGTTTGATAATGTTGTGCATATTGGGACTGCTACTATATGTTTAGGATTGATTGGTATTACACAGTATAACTGGCTGTGCAGAAGCTAACTCAGTAGAGAATTATTTTCTATGGCATTATCCCTATGTAGAATTGAAAGTATTTCCCTGAGTTGGTCTGATCAGCATGTCGATATGTAGAATTGGCTCTGGACTGAGTGTAGGCTGCTTTGTCTAAAACTTTATCTGTGCTTAAAGCCTGTTTTTCCCTATGTTCACATCGGAATCCAACACAGTTTCTTTAACTAGTCCCCATGCTGCCTACAAAGATTCTAGTAATTCCTTTTTAACAAGTACCTCCATTTATACGTAATTTCCCTTTTTGAAATTAAGCACAACAGTAGTGGATTGTGCTGGTTTAACCCCGGCCAGCAACCAAGCACCACGCAGCCACCCGCTCACTCCCCTCACCCAGAAAGATGGGGA
>JAVJGI010000063.1:21860000-21877887 GCA_035590275.1 Ibycter americanus
CGAGCCGCTCTGCCCGCGCAACGCCGCCCGGAGCACATCGCGGAGCTGTCGCGGCCGCTGCTGCAGCCCGGTGCGAGGCTGCAGGAGGAGCCTGGCGGGTGTTTCCCGCGCGCCCTAGACGGAGAGAGGATAAGGCTGGCTTCGCGCAGCCTGGGAGTAATGCACCCGCACCCCTCTGTGCCTGACGGCTGCAGCAACAGCGAAGAACCACCCTGAGCAACGAGCACTGCTCACGTGGTCCAGTTCGCGGTGCTGAAACGTAGGTCAATAAAAGTAAGCATTCAAATTTTATCATTACTTTAAACAAGTGTTTCTCTGCCTGAAGGTTCCCCAGTTCCTGAAGGGCAGGCAGTGGATAACACCCACTCCTCCACCATACACCCACGCTGTCCCATGTACTTCTCTGCATTTTGTTCAGCACCCGGTGACTTCCATCAAGACCCAGTTTTTGGAGTTAAAAAAAACCCAAAACACAACTGCATTTGAGCTTACTGACAAAATCGGCATATAACCAAGTGTAGTAACATTTGTTTTCATTTTTCTTCCTTTGAGAAGGACACAGAAATGTTAATGCTCAAGCAACGGCCTGAACACTCAGCCTTCTGCACCTCAGCGACAGAGCGGCCAGGCCGAGGGCGCAGGCCACGGCACCCGGGTAAAACCTACAGAAGCCTGCTCTCCCTTCTTCAGCTTCATGGGTTTTCTTCTGCTCCGTCCTCTGAGTGACATACTTTAAAACGGTGAAGACATTGTTCCCCATCGTTTTTCCCCTGCAGACCACGCAGTGTGAGGAGTTCAGACATGGTTCTTTGCTTCGTCGTGTAATTGAGCTGCTTCATATTCCAGGAAGCTTTTGTGCTATTTCAGAGCTGTCTTGGAGAAGACCATGCAATTAGTCTCAACTGCAATAGCACAAAACATCTGGGAGCAGGATTATTTCTGTCATGTGCTGCCAAAATAATATTTTGCTTATGGAATTAAAATTTTAGGGATTTTCCCAAATCCACATAATGTTCTTGAGTGCTTAAATTTGCATTATGACATTTACATTAGCATATACACGTGTAAAAGACTATCTTGCCAGCCAACTCCTATTGGTTTTTCAAAAGCTTAACTCCACCTAAAGCTAGGATTAATGTATGCTCCTGAAACAGACTCCAGTTACAGTAACAGATTTTCTTCAGCTAAGTACCTTTTCCCATCTGCTCTTACAATCACATCTGCAAGTAAGTGTCTTCAGTGATCACCTTGCCGTAATTATGGATGCCTTCCCAACTCCCTAGACAGGGACTGATTCCCTGTTTTCTAGATGTGCTATTTCTGTATACTTTGAAGTTTCAGCTCCTTAGCAGGAATGACCGCAGCAAAATGCTGAATATGATGCAGTAGAGGAATCTACTACTTGTCCTATGCTCTTTTCAATACAAATGCTTGCTGAAGAAACAAACCAGCTTCTAAATGCTCTGCCCGCATATCCAAGCTAGTGCAGTACACCGGCAAAGTAACTGCACTGTTAATTGCAATGTTTATTTTCCCTCTTTCAGCAAAAATAAGCTCTCCTGCTGAAAGGAACATTTTGCTGTATTGTTTCTAGGCATTATAGCAGGCAGAACAACAGGCCAGTGCTCCCACTCAGCTGAAAGATGAGAGAACGGAAAAATTTTATCCTTAATTCTTGTTGTTAGAGATAACCAAGAAAATACTAATTGTATGAGAACCCATTCAACACAACTTTCTCAGATTTGTTGAAAGTCAAAACAATAGTAATACAGAGTGTAAACTATCCATGCATTTCAGTTGAATTGCAAGTTGAAACTATATTGTTTGCCCGTTCAGTGCTGAAGGCAGAAACAACATGCTTTTACCCAGCTTCCAAATTATTTCCCACACCAGTCCCAACACTGATAGTTCCCAAATGCCCTTTACTCAGCCGCCAGAATTTCTCGCTTCCCTGTGACAACCTCCACTGTGCCACTGCATCTATGAACACGGATTTGCCATGTCAGAAACAGGAAAGAGAGGACAATGTAAAAGAAACTCTGTTTACTACCCAAGTATCTGACAGAGGATGTATCATAACCACATCAGCAAATACCAGACTTCATGGAAATGCTTATTGATGACACTGGGAAAAGCTGCAGCAGAATACCAGGTGGGCACCCAAACCCCCTAAACATCGGCAGCACCACGTTACCTCCCTCACCGGGGCCGAGCTGTGCCCATCCCCACAGGCTGCAGGTGCTTACTGCTTCTTAGAACAGGTTCATATGCTTCATAGCTTTTGTCACCAAGGCAGACGCTCTCAAATATTTGCGTTGGAAAGTAACTATCCTGCAATAACCTCAAAGAAATGAGGCTTCAAAGGCCTCCATGCTGCAGAGCTGCAGGCAGTGCCAGAGCTGCCTGCCTGCTGCAGCCCAGGTGAGCTGCCGTCTCCAGGGGGGTGACAAGCCCAATGGCTGCTACTCCACACCAGTGCAGCTATGTGTTCTTCAGCCCAGAGTTTACTTGCTTAACCTTTCTCACACTTAACCTAAGGTTTTTCTCACTTTCTACCTCCTTGTCAAGAATAAAATCAACAGCTTCACTGCCCAGAAGAAAATTGGCAGACTGGTAACTGCACAGATAAAACAATAACCAAAGTCATTCTCATCTCCCACTTATGTATTGCAGCAATTATTGGATTTGTTCTGTTTGAGCAAATTAAAGGGACTGCCCAGAAACATCCATCAGACCTTTGTAAATGCCAGTTATGCCTCTTTGCAACCCCAGCAGGGAGTGTGGGCCTGGCTGATCACTGATGAGGCTGATGGTCAAAGTTAATTGACTTCTGGGAAGCTAGCAGAATTCAAGGTTCATTATTAAATCCTGTTGGCAAGCCTTAAAACTCAACCATATTTGTCTTTCAAGTCAAACGGTCTCTCTATAAAAATATGTTTTCCCCAGAAATATACTCATTTGTGCCTGTAACAGAATCCTCATTCAGCACGAGACATCTTTTCTGGTCAATCCCCCATAGCCCTACTTCCTTGTTTTAAGATCTGTTTAAAGAGCATGACCATAATTTCCTGAAGCAATATTAAATGAGATCATAACATTCACAACCCAAGTAGAATTCATCTTCTCACACTCACCCATTATAACCCAAAGTGTGTAACTGTTGTTCGTTATATTATATATCACCTACTGCTCCCACATACTTTATGTTCCACACTTGGTTTCAATACCATATGCACATATTGTTTGCAAAATGGAGTCGTCGATTATTTTTTTAAATGCCAAAACCATGTAGCTAATGAGCCTTTAAATTATCAAAGCTGTTAGAACAGCCATATTTGCTTCTGTTTCCTTTAAAGTTACATATTACATATATCTTTTGGCATTTTTTGTTCCTGATCATTCACACTTGATAGCAGAAGTATACGCCCTTTTAACTCTTATTAATAGTTTATGCTACATCGCATGTACATTCTCCATCCTCCTCTTCCTCTCTTACTTACCTGAACTGAATGAACTTTGTCATCTATTCATAGGCCTTTAAAAGGCTCCAGACCTCACATGCAATATACTGTGTTCTTTCATGAATTATTCAGTGCCAGTGTTCTTCCATCATCCATCTCTGGCTGGCTCTATTTCTTCTGTTCTATTGAGGTCTTGACTTATGAGCAGAATCTCCTGTTATTCTTTCTTGATTGTCACACTTTATTACAATTAATATTAATTACGTGGATTCTTGTCCAATATGTAGCTTTCTGGGCATAAAAGACTGTCATGTTGTAACGTTCAGGTTTTTTCTTCGCAAACTTCTATGTAATAAAGCATTCTCCTGTCAGGAGCTGTCAGCACCACATATATCTACTTGATAATAACTGTAATAGAGTTAGCTAAAGAAGTTGTGTGCAAGCCGACATGAATTCCCATAGAGAAGCCAATCTTGCAGCTTATCCATGATTTCCGATGGCTGACATGCAGCTAAACACAAAGTGTTGCAAACAGCCTGCTCGATGAAATGAATAACCTGTTACAGCCTTGAAAGAAATGCTGGCCTAGGATGTTAAACTTCTATTGGAGGCTTAGGTATAATAAGTAGCTTCTGACAAATACTGTTCACACAAATGTTTGCAGAATGAGAATGTTCCATGAATATTAATGAAAACACATTCTCGTGAGCATTCGCAGTCCACGCTGCTGCATAGTGTAGGAGTCTTTGACCCTTCAATTGCCTTGTCCATGTTAGAGCGACAAATCTGATGTGATTTTAAGCTAAGATATTTTATCCCGTGGGCAAAAAAGTGGGAATGCTGTTTAGCTATACAGGTCAAAGTCCACAGCAGACCTAATAATAGTTAGAGGAAGAAGTGGAGAAAAAAACTACAGCTGTTAAAAGACAAGCAACTATTAGATATTCTGCATGTTTTCATGTACTATCATTGACTTCAAAGGTGGCCATCAGTTATGGATTACAAGCAGACTGACAATAAAACACCAGACTATCTATTAAGCCTGATTAGAGAGTCACACGTGAACTGAAAAAATAAAGAAAAAAAACAGTCTAGAATCAGTTGGTCAATGTGCAATAACGGCAGATATAAAAAACCCCAAACAAACAAAACAACCAACCCACCACACTGTACTGCAAGGAGATGGTTGCCAGGCCAGGAAGTTAAGATAACACAGAACGATGCGGTGCCATGATATGAAATAGAGAGCATTAAAAAGCAGAAATGCGTCATGTTGCAGGGGAGACATTAGGAGGTGAGGTGTGAGGGTACCAACAAGAAGGGACCAAAAGGTGAAGATTCAACTTGGCATGCAGCTGTGAATTAGAAATAAAGTGTGATTAAAATAATTCAAGCTGGACACATGGTGAGTATAACTAGGGAAGCACAAGCACTGCTGGCCTGTCTGGTAAGTACGGAGTAATCCTTTCCCCTCAGGTAGGACCCAAAATTAAATATTAGAAATCAGAGAGCATCACAGCCCGATGATGTCTATTGGCATGGTACTGCAAGGAGCCAAGAACATAAAATCTGTGTTCTCTCTAACCATTTCTAACGACTGGAATGAAACATTCATTCCTTGCTGCAGCACCATTTGCAGTAAAAGGATTAATACAGCCAGAGAGCACTATTCCAAAAGCATACTACTGAGCGCACGTAGTTATCAGGACAAATGGAGATCAAGTATAGATGTGCTGGGTTTTACCAGCTGAGCTAAACATGCAATACCCTGAGGGGAAAAAGCAAAGCCGAGCACATGATATTGACAGTCTGTTGCAGTTGTCACCCTGCCAGCCAAAGGAGCCACCGAATACACAGCCACGATTCCACTTTCCGACGTAACTAACATGGAAGGCTGCAGAATACCGGCGGTCTGTGTCGACTGGTCAGTTATCCCATCAGGCGCTTGTATCAGCCGCACCTCCTCTGCTCAGAGGTCAGCACCTGTTGGTTTTGTGGCTTTGGAACTGTCCATGCTTCTGATTATCTTTTTCCCTTGCTAATAATTTCTTTACATTGCATGCTGTTGTTTATGTTGCCTGTTTACTTCAGAGGCACAAATATTTTGAGAACAAAGGTATCAAATATAGAAAGTATTAGAGGGTACAGAAAAAGCAAACAAATGGAATCCTGGACCATAATACTAGTTACGGCTTGACTGCCAATGGCTACATTGTAAGATCAGGCAAGACCAGCATTTTTCCCTGATGGGATCAGAAAAATACCAGGTTTGTGTCTGAATGTGCTGTGCATAAAGCCTCATTTAGATAATAGAGCGATCACCTTTGTTACATCTATCCTTAACTTAAAATCTGCTCAAAGAACAAATTTCATCCAGAGTGGCTGGCAATTTCCTCAACTGTAAGAAAGAAAGTCTTACAATTTTTGTTCATATTGTGTGATTGAAACAGATTACCAGTAATAAAAGGAAAGCATGAACAAACTCATTTATGGGGTTTGGGGTTTTCTACATCAAATAGCTCTTCTCTAGACATGATAAGTGCCCTAAGTCCTGCAGGTTCTAGTGTGCTTCACGACAGTAAAGAGCAACACAAAATGTGTTCCTTTAAATTCATGCTGACCAGGCAGCCTATTTCCATCACAAAACTAAAATAGCAGAATGGCCTTGGAATAAGCTTAAAAACAATTTGTTAATATGTAAAACAATTTTTACTAACTTTGGTGTATAATTGCACCTGCACCTTGACAATGTGTTGCCTTAATAGCCAGGTTTCCCAGCTACAGATAGTGACCATGACTATGGGTCTGAAAGCTTGTTCTCTGCTGGAGACATTACATTTCCAGAACCCTCTCTCAAGGCACAAGCAGAAAGGTCAGCATAAAGAGAGGTTATCTTTCACAACAGGAGAATTGTTTTCCTCTCTCCAAGTATTATTTTTATTGTTTGCAATCACACGAAAGAGCCTATCCATGGGAAAGGGATGAAAGGATCTAACAGCAGCAAGGAAAGTGATAACACATTAAAAATAAAGACATCAAAATGTAGTGGCACGCCTATGCCATAACATTATGGACACTTCCCAGCACATGTATCGGACTGATCAGTCCCCACATTTATACAGTGCCTAATTCTTTTGAAAGAATTCTTTTTTTAAAAAGCATTATCTTAACCTAACTGGATATCTTCAATATTTATATCCTCTGAAATTCACAAAATATTTGTTGCAAATACCAGAAACCAGGGCTTGGTATGCAAATCACTATTGCAGAGTAAACTGGGGTGTAAACTTGCAGCACATCGGCCTCTCCAGTGCAACGGGAGAATGTAAGTTGTGCAGGCTCTCCCCCAGCAGGAAACCCGCCACATCAGGGCTTGTGTGCCGTAAGAGTATGCACTCCAGCAAGGACTGCAGGGCGGCCAATGCACAGTAACACACACCCTGCGTTCTCTTTTATGTGCCCATGTCCACTGCAGCACCCTGTCAACCAGTGCAACGAGATCCCCTAACAACCAGCCTGAGCTTCCTTTCGAGGTAAAAATTCATCACCGAAACCGTATGCCTTGCAACAACTTTAGAAAAACTACAAAAACTACATATAGCTTTTGACATTTCTGGGCTTTTGATCAGTCAAAGCAATTATCTGCTTTAAATTAATTTTCAGTAGTTACATGAATTTTCCAGGTAAGAGACGTTATGCAATTATTTAATGTTATTTAGTCACACCTCAAAAATAATATTGTTAGGCAAATGAACACAGGTGTGGATTGTATCCTGATCCAGTTCCCCCTGAACACACTTAAAACCAGAACTGTTTTCCACGGGCACTGGATGGGTACTGTGATTATGTTGGTATCAGCACAGTAATTAAATACTGCATATCTTTGAAACCCAGCCTGTGGTGTCTTGTCTCGAGTCGCTGGTGATACTCCTCTTTCCCACCGTGCTGTTTCAAAGTTTCCCACAAACATGTTAACTTATCCATTGAAGGATGTTACCTTACCCTACTTATTTGTAGATGCAGGAGGCTACTCACGTAAGGCGCTTCCAAAATGTTCTTCTCTCTCTCCTGGACTGAGCTATACTCAGACCTAGGATTTCCTCCCAGACCACCTCATCAGCAGCTGCTAAAAAAGGTATTACCTTCCACCTGTCCAAAAATCTGGCTGTACCAGTCAGAAAGCCCCGTCTGGCGCTACCTTTGCCCTCCTCAGCTCAAACCACCAGGCTGCAGTCTGGCAGCAAACTGCCACAGATTTACACTGTCAAGTAGGTGCCATGGTTACCTCCAGAGCACCAGGTACATGGCATAAGGACTGTGTTACGAACGTGATGTGGTCGGGAATACACCTGTGCTGACCAAATCCAGCACTGGCACACAGTCTGCCAGGAAGCCTGAAGCCAGTGATGGAGCAGGTAGCCAGCGGCAGCTCCGAGCGGCACAGGGGGCTGCCCTGGGCTGCAGCCCCGGCTCTGCACCTGCACCCCCATGCCACAGCACTGTCCTAGAGGAGGGGCTACATCTGCCTCCAAACCAAGCCATTGCCACTCTGAAAGCCTCCCAGTCCCCTTAAGAGCACAGTTTTTGTTTTAGGTTAATGCAAGCGGACACAGCTATGCCTTTAGAGCCTGCTGAAATTGCTCTGAATGCAAACAGGACAATATTCCCTTCCGCTGTTTCTTTCATGCTGATACACTTCATGTTGTGCATCCATAGAGACGTCTCATCAAAAAACTCTATACGTTTATTTCTTGAGACACACAGAAAGCGGCTGAGGGAGAGGAATTGCGCATTTCAATGCATCTAATTTAAAAACAAACATACATACATCAACAGAAAGTGTTTACAAGGGAAATATGTGCAAAATATGATCTGACATATTTATCACCTTCTTGTACTGATGGGTGGGCATCCACTGACCTTCCCTTGACAGCATTTGCCAGGCAAAAAAGAATGAAGCAAATGGCAGATATTTTTTTTAATCACTTTTTCCTAGACTGTTATGATAGTGAAAATGATCATGTCTGTTCCCTGTTCCAGGCTACTAAATCTTAGTCAGGACTTTAAAATCACACCGATACATAGTCTTTCACCACGTGGTGGTCGCAGCTTGGCTTGAAACAACTAGCTTTCAGGCAATATAGGTACCAACACAGAACAAGTATTGAGAGAGTTGGACCAGCCAGCTTTACCGTCTGTGCAAGTCCTACCTGCTGAACAAGAGCTGCCTCTCCTTGTACTAGAGTCAGAGAAAGCAAGGCACTTAAAGCAGGGACCCTTATTACACAATTGTCCAAGTAGTTTTTGATGCACCTAAACAGTGTAAGGCTGAACACAGTTACGTTTTCATCGGATCCAAGCATGAGAGTTTTTTTAGTTTGTATTCTAAATTTGGCACAACTCACTACTTTGTGTCAATAAAATACATCATCTTTTTTGTATTGATGTCTGCTTAATTTGCAAATTCAGTAGATACACATGACACTCAAAGTGTAATGAATCATGCATTTTTATAACGAATCCAACGGTGAAGGTAAAAATCACTCTTTGATCTTTCTTCTAACAGCCCAGTTATTCCTGGATTTATACATAGTAAGTGTTTATGGATTACTTTCAATTAAACAACCTGTTTTACTTTCTATTCTGTTATGAAAGTAAACCCTTCTTAGGCTACAATGAAATAACACATGGCTTAGTACTCCTGCTTGAGTAGGTGGAAGTTTAAGCTCCTGATCCCTGGTTTGTGTTACTGTTGCTGAAAGATTGCCCCAAACCCAGCAAACCAGCCTCATTAGGACTGGACAAACAGGACCAGGGCACAAAAGCTAAAACAAGTATAAACTACAAGCTTTTTGGAATTTCTCTGCTCATTCTGCCCCAGTAGCAGTATCAGAACAAAAAGCAACAGGCAGCTTGCTAACTTGCACCATTCCACAAATTTCAGCAATAAAAGAAAATTTATTCTGTGCTGCTGTTACTGATCATAGACCTGACATGAAATATCCCAGGATACACAGATGTGGAGAACAAGGAAGAGAATCAGCTACTGCAACGGTTTGTGGCAGCTTACACCTTCAACATCCTCCAACAGCTTACTCGTTTCCTCCTTGTTGTAAAGCATCCTTTCCAGCCCGCTCTGCAGCCATGAGAGCTTTACAGTCCCCTAGCAGGCCTTTCACATCCCTATCTAGGGCTGAAAGCCTCACTACCAAATTCTTCTAGCCCCTCCCTCTGGTTGTTTTGTCTTCCCTGTTGTGTCACTTCTTGCTCAATCACCTATGCTGCTGCTGCTTCTCTGTGAGTTGAGGTAGTGAGCAAAGGAAAGAGAAAAGCTGGAGGAAATTGGGACAATGAATTGAAGCAGCATTGCTCCAGCTCCCTTCGATGCAGTTTTCCTTCTTTCTTCAAAAATGTGCCTTAGTCCCCTTTTCCTTTGGCAGTTTTCTCAGAAATTCATGTGAGCCATTCTGGAGAAGCCAGTTTATATTTGCAAGTGCAGATGAAAGATATTACTGAATTTCAAATGTGGATTGCAAATTTATGTTCTGATGAACTGTAAATGCTGTTTGTTCCGCAAATAAACACGCACCGATTGTAGAGAGCAATAGGGCTCTTTCATACCTGCTATTATGTTGCTACAATTGCTTGCACAGGGGTACAAACACAACTCGCATTTCTCTGAAGTTATTTAATTAAAAAATAATGCGTCTTCTAGGTTTTAGCATGGAATTAATTCAGTAGACTATTTACTAGCAGAAAAGTACTGGGCACCATACTGTAATCTGTGCAACACCTGCACTGTGAGATCTACTTTCTTCTGGACACTCAGAAGAAAGGACAAGATGCCTAGGCTGTGATTTAATTAAGTTTCCATTTTATTATCTCACTACGTCTGGGAATTGTCAGCATGACGCTGACCCCAGATCCCATCAGCTGTGGAGAACTGCTGTTTCTCGCTTACATTCACTACAGTGTGTTCCCTACATATATTTGGACCCTGCCAGAGTCATGTGTTGTGAGCTACCTAAGTAGAGGGAACAAGAGTGCTCTCTCCAGATGCAAGAATTTTGACAGTATGTCTCCCCCTGAAACAGCCTTGGGTTAACCTGTTTGTAAGCAAGAGATCACACACGAAATGAGCATCTCCACTTCCAACCTAGGTGTACTCCTGACTGCTACCGCTGGCAAAATATGCCACTATTAGTCTAGAAACTAGAAGGCAAAGTGTCTTTATGATGCCAGAGTTGGGAACCCCTTTATCGAAGAGATGACAGCAAGCCAGACCAGTGAGATCTAACTTCCCTCCCACACATAACATACCAACATCCAGGATGTTGCACACACAACACTGAGCCATATATCAAAGAGGAAAACTTGAAAGGGATATTCCTTTCCACATGTTCTAGCACAGCCCTCTGCCTAAACACCGCAGAAGTCATACTCAATATCAACTCTCAAGTCCTCATCCCAAAGAAGCTACAATTGCTTTAGAGGCGCTTACTGCCCAGTAACTGCCCAATTACTATCCAACCTAACTCAAAGATCATATAGAAGGTACGATACTTCCGAAACATGTATGTATGTGCATATTCATAAATCAGATATAGCTTAAGCTATGTCTGAAATCATTAGAGGCAAATAATGCACGTAGGTGTTCAAAGTAAGCTACTTCAGTTATTCAGTTCCAGCTATGAAAAGCAGTGATTTTATACTTCAGCCTAATATAATGAAATATATATCAAAAAAGATTTCTAGAAAAAAATAAAGCTTAGGAGTAGTTAGCTTCTAATTGGAGTAATGACTATAAATTATTAAAAAAATTCTGCATAACTACTAAAGGTAAGGCATGCAGTAAATCTCCAGTCCAAATGGCATCTTGTTATGTGGAACTTCAAATCAAGTGGAACAAACAATGGTTAGAGGCATGTTATGTTCCGCATAATGCTCTTTTGTATCTATTGTTTAGCTTATACAGAGATCCATCTTGAATCTAGTTAACTAGTAATTAAAGCCTTGCAAAATTCAGTTTTGTTTGAGATACTGCTGCAATACACACCAATTCATTTCATGTGCTTTTGCAGCGGTCCTATTTTGCTTATTTGCCATTACTTGAAGATAGACATCTCGTATTGTAATTTGAATTCCCAAAATACATTAGCTTTACTTCTTGTGGCTGGTAGGAGAGACTTGCACTTGAAAAATGGAACCATTTTGAAACCCAGAACTGGCTATTTCACAAGCTATGAATTTCATTCTTTTCCTAGAAAATTCATGTACCAACACCGCTGCTGCTTAATTATGCCCATTAACATAGGTCCATTTGTGAATTAATTTGAAAAGCTTTTTGAATTCTGAGTAGAATTTTGTTATGAATACTTTACATAGCACACGCTAATTTTGCAGTTAGGACTACATAGCTTTTTTTGTTTCTTTTAACTAGTTTCAAGGACACTAAATATCTACTGAAACAGTATATTGTTTTTCCTAGGAGTTATCTAGTTAACGTCCTGGTTTATGACACTGGTCTTATTTTTGGGATTCCAAATACATTAGTTAATATCAAAATGCAATTCAAGTAAGTCTTGTATCTGAAGTAAATGCTACTGAAAAAAATTCAAGCATAAAATGTATTTGTGATACAAACAGCCCAACAGGCCCAAATTCAGATGAACAATTTTTTCTCTTGTAAGAGCTGAGTAAAGAAAGCAATCTACAAAATATTCTTTACTACTGGCCTCTGCAGTTCAAGTCACCAAAATTAAAAAAAAAAAAAAAGGTTCTGGAAAGCACCTTTCTCACCATAGTTTAGAAAATAACTATGCAATGAAATCTGAAAACCTTGCAGCTTTGCCCAGGGTCTTAGCTTACTTGAAGCTTTTGAATGTATCTGGCTTTTAAAGCTTGTTTTGATGTGCCAGGTTACGCCAATACAATCAAGAACATACCAATAGCGCCAGAAGCTTCTGTTATCTAGTCTGACTACAAAGCTGATACAGTAGAAACATCTCCCGGTCTTCCCACTGTGAACACCAATGACATCAAATGATTACCAGAAATAGATCTCCCGATCCAGAGTTGTTTACAAAATAAAGGTATTTGATGCACTACACACAATCCCATTCATTTCCATGCAGTAATATCTTGTATAATAATAAAATCATCCTTCAGCTTTTCCTGTCTGTTCAGTACAATTCCAACTTCCTCAGCACTCACTCATTTATTGCAGCATCTACCCAAAACTTTAATACACCATTAAATACTCAACATCATTCATGATCCTATTTTCAGCCATTACGTTTGCACATCCAAGTGAAACACAAGGCAGAAGCTACTATACCCAGTCAGATCATGAAGTTATGAAAACAGCATCTCTCCCTGTGCTTTCAGACAAACCTGGGACGGAAGAAAGGCAGCACACTAGAAGACACACACATTACCCCCACCAGTCTCCTTCCTTCCCTCCTCTTCTCTCCAGAGGTTCCCTACATCTGGCTGCTACACTGAGAACATTCCACATGATTTGAGATAACGGAGATAAGAGGCAAGATTGGCCAAACCCTACAGGCCAGGGCAAGGTGTTGTGCCAGTGTCTTGACAGCCTCCTCATCCCTTTTGCAAAGGCAAGCTGAGCCCCGCCTGAAGGGGAGGGCAGGTGCGGTGCCAGCCCCACAAACAGGGCTGTGCGTCCTCCCAGCTGCAGAGCAGCCACTGCCTGAACAGGTTGCTGCGATCAGAACGGTATGTACATGCCTGGGGGAGCTGACTCACTCCGAGGTTTCTGTGCAGGTTGAATACAGGAGTGGAAGGCAACAGGAGAACCTTAGTGGCACCATCCGGATTTTGGGGGAGAAGCGCGGGATGTGGCATGGAGTCTGGAGGAGGTATGAAGCTGGCTGAGCTGCTGACAGCCCTTCCAGGGGCCCCATGGGTGTTCCAGTGGGAATGATTTTCCTCAGGCTGCAACTACTTGAAGAAAAACATTTTGAAGACAGAGTTGGTCAACTTGACCCATCCTACGTTCTATATGCAAAGCTAACCCTACCCAAGGTTTTTTTGGTTTAGCCCAGTATGAGATACTGGAGGTGTAGCTGTTGCAGAGACCTCTCCTAACAGGCCATCAGCTGGCCCCGAGCTCCCAAGGTAGGCTTGAGAAGAGTATCAGCCTGTAAGCTCATGTCAAACCTGTCTTTGTGATCAAAGTCTGAAGTAATGAAACACAAAATGATGTTCACATTTGAGAATAAAAGGTCACACGCCTCCAGCCAAGCTTTGTAAGATTTCCTTTCTCATGTAACAGCTGGTCTGCCGTTGTTCTACAGCCAGCCAGGCTTAATGGCAACCACAGGACAAAAATTAAGGAAATAATCTTCCCTCAGCAGGTTGATATTGGCAACGCAAAACTACTATTGCAAATATTGTCTTCCACTTTCCTCCATTTTTACTGCACTTCATCTGCTCAGCTGAGAGTTGAGCATGTCAATCTAGTTTTCAAAAGACACTAGTCTGTTGTTTCTGTATGGCTGAATACCAGCCATCAGTAGCAGAGAATCTCAAAGCAACTTCCAGTAATTTCACAGATGCACCCGACAGAAATAAAGGCAAAAAGGTTCCTGCCATACCCAAACTGACACTGTAAGAAAGTTCACCCAAAACTGCTGGTTGCACCCAGCCATCCCAGGTTCCACGCTTAACAGAATTAAGGACAGCTGAGAGATCTAATTAAGTGATCATGGGCATCTTATCCTCATCTTTTACCAGGCCAAAGGAAACTACCACTTCCTTTGTATTATGATAGTATGGACAGAATGTAATATAAAGTCAGTAAATACATTAGTCCCTGCACGGAGAAACAGTCCCTCCCCCCAGAGGGACTAATTGTCTAATTAGAAGATCCTGTTCTTTTTACTGCTCCTCAATCACAGTGCAAGAAATAAGGCTATTTGAACTTGGATATAAGCTTCATGTGTTTATGTATTGCTGTGCAGGTTATTTATACATTATGCAGCTCAAAATCTAGCCAAGGTTATTTAAGCTCATGCTCCTTTGAGGTTAGCTGTGAGGGAATTAAAGTTGTTTTGTAATTTAAATTCTTCTCTGCAATAACTATTATATATGCACCTGTCACAGAGTAACTGGCCTCATTAAGGGAAACTTAGCCCAGCCGGGACAGCATACCTACAGCCTCCTACCTCCTGCCTTTGGGCCAAGCACAGGGCCTGGGCTGCCCAGGGAAGCTGGACCAGCGGTGGAAGGGGAAGGCTGCAAAGTGCTACTGAGGAGCAACAGTGAACCAGGACAGAGGGGCTGAACGGCTCACACAGGGATTCCAGAGGCAGAATGATGAAAGCCAAATGAGCTGTGAGGAATTCCTGAACACAAAGTCACCGAGAGACAGGAGCTTCCTCTTCATGCCTTCTAAAAGCACAAAAGGTGATAAGGAGCTGAAGAAATCAAGTACCCATGTATTAATCCTTGAGCAAAATGAAACTGCAGTGCAGATGCTCTACTACTTTACATGGCTTCAACAAAGTCTGCTCATAATTTAACTGAACATAAATATTGGCTAATGAATATGAGACCAAATGTGACCCGAGTCTGGTTATCAGTCATTCTGGTAGGTAGATAAAACAGTGCAGGGCTGTGCTTGACCAGAAAGGAGCAACAAGAGCAAGTCTGGCAGCATTTTAGCCTACCTTAAAGTTGTAAGCCATCCTGCACAAATATTATGTCTTTCTATTTTACCAGATGGCTGCTATCATAAAAGGAGTCTTTGGTCCCTGTCACAACTTTTCATCACTGTGTACAAAATACAGCAAATATTTGCATCTTTTAGCATCAGTTACAGAGAATTTGCCATCATTTCTGGTGTGTACAGTAGCGTTGTATGGTAACATGACTGGACTGATGAATATTGCTTTATGCCTGAGAAGACCTACCAACAATTTTTCTGTATCATATGCCATTCAGATTACAAGGTAAGCTCTTGCACTCAGATAGCATCTGCTCTTCCCCCTTATGTCATTCTGAAAGACGCATGTATTTCGTTTAATTCATCTTGCCTTGAACCAGAAAAGAAGATTCATTAGGGTCACAGCAATTAAGCTGGCTGCGACGCAAACAGATGTCTACACAGCACCAACTTCTATGCTATCCTGAGCAGGTGAAAAGGTTTGGGCAGACTGTGAACCATGTTGCCTGCTGACCAAACGCTGCCCCTCTGCTGCAGCCACACATGCCGTGGCAAGAATGGGTTGCACTTCCCTTGGTGAAAGCAGTTTCCCATTGCAAAAAACAAAAGGTAACATTCCTGAGTTAGCGAAATGGATACTAATCCTAAAACTAAATTAAAATGTATATCCACATTATTGCAAGTCTGAAGTCTTTTTTTTTTTTTCCTGTGTACAGAATTGTAGGCCAATAATGTGAACCAGATAGCATCACGCCCACTGCTACAGCTCTGCAAAAGTAGGTGGTGTTGGTGATAATGGATGGCAGAATCACACTAAACATTGTAATCATGCTCCCAGAATTGCAGTACCTGAGAAGTGCAGTTAACACCAAGAATATCTTGTCAAGAAGATGCCAGCAAATTTAACAAGTATGGAACTTCAAAACTTTACTTTTTCAAAAGCTGAGTACTGAATCACCACAGAACCACTGGCAGGGCACATTTTATAACTGCCAGAATATTTCTTTGAACAGGTTAAAAATAAAGCATAGAACTAAGAACTGCTATAACACCAATATGCCCAATATGAGACTAGTTTCTGGTATTAAGAATACATCACGCGTCTCGTACAGTACAACTAGTAAGCACTGACTAAAATTCACCTGTTTATGCAGACTATTACCACAAAATGCAATCATCAGCTTGCATTTAATTAAAAGCTTGTGTTTAAACTTTCTAGTTGCCAGAATTAACAGAAATCTTATGCAGTCCCCACTAAGATCAAATTAAAACAGTCTACAACACTCAACAAAGTCCTCCAAGTGTTCCTCCTGACTCTAATTTCTAAATCTTGCAGTTACCGCTCACATCAAAAAGGACAGAAAGCAGCAATAGACATAAAGACATAAAAGTAATTCTTTCTGTATCATTTACATTCTCCTAGGAGGAAGCCTAGGGAACTGGGAAATTCCTCAGCTTGCTGCAGAGCTAACTAACCTGGCTGATGAAAACTTCTCACGTATTCATAAGCCTGCAGATTCATATATCTGCATATGTCAAATTCTGGAAGAAGATCCTTGCAAGATTGTTCGTCCATCCTAAATATCACCTGTCACCACAAACAAACATCCAGTGCTTGTCGATGGGCAAGGTTACTGCCATACACACACGCATGACTTGAGTCACTCATTTGAACTTGTTGCACTGGAGCACAGAACCAAACACCACTGCGCTGTTGTGGCACAGCAGGGACGACAACAAACACTGCGCGCTTGCAGCGTGTGCTAATGCAGTACCTGGTCATGTTTTCCTGAAGACAAAGTTTTGCAGAATCTAGGGATTTTCTACAAAACAGTCCTGCCACAACAGCTCAGCCATGCTGGATGTTCTGTCAAGCGCTATCTTAAGTCGTTCAAACTACGCCCTGTTGGCACACATTGAGCATTAATATTGTTTCTTGATGAAATATCTGAAAGACAAAGAACTTAAATGTCTGCTTCTAGTTCTCCTATCAAACAAGGTCCTTATCTGTGAAGGAAGGAAACAAAACCCCTCTGTGACTAATTACCAAGCCTTGCCCCCTGTTCTCAGTTCCGCACATGGAAAAAGTGGCTCAGGCAAGGCTGAGCCAGGCAGATATGCTCCCTGCCTGCCATCTCCCCGCTCTGCTCTTCCATGCTCAAGCCCAGATGGGCACTCGCTCTGTATGCCCTTCTAAATATTTATGGCCTTTAGAATTCCACCATTGAAACCAAGTTTAAGGCCCAAGCAAAGGACACCAACTCCTCACCCTGCGCTCACTGGATTCTTGTTGAAAAATTATTTTGTAATTCTGCCTTGTGTCGAAAAGTTGTTTTGTAATTCCGTCTTGTGCCTTTCTCTCGTTCCTACTTAGGGCCTCCTAGTGGGAGGGTATGGTGCTCTTTCCCTAAAAATACATATTTTGTGGGGTAGCTGTTTAAAACTGCTTTGCCTGAAAATCAGTAGGAAAAGACATTATAGTAACAAAGGAAGGTGGTGTGACAGCAGGCAATAAAACATAACAAGAGATCCAGTGCGTCTGTTCACCTTACAGTCCAGAGACCCGAACAGGCAACTGTACAGCGTCCGCAACGGCACAGAGAGAAGCCGGTTTACAGTCAGGTGTTTAAGCAGACACGACTCTTGATCGCGCACATTCAGTACAGGAATGTGTACAGGCCTGGCAGGCTGAGGTTGCACCCAGCGGCACTGAACGTGCCTTCAGCGCCGGCCGCAG
>JAVJGI010000063.1:21877906-21948140 GCA_035590275.1 Ibycter americanus
CCGGGCGAGGCGAACACACGGGCCTTGCCCAGCGCCCCCTGCCCTGCGTCAGGCAGCAGAGCGGGCCCAGGCCTCTGCTCTGCCCTTTCCGTATTACATTGTAACATTCGATTATATACAGCAGAAGGGGAACATTTTAAGTATGCAGCACAGCCTAAATCCCACCAAACCGCAGCGCTGATATTTTCTAACCTGTGATGCGGTACATAACAGCTACAGCGATGCCTCTTTCAGGGGGAAGGACGGATGAGAGCAGGAATTGTTCCTGGGCAGCGAGTGAAGCTCGCTGACAGCCGAGTCACCTGTTAGCATGACACCAAGAGAAGAAAGTTCATTTTCTGCGGGGCGAGCCTCAGAAGGGGCCCGGCCCCGGCCCCGCACGGGGGGCGCAGGCTGCCGGCGCTGAGGAGGCGAGGGCTGGGCCCGGCCATTTGCAGGCAGAGCCATTTCTGTGCCGTCGCGCTCAAAAGCTGAGCTAAGCTCCGTAGGAGCTGAGACCCAGACCCCAGCTTTAGGCTTCAAGCCACATTCCTGCACAAGGTCACTGTGTGGTGAGGGCCAGCTGCTTGTCCAGGGGGTCAGCCCAGCAGGATACAGCTGTGGCTCAGCTGGAGAAAGACGCACCTCCGACCAGGAGCAAGGACCCTGGGCTGAGCTGAAATGGCCCCCTGGGGCCACCGGCAGGATGGGGGGAGGCCCCAGGTGAGGGTCATCATGGCAGTCAAGGGCTGTGAGGTGCCTGGTGGAGTGCTGCTGCCTGCCCTGCAAAGCACCGGCTGTGATGGTTCCCTCCCACAGCCAGGGAGAAGGGGTGCGGTGCTCCTGAAATCCCTGGTTCTCCTCTCTGCCAAACCAGTTCAGAGTTTCGTTGTGGATAAAGATTTCCACAGCAGACCACGCACTTCCCTGCAGTATCTTCAGCTCGCTTAGGGGCCCACTGCCCTTCATATTTTGGCATCCTAAAGCAAACAAACACCAAACGGCACAGTAATTGAGTAGCGGGACTCAGTCTTTTGTGCATGCTTAAAATGACTTTTTAAGCTAGTTCTTACTTTGAAGTGATTCCCTCTTCTCCCAGTCTCTTGGAGACTTATCAGCTTTCTGCCTTCGAGCCACCCGAACCAGGGGTACTGGCCCGGTGCGTGCATTGCCCATCCCAGGTGCAGTGCCCATCCCGGGTGCAGTGCCCATCCCAGGTGCATTGCCCATCCCAGGTGCAGTGCCCATCCCAGGTGCAGTGCCCATCCCGGGTGCATTGCCCATCCCAGGTGCAGTGCCCGTCCACAGCGCGGCAGCGCCGGCAGCCCCCGGGCGCTCGCCTGCCTCAGAGCCCGGCTCGCAGCCCAGCCCGGCCCCGGCACCCACTAATTGCCTAAGAAGAAAGTAGGTTGTGAACGAAAGCGTGACAGGCACCGTCACACAGGGTGATGAGAAGGAACTGTGGAAGCAGAGAAAGCACAAGGATATAAATGCGGATAATTGGAATGATTTAATTTGTAATGTTGCATAAGAGGCATAATTAGTTCAGTAACAGTGAGAGAAGCAAAGGAATCAGACTAGTAATCACAAATAATTACGTGCCAATTACACATAGTAAGGGGTTTTTGTTGTTATTGAATGGTCAGAATTTGGGAGCTAGACCAAATAACAGACCTCACATTCTCTGTTTCAGCCACTTCTCCTTTCCTACAGCAGCAAAGCCTCTTTACCTTTTCTCTGGTAAAGAAGAAAAAAGAAAAACCAAGAAAAAAACAAGATGTGATACGCATCCAAATTGGACAGTGTTCTTATCAGGAAAGATAGACTTCTAGCATCTTTCCAAAGCTCCCTTTCTGTAGCCAAAATCTTTGTCTTGTCCACACTGTCAATACCATCTGCCAGCAGCCTCCTCAGCTTATAAGCCATCTGCCAGCCATTGACCTAGAGCTTTGCCTGCTCTCACTGCCATGCCTGCCTAAGCTTCTGCATTTCCAGATCTCTCACTATCCTCCTACCCCGCTCTCACACATCTTCCCAGAACTGATCCAGACAAATATTACTAAGCCAACAAGAACGGAAGGAGCTGAATACTGATTGTCGCTCCTGTGTAAATCCCCCTCTTTTCATTTTTTTCTATTTATTTCCAAGTTAGAATAAAATACGGGCTATTCGCTTTGAGTTGTTCTGCATTAACAAATTAACACTGTACTAGGATAATTCACTATTCAACACGAAGCACGAATGACTTCATTTAAATAGATTATTTTTTCTTAATTTCAAAACTAAAATAAAAATCAAGAAAATGGAGACCTGTATTTTATTTCTATACTGCATGACATTGGTCACAGATTCGCCCTGTCTGACAGTGTTTATCTCTGAGTGAAACTACAACCACCTCGGTTTCTAAGTTGGATACTTTTACTTTAGTTTACTGCCATTAGATAAAGTTATTAAAAGAAAATAAGGAAGTACTCTCTATAAAGTAGTACAGTGCCACTGCCGCCAGCACTGGAGTTTGAAATTGGTATCTACTGAGGTAAAATTTTGTCCCAATCTGAAACAATATATTTAGGAATATGTTAACAGTTTTTGTGTCTTTCAAGTTTGCACAGAAGGGAAAGGTGTTCATGACAGTCTCCACTCCGATTCCCACACATCCATAACAGCATTTAATGAGATTCATTATATTTTGCTCCCATGGAAAAATGATGGTCTTTCAATTGCAGATAATACCTTACAGCTATGAAAGTCAGTAGCTAGAAATGCCCATCATGATTATTTTTCCTCATGTAAGAAAGTACCAAGCACCCCTTTTCTCAGAAATCTTTTATAAACCAAGCCAACTCCAGCAGATAACATCACCATTCCTGCAGAAACCAGTTCATCGGATCAGTTCAGAAACAGCCTTTCTAATACTTGTCTTTCTTGCCATAGTTATCTTGCGACTAACTTCTAAACAAGGCTTTAACATTTTAAAGCATATATTGCTCTTGCCCTTTACTGAGAGACAGTTCTAGGCAGTATTTAGGTTCTCTCCAGCATTGCTTATAGCACATCAACTCTTGAAGGTTTTCAACAAAGACGTTATAGTCATTTTTCTTAGGAGCAGGGGCAAACAAGAATAACACGGCACAACTGAAAATAAAACCCTATTTTGCTAGCAGGAATATTAGAAAATTATTTAGCCCCTGATCATTAGCCTGCACAAATATATCACCTACTCACAAATGCAAAAAGCAGCATGCTGCTGATGCAACCTCGTATGGCTACATGTCCCTGAAGAGCCAGTAAAATTAATTGGGCCAGTATAATATAAGGTCTAGTTCTTTTGTACATTTATCTCATTTGTGTAACTTTTGGAGAATGTTTGTTATATTTTTCCCTGTCACACTGCACAGATGAAGCTGTTTTGTTAGCGTGGGGTGAGGGCAGAGGAATATTGCTTCTCCTTGAGCTAGGTGACAGAGCAGGGGCACGGCCCATGCCTGCTGCGTTGCAGCGCAGCGAGGGGGTTGCAGCGGACTGTCTCCTGCACACTGCTGAGGCTTCTCTCCTGTCCTGGAAACTTCCGACACAGTTAACTGGGTCTGGGCTGTGCACTCGAGGAGCTGCAGAGGTGCTGCAGTGCTGCACAAAGGCATCTCAGGGGGAACAGAAGCGTTTCTGCCCCTTCTAAATTTGCCTGCACACTTGCGCATTGCAGTGGTACCATGAGGACTTTCCTGCATTTGTGGAGCCTGAAGACTACCTCCTTTCTCTTGCAAAAGATGTCTGGTATGGGATATTTTGGAGAGATATGAACAGGTAATAAATGTAGGGAATGTGATGGAAGGTTGTGGGGGTAACAGACAACTTGAAGTGTCCCATGCCCATTTGCCAGCCTCCCACTCCCACACCCCTGTGCACCCAGGGCACCAGGAAGGACTCAGCCATCTTCCCGGTATCTCTTTCACCTCTCTACAAAAGCACATCCATGCTGCAAGTCCACAAATATGTCTAACCATTTCCTCCCTGCCCCATCAGAGCTGCACACCCCCCGGGCTGCCTGCCCCAGAGCAACGCGGTGCCAGTTAACTGTTGCCTGAGCTAAGGGCTCACTTTCCTCATTTTGTTAAGTAAAACAGAGGGAATCAGTTTAACTGGTGATTTATTTCAGCTTTTTTTGAACTTATATTTGTAAGTTTCCTGAAATATGCTTGCTTAAAAAAATGGTTCCGATTTCTACCCCACATTCCCCCTTCAGATATAAAAATGTTCCTCTGGGGAGGTGCTGACATGTCAGCCTGGTAAGCTTTATGCCGTTCTGTTTGCAAAGCTGTTGTGATGCTTGTAATTCTTTTCTTACGTATTTTCCTTTAGAGATTGCTGTTTCTCCCTCTGATACAAGGGAATACTTACCTAGGTCCTGAGAATTCCCTAGGAGAACCAAGAAAGCAGGGTTAGAGGGACAGAAACCTCATTTACAACAGTGAAGAGAAACAGAAAGTCCCTTGGCCCTTCCCTGCCCTGCAGCAGGGGCTCTGGTTCGGTTGGTTTGTGTGCTGTTTCAGCCGCTGGGAAGTATACGAATGAATCATGACCCTGAGTTCAACAGATTTTTATCCCATACCTCTCCCCTTTGTCCTGTGGCAAGTCACAAGCATCTCCTCGGCTTGCAGAGAAACTTGTGATCCTTCTGCAGAGAGTATGTTGCTTTTATTTCCCTAAGGATCACAACTATGGCCTTTATGTTGCTTTTGGGTGCATGAAATGCTTCAGGCATTCGACCCCAAGTCAGCTCAGATAATGGAACTCAGATATTGAAAAGGAATGAAAAACCCAAATTATGCAAATCCACCGCGCCGAGTAATGCACAATTCCCATTCCCGCAGCCCCATTGGCAGTTGCAGTTTTCCTGTGTGGAGGGGAGAAGGAACAGATTTAATTAGAGGAGGCTTCCATTCTAAAAGTATCTATGTTTGTAGAAGGCAGGCAGCGTGATCTAATGCATGAGGAACTGCAGGACCCAGGAGATCTTACATACCTCAGTTTCCCATCTGTAAAATAATGATAATGTTTTACTAAAGAAGTCACTGTTGACCTGATTTACCTGCTGCTCAGGGAGTTATACAACAACTAGGTACTTACATGTGTGGTTGTTCCATAGATGGAACCAAAGAAAGTGATACTTCATACCATTTAATAAATGGGCTTGGGCACCCCAGAAATTTGTTTTCATCATGAAAACCACTTGAAAGGCTCTTCTCCTCCTGTTATAAAATACCAGGATATACAAGTTTTCTCCATACCTTAATTTAACATGTATAATTTCTTTACTACTTCATCATAAAGATTAAGGGAAACAATCTATAAAGCACGTCAGAGCCTTTTGTTCTATCCGCTCAATAGACAGATGCCTTTTTCACCTTGATGCCCCTTGTAGGACACTGCCCGCCTGCACAGCAGGTTCCCCTGTGGTGAACTGTTCCTTCAGTGGGCAAACACCAACAGTGAAACCACAGCATGTCAGCGCTTGGAAGGTCACAGTGGAAGAATCTGCCCAGGCACTTTCCTTTGCCCACCATAACATGCTGTGTATCATTCAACATACTGCTCAGGATTTTGCGTACATATAGAGAAGGGAATCTGTGCCTTAATGAATCAAGGAGGTTTAGAGCTTTTTAATAGGCTATTAAAGCTTGCAGTTTGAGACATGAAAACTTACAGGTTATTAAATTCTACATTAGTTTTGCAAAAAAGTATTGTTCACGCTGGCAAAAGATTTTTTCAAAGTGTCACAACAGCCGTTTCTACCCACCATCATCTGTGGTCAACGTATTAGCTCTTCACTCACACATTTTCCAAAATTTCTTTGGAAGCCTTTACTTCCACCCTTGTTCCACTAGGTGTTTGAACATGGAAGAATGTTCAAACCAAACTCCCCATGATCTCCAAAAAGCTCCAAACCCTCTCCTCAAGACACTTCAGAGTACAGGGTAACTCAGGTAAGATAAAGAACTGGTGTAGTCTGAAGCGGTTGCCAATTAGTTTCAGAGAAATAGTCTTAGTCACCTCACAAAGTTTCCCTGGCTCAGTGAGAGATTTTGCTTGGTCACTAAGGACTGCAAGACCTAACGAAGCCAGGCTTCACTGCTAGCTCCAGCTTTGGTCATGTAAGGAACACACACACGGAATTTCAACAGAAGCCTTTAGGTCCATGGTCAGTGCTGCTTCTTTCAGAAGCAGAAGCAGTCTCCTTCCAACATTCACTTAGGTAACATCTACCTGGAGAAGTACGAGAAAAAGACAGCTGTATCAGGCTTTAGAGTGACATATGCCACACGTCTTCCACATGCAACGAGGGAAGTGTTTACAGAGCACTTCAGCTCAGAGAAAAAAGTTGCAATCAGAACATCCAGTGTTAAATCCTAGACTTAAGTATTAATAGCTCTCCAGGAAATTTGATGCAAGCTGTGTGATACAGAAGTGCAAGTAAGTGAAAGGAATATCTTTCTTTTTGTCAAAATACAATCAAAATTATAAAAATGAGAAATGGTAAAATCATTTCTGATTCTGCCTGCCTAGGACCAGAAGCAGCAGGAAGCTTAGCGACGCATGCAAAGCGCCATGTCGCGACAGACCCCGCGCCAGCCCAGGCACAGCCCTTGCTGTGCCCCAAAACAGTAAGGGACAGACATGCTCCTGGGCCAGATGTCAGCACAGGCAGGCTGGCTTTCTCTAGCACACAAAGGTGTGCAAAGGAAAAGCACTGAAGGAAAATAATACTAACTTGAGGCCAAACTGGAAGATTTGATTCAAGTGAGAATAGTTTCCCTTTCCAGAAAAAAAGAAAAAAGAAAAAAGAAATGCCCTCCTGTAATTTTACTTTTTTTGCTCGATAAGTCTCTTTTTTTCTGAGAAACAAGTTTACGTGGTAGCTGTCTAAACAGAGAAGTTGGAACTAAGAAAATAATGTGATGGAATTGACCCCTTGTGGCAAAATAACCACAAGCTGCTGGCTATTTCTATCAGTTTCTTCATTCTTAAAACAAACGTAATACTGTTTTTAGGGACTAAAAAGTTAGGACATGAATTATGAACTGTTAATAACAGAAATTCCCTGCTCAATATATTTACTTTGATTTCAAGCTCTCGGGTAAATCACAGGTTTCGCTTTCATGACACGATAGCTGGTTAGTGCTTCTCTTCAGGAAATCCAGTAGTTGGTTCCCACATGTACTTATATATGAATCTAAAATTCTCTTTCTGCAGATATTGTTCCTAGTATACCTTGCCCACCAGCATGCTCACATAAAGATAATATGAGCTGTGGGAGTATTGTGATAAATTCATTTCAATATCTGAATTGGGATCTAAAATAGAAAAAAAAGGCAAAGCAGATTTATTACATCCACTGTGAACAAAGTCGTTTGAGGGAATAACAGCTTTATGTTTATTCAGACATAACTAAACGCATTATTCTTCAAACACCAACAAAATCTTAAGACTAGTTCTTTGCTCCGTGGGGTACCACGCACAGATGTTTTCATTCAACTCTGACTAAAAGCAAGAGTGGTGTGTGATAGAAATCACCTGGGAGGGCCACAGTTCCCACGGCAAAGCTGAATTGGGCATGGAGGGATTTTACCACTTAACAAATTCTCACATTTAACATTTACCAAATATTCTGTCAAAACTTCTGCAGGCCCAAAATTGTACTGTTAAAACAAGATGTTAACAGATCCCATTTCTTGTATCTTTTTACCTTCCTCCACTTTTCCTCCAGCTGTTTTGGACAAGCTCCTGTGATCCTAGTCTTCTACCCAAAGCGAAATTCTACCCTCGCAAGGTTAAACTAAAAAAAACAGCTAAACAAAACACACTTCCAGCTCTGTCCTTAGGCTTTTTGCATTCCTTTCACCTTCCTGCTAAGGTCTCACTTTTAGTATGTGAACAGTATATCCTCTCCTCCAGGCCTCAAACTGGGAGTCTTTCCTGGGCCTTTGAATGCCTACTTTTCTCTTCTGTTTTACTCTTTCCCTGCACTTTCATTAGACAGCTTCCATTTAGATGTAACTTTTCCCTGGAAAGTAATATGGAGCAATTCCCACCATGATCCTCCCTTTTCATCCTTCTCCTTTAGCTGTACTATGACCTTTTGTCCTACAACTCCCACCCACTTCCAGAATCTAACTTTGATTCCTTCCTAGTCACCAGGGCCACCTTAAGAAATAGCCACCATCAAAATTGCTTTACTCTGAAGGCAGGTCAAAGTTAATAAAACTAACTGTCCTTTCAAGTCTCTAAAATCTTCATGCATTCAGCACGGTGGGAGTAATTCTGATCTTCAGCTTTAAAGCAATATTATTTCTCGAAAGATGGCAAACTTAAAATGCGTGTCTACAAGGCCAGAAGAAGTAGTGGGAGTGATTAAGGTCTTAATCTGCATCCAGCTAACTACTCGTCTAAATTCTCTCCATAGAAGTAGCATGCAAAAGACACAAAGCAGCATCTTGAATAGCTTTCAAAAATAGTAGAGAAAAAAAGATCTTCCCTGAGGAGCAGCAAGGGAAGAAGCAAGAGAAGTCAGTGCATCCACAAAGGGCAATAAGTGAAGGTCTTTCAAGAACAACAAACAGGTAAATATCTAAGAGCATTTGAAAAGGAAAGACTTTTGAGATATTTGCTGCCCATGCCTCCACCCATCACATGATTTCTAATCATTGATATAATGAAGATCTCTGGCTTTTCAAGGAGCTGACTACTCAAGTTGGCCAAAAAGGACAAGTCGATATGAGCAGACGTTAAAAACTGTAGGTGCCCTAGGAAAGACAGATTACCAAGAATTTATGATATGGTAATTCTCTTTCTCTGAGTCACAGCAATGAATCTACATTTTTAGATCGAGCACTCATTGTATGTCTTATGCTCAAAATATGTCAGGTTGGAAAACCCAAAATATATAAATTAAAAGCCATAAAGTGACATCACTGTTTTAAGAACCTGAGGGCCAAAACTGTGCTGTCATGAAAAAATCTCCACCAATACTTACTATCTTCAAATGTGAAATTGAGGTAGATATAGATATATATAGTCATTTAATGTAGACTTTCATTGGATCAGCTGTAATAAACTGGAGTAATATACAAATGGATTTTAAAATGTTTGTGAAACAAGGCTGAAAGAAAAAGAAAGCATCATAAAGGTTGAGTAAAAGAAAACTTCCAGAGAAGATGAATGCAGTCACTGGGTCTAAATAGCATAGGGCATCAATAGTCTGATGGGGAGAGCACAAGAATGAGGCTGAGGAGATGGGGGAGTGTGTTTTGTGCTTTGTTTCCTTAACTTCAGTGAGGTCATTTCACAGTGCCTCAGCTTCCTCACAGAGAAAATAAGGAATAAAGACACAGAAACTCTTACTGAAGTATTTAGAAATCTGCTGATGGGAGAGCTTGGCATTATGACTTATGCAATATCTCCAGCTTGTCCAGGAATGGATCTTCCGAATTGGTCAAGAAGACAAGGAAAATTTTTTAAAAAATAATAAATCAGAGGTTGGACTAGATGATTTTTAGAGGTCCCTTCCAACCCAGACCATTCTATGATTTTATGACTTAACTGATGCGCAGAGATGCAATGTGTACTGCTCAGCAGCGGGAGGCAGTGGAACGTTCAGGCAGCCATTCCCCACGGGAGCTATATCCCTGGTCCATTGCTCTAGGTCCTGGTACACAGTGGCTACTGCCTTGGGCAAGTACTCCTCTGGTCACTGTAGCCAGTTGTGCAGAATTCTATCTTCTGTTTTTTCCATGAACTATTATTATCTGAGGCCCCAAAGCATGAGACCTCTTGTCTCTTTTTGCAGTACTTTATAGCCACAAAGCAGTTGTTTCAAAGGCCTGCTGGATCACTGAATCCCACAACTGGAAAGCAGATCGCTACAGCAACTCAGAAGAGGTTAATGGCAATGCTGGCTTCTCTCAGCCTCTGCCGGTAGGTTAATTATCGTTGTTGTTGTTGTTCTGATGTGTCATAAGAAGCTCTATGCACCAGAAACCTGTTTGATGGAATTTGCTTTCTTGGCTTCCAGAGGAACCACTAGCCAGCACCCTACCCAGACCGCTAAGCACATGCCGGGACTTGCAGGGGATTGTCATTCCTGTTCGTCAGCGGCCAAAGTCCCAACAACTTCAATGTGAGGATCTGTCTCTTGGCAGTAGAGGTTTTATTTCTCCCATTAGCCTGCTAGTGAAAACAGACTCCAATCAAATGTGAATATACAGATACAGCGAAACCAGATGCTTTCAAGGCTCTCTATTCATCAAAAAATTCGCTGCTACTTGTAAAAGATTCATCATTGTTTTCAGAGCCAAACAAATAATTCATGCATAACTTATTCACTAAATTCAGCCTACTCTGGTTCAAAGATTATCAACGTGAAGATCATGATTTCCTCAAATGTATTCATCTTTGAATGCAATGAATATGTTAGCACATACTTCGTTCTGTGGATCCTGATAATCCAAATGTAAACTGTGTTCTTTGCCGTGATTTGTCAAAGTAATCAGATGGCACTTAGTGTTTGATCAGTGAGTGTGAAGGTACTGCCAAACAACCAAGATCGTTTCCATATTTGTGTCCATAACACTGTAACACTCAATCTGATAACTCAGAAGCTGGAACATGAAAAGTAAAAATGGCATCGAAATGGAAAAATTTATTTTAAAACTGATACACTTTACAGAGATGTAAAGTGTATGGCTCAGAAGGAAAAGTTACATGCAAATTTCAGGCACCTTTTCTGAATTTAATAGCTATATAATTCCAAATTTGATCTAGGTAGGTATTAAGGACAGTATGTTTTCTTTACTACAACTGTAATGCTAATTATCTCCAATTTAGAAAGCTCAGAGGGGCAAAAGGGGTCTCCAATTGTATCTGTGGCTATGCAAATCTTCAGCTTAATTATGCTGTATTTCTACAACACACTTTAATACCTTTTCCAGATCTAGCCTTCTATTAGTCTAATGGAACCCATTTTAATTCAGGTGTTACGGCTCCCATGAAGAAGCTATGATACAGAGACCAAAGAGTAAAGAATTTTAAGAGCTATTTTTATAGCTCTTAAAGGAAGGCTGTAGTAGTATCAGTGTAAAATCCCTAACAAAAGCTATAGTCGTAGAACTACCTCTTTTATTATACACTTCCAAGTCTTTAAATAGAAAAAAAGAACAGATGCCAAAGCAGAGCCATATGTTTTAATTGTAGCTGTATACAAGCATGGCTTTATTTTTTCTGACAGAAAATCTATAACTTGAGTGGGAAGTTACTGAGTGGAATCCTCAATGCCATATTTCTGGCTAAAGAAATAAACTCCCTATAGAACATGCCAGAGTCTGATCTGAGAGATTGAGACATTTTGATAACAATTCAATACTTGTCTCAAAACATCCAACTGCTTTGAAGTAATTGGTGGGAGGAGACAAGCTATTAATATTGGATCTATTTGGCGGAGTTTGTGTCTTACACTAAACCCAACTGCTAGCTCCCCTTTAAATTGCTGGCAGGTAGCATGCGTTTAGATCAATGGTTGGAATCCAAACTACCCTACTACTGCAACAGCCCAATATGCCTCTCATTTATTATTTAAAAAACGTGTATCTTCTGAGTGTAGATGATGGGAAAGAAAATGGTTAATCAAACCTCAAAGGTTCCTGCAAGTTCCAGTCCTGGCTGCAAACATACATTTTTCTGCAAACTCTTTCTTCACTAGATGAAAGATGTAATGAACACACTCATGCCTACAGTGAACAAATGTCTCTCTGGTGCAAAGGGCTGCAGCAACCTCCCTGCTGCATTCCACATCACCAAACTTACATTCTGTACCTTTGAATTTGAGCACTCCACATACAGTTTGTGCAGCCCAGTCCAGAGGCTGTTTTCTGGGAGCACAACAAACCCACAGTTAGCCAAAGGGAAAGGTCTGATTTAAGTTGATGGATGAAAAGTTTGTGTGTGTGTGTAGGTGGGGAGGAACAGGGGATCTTATTTTGAACTTATTTGTACTCAATTTATATATCCCAAACCAAAAGACTTAATTTAAAACTGAAAAGGGTGGAGAACTTCCTGAGTATCTGCCTGAAAACGTTACCCAAACACAGCCTTCTGCCTTCAGGTGTCTAGCTCAAATTCAGGTCACACCACAAAGAAGAGCTATTTCTGTGTGAGAGCTATTCAGCACCTTCTGGGTTAGAATCACAGATAGGTTGGAAAAGACCTTGAAGATCATCCAGTCCAACCATCACTTTGAGATCATGCCAAGGCCACCGCTAAACCACGTCCCTAAGTGCCACATCTGCACATCTTTCAAACGCCTCCAGGGAAGGTAACTCAACCACCTCCCTGGGCAGCCTGTTCCAATGCTTGACCACCCTTCCCATGAGGCAATTTTTCCTAATATCCAATCTAAACGTCCCCTGGCGTAACTTGAGACTTTCCTCTCATCCTGTCACTTGTTACTTGGGAGAAGAGACTAACAGCCACCTCACTACAAACACCTTTCAATTAGTTGTAGAGAGTGACAAGGTCTCCCCTCAGCCTCCTTTTCTCCAGGCTAAACACTCCCAGTTCCCTCAGCCGCTGCTCATAGGACTTGTTCTCTAGACCTTTCACCAGCTTCGCTGCTCTTCTCTGGACATGCTCCAGCACCTCAATGTCTTCCATGGATCAATCCAGTTTCCACTAGGCAGATGAATTTTCACTAGGCTGAGAATGAAAAAAAGCCACTTAAAACAATCATCCTCCAGACTGCCACCCCCACCAGAGGTGCCATCAGCTCAACGGGGAGGAAGAACTCTTTGTGCTCCTGCTAAGGTTTCCTTCAGAACAGGCTAGTGAGGTTTGTGCTAGTCACGATGCTCTACTTGTTACGGACACAGCCAGCAGGACTGATTTGCTTCTGCTCGGCCAGTTGCAAAACTGGGCAGAGTTCCTCTGCTCTCAGCTCTGTGTATGGTGCTAACAGGCTGGTGGATGTTTGGAGCCAGGAGGAAACGGCTGGGTTTAGTACCACATTCTGTTCTTGTGAGTTGACCCTGTGCTCATCTCACTGCTGAATTTTGTAGCCCCTCTTAGCCAAGGATCCCTGATCTAGAGCCAGGAGTCTTCCAGAAGCTGGAACATCGCAAGAAAACACTGGCTGCACATGAAGAATAGCCACAAATTAAACACAGGAAGATTCATTCAGAAAATGTTTTCAAAAGATCAAGGGTATGGGCACACAAATGAGAAGGTAAAGCTTGATGCACAAACCAGGAGCAAATACTGCTGCACCAGCTGTGTTTATTTGAAACTGTAAGGAATGAGTAGGCTGTACATTGAAAAGTCCATCTGACAGATTAACAAATTCAGCATGGATTTGTCCAGAGTTCAATCTGTCACTGGTACGATGGTGCTAAATTGCTTTTAGGGGTTCATAGCTTTTTGAAACTGGGACAGCTTGACATGGAAAAGTGAATGCGTTAACCTGAAGCAAGGGTTTAGGCCAAACTGGTTTTGTTGAGCATCATTTATGCGAAGATCAGATTAAGAAGAAGAACAGTACAGAAGAAAACATCCCATATGATTCAGTAACACTTTTGGTGTAGTGCTGGGTTAAAACCAACCCACATAAACCAGGACCTTGCTGAAACCTATCAACATCCATACTATTGCAGACTAAGAGAATAATCCATTTTTTAAAAAGAAGAGGTTTTCCTACTGATTTACCAAAAGGCATCTACACTGCAGTAGCAGTGTTAGAACTGTGTCAGCTCCATCAACTTCTCAACACACTGCATCTGATCTCAGATACTTGGACAACATAACTAATAACAGGCTGCAAGTCAGAACTGTTGCCAAGGATGCAATCTGAAGAATTATGAAACATCCAGGAGGTTAGAGCTCACAGACAGCATAAATTTATGGTATAATATATGAGAGAGAGAAGCAGAGTTGCAGTTGCAGGAAGATGAGCTGTTTATTTAAAGCAAGGAAATGGTGTTTTCTATTTTTGCTGTTGATCATTCTTAAACTGTTCAAATTAATGTAATGACTAGAGGGTCTCTGACCTGGAAGAACAAGGGAAATTCTCTGTCAACATGAGCGATTACCTAAGCATACACACAACAACAAGAGATACGCACACGCAGTTGAAGCTAGAAATCAGGTTTTATAAGCCTTGTACAACTGACAGCAACAATCAAAGGTTACTAAACAGGGGAAAACAGTACCAAGGAAGCGTGCAGCAGCTGCTGTCTGCTGTTACGCAGTGCTCAGCAGGACACCTTGTTTTCGGGTGATTCCAAAACACTGATGGCAATTCTTTCTGGGCTAGTAGGCTTCATCAGCCAGATTTGGAAAGGACAGCTACAGACATGGCGCTGGGTATAGTAGCCTCAGTGTTTCATGTCATGAGCCAGAAATAAAGCCATCAAATTAAGTAATTCAGATCTGAGACTTGTACTAACATGGCTGGCGGAATGAGCGTTCCCTAGCCAGCCAGGGCAACCCTGTCTGAGGTCACTGTAACATATCAGCTCCCTGGAACGACTACTGAGATCTTTTCACTAGAACAAGAAGTGCATTTTGGAAAGGGAAATATTGAAATTGCTGCTTATTCAGACCCAGAACCAAGCAGATATCCAGCGGGCTATTGCACATTACTGAGACTCTTTCTATTTAAAGTTTTGTGCTTTCTGTGCTTCAACTCAGGTTTTAAGTGTTAGTGACAAAAGGTACAATATCCATGGCAGGGTGCCCTTTTCTTGAAACCACACATTGGCTATGAAGATGAAAGTCATCCAGACCTTCACACACTCTACGTCTGCAGTAACACAGCAGCCCATCTCGCTGTGCTGTCAGGCTGTGCCCTCTTCAGCGGAATGTGATAAGGAGCACTTTGGGAAGCAAGAGTTAGAGGAAGAGAGAGAATCAACCATTTGTTTCTCTGTTTGGTCCCTCTTACAAGCCCAGAACTGAGGACTGTGGGTGGCAGGAGGAAGTGCAGGGTCCCATTGCAAACCGGAGGTTGTCTGAAGTGGCCTTCTCACTCAGCAAACACAAAGGTTTGGCCGTGCCCAGCCCCGCTGTCCTGCCGTGCCCAGCCCCGCTGTCCTGCCATGCTCGGCCCCGCTGTCCTGCCATGCTCAGCCCCGCTGTCCTGCCATGCTCAGCCCCGCTGTCCTGCCGTGCTCAGCCCCGCTGTCCTGCTGTGCCCAGCCCCGCCGTCCTGCCGTGCCCAGCCCCACTGTCCTGCCGTGCTCGGCCCCGCTGTCCTGCCGTGCTCAGCCCCGCTGTCCTGCCGTGCTCAGCGCCGCTGTCCTGCCGTGCCCTCTCTTCCCTCGCCGGCTGCAGCACAGAGGCAGGCACAGGTCCCTGCCCTCAGGGAGGTTTGCTGTGTAACACCCTACTGCCTTTCACATGGCAGAATCATAGGATCATAGGATCATTTAGGTTGGAAAAGACTTTAAGACCATCGAGTCCAACCATTAACCCAGGACTGCCAAGGCCACCACTAAACCACGTCCCCAAGTGCCACATCTGCACATCTTTTAAATACCCCCAGGGACAGTGAGTCAGCCGCCTCCTTGGGCAACCTGTTCCCATGGCAGTGATGGTCAGCCCAAAACCACAAACTGAGGAAACTGTTGTCCTCCGGGCTGGGTTGTAAGAGCACTTTGGGCACTAAGAGTTCCCACTGGGCTTCAGTAGCACCTAGCTCAGTAGGACAGGGGATACCACATGGTGACAGACAGGCAGCAAAGGACAGAGACCACCGGACCAGAGTCCTGCTCAGTTTGTTGCTGCTTCCTTTGCTGTGGACACCTCCAGCCACAGCCTTTCCTCTAACGGTAGCCCCTCACCGGGCTGTCAGTGCTGCAGAGGCTGAGCAAGCAGGATGCCAGCAAGCTTCACAATTACGTTCTCTCCGTGAAAGACACCTGCTGCAATTTCTTTGTCATAGTGTGGCTGTGATGTGAAAAGGAAATTGGGTTTTATTAAAAAATTGAACTTTATGAAAACACCCCCTCCCCCTGCTATCAAATGCATTTCTACAAACAGAAAACCTAACCCTGCGGTAGGGTTTTTTTTTCTTTTTCTGGATCTGAATAGTACAGAGGAGACTGTGATATAAATGGAAACATAACAATCATATAACAGACAAAGCAGTGCTAGGCTGTATCACTAGATCACTATGGTCACCTTCATGAAAAGGAAAAGACTGGTTGACTATAAAAGAAAATATTAAATAGCTGTAGTTTACCTATAAAGCCTTTTAAGCACAGATGGCCATTATCTAGGGGGTATTGATGCGGAGAGATAACATGGGTTATGCACTATTAAAAAAGAATAATAAGACAAGGACCACATCTGACACTGTCAAGCAAGAAACATTTGCTCTTTCAGGGGCTGACCAGGCCAAGACACTCGTTCTGCTCTCAGCGCTGATATCGTCATTTAAAAGCACCCGTACCTTCAGCGTAACGCACTCTTTGCTGCTTTCTTCTAGATAAAGTATCTGGGCATTCTTCTTTTCATCTTAAAAGATTGTCTTTAATTTTTGTTCAGAAATTGTTTTTAAGTAGTTTTAGGAATCTGCTTGTTATGCTTCTGTAAAGGTATCTGTAAAGACATCAAAGGGTGGGCGACGCGTGCGGTGAGGCATCTTCCCTCACTGACACACAAAGCTCAGTGTGATTAGGCTGAGGTTACACGCGCATCCGAGAGGTCAGATGCTTATTGTAACTATACAATCTGAAATTAAAAAACTGAGCCGTACAGCTCACAAGAGTAGACTTCTTTCAATCAAGGATGACATTTTTCTTTTCTCATTTCTATTTTTCCTTCTCTTTCTTTTTAATAGTTCTGCCACTAGTTGGGTTTTAGAAAGAGGTTCCCAGCCAGACCAGTGCTGAGGAGGAAGGAAGCCCATGAAAGCAGAGTACGGGGCAGGCAATATTTGTTGGGTCTGAGCTCAACTTTGAAAGATTTTTATAGAAGTCTGTTGAACCAGTCTTTAGGAACCAATTTCATCTTCACCAAAGCTATCCTCTCTCTTTGCCAAAAAAATGTTGCTTTAAAGCAGGACCAGCTTGAACTGTATAGCTTTCAGTTTTCACACAAATCACACAGAAAAATGAGTTACTTGAATCCCTGTTTCAAAGATCTCTGCCACGTCTTGTGGAGTTGTAGCCTGGGTATCGAACGTCCCCATTCATCTTGCGGAAAACAGGGGTTCCCTTCTCCCACTCTGCAAAGTTATAAAAGTTTCATTGAAGTTTTATGTGAAAACAAACAATTTTTTCTTTTTCACCTATACTTCCAGGAAATGATAAACCTGATGTGCTAATGACCTATCCTACAAAAAAATATTTTCAATATTTGCGAGAGGGTTAAATTCTGTTCCCCTTCCCTTTTCACCTATCTTTGTCTTAAAGGGGGTGAAGAGGTGGTAATACTACCGTTTCCCCGTGTCAACATAAAATTCCCATGAGTACCGTAAATGCTGCAGCATACTATTTCAATCAAACACAAAAAGAATGTAACCAGTTCTTCTGATTTTACCATAAGGCACACAATATTTGAAATCTTTGATTTATATGAATCTTAGTTTTCTTTCCTGTGTAAATTCCAGCCATTCTGCCTGCAGAGAGAAGAATGGACATACAGTCCCAGGACATCCTACAGATACAAATACCAGGAAGCAAATGAAAATAAACTGCCACATCTAAAAATCATGATGTTTCAAAGAACAATAACAGCTTAGTTAATACTGCTCCAGAAATTGTAATTTTGTAATCGCATGGTCTACCCTAGGAATGCCCAGCTAAGACTTTAAACACCTGTGTTAGTTCCAAGAAGCATTTTAGAAAAAGCAATTTCATCCCTATGCCACATAACCAGCTCCAATCAATATGTTTTCCACAGTGTCATGTCTGTTAAGTGCAACCCTCGGTGACGGAGCTACATACAATATGGACGTGACAGTAAAAAAATAAAAATAAAAATCCACCATATCTAGTCAGCGCCTGTGTGTCATTCTAGCTCCTCTATCCTTGCTGCCTGCAACCCATCACAAAAGTGAGTTGTGCTTGGGACTATACGGGGTCTGGTGCAGGAAAATGTCATCACACACGTTTATGGGGCACCCACTATGGCCAAGCCGTTGGCCATGAAGACTGCCCAACTAACCAGCTGGTTCCTGCTCCTTACAAGCACTATTTGCATAGTAAGGACCCTATATTAATCACGAACAATACAACCACATAACCCAAATTAACCCTAAAAATAACTTCCAGTTTAGAGATGTGAAATACTTAGTTCATGCGTGTTTTCATTTCACGAGAGCCTTGTTACACCAATTACTCTCGTTGGTTTGGCAAAAGTTAGATTTGCTGAGTGCCAAATTCTGCACACAGATGTATGTGCCTGGCTACCGCTGAAATAAAAATCAGAGGCTTTGACTTCCACTTTTCTTTTTATCCCTCTGGTCTGGAAGACAGTCTATCAATCATGGACAAATTGAATATGATGCACACCCACAAGCACGCCCAAATGGCTTTATGTACACAAAAGAAAACCAGGCCATTTGCATTTAGAAGTGCTTTTATGAGGTATGCATTTAGTAACTATGTTTACAGCTGGGGTCTGGGAGATGATTTCAGGAATGGCATCCAGAGAATTGAATACAGCACTGGCAGTTGAATGAACGCTTGCTGCAGCCTGATCCTCATCCCCGAAAGTGGGTGGTATCCCTTTTTTTGGCAAGTATGCCGTATCACAGCGACTCGCTGGTGCAATTCCCCTTTCTGCCCTTTCCACATGCTCTTTCACCTCTTCTCATTTGGCCTCGTTTAACACAGCCAAGGCTCTGGGCAAAAGGAAGGGAATAAGAGAAACAGGAACCCATGCAAGCAAGTGTTCTTTTTGTGGGATTTTTTCCCGTGTTGGAGTTAGTCGAAGGGAGAAACTGTTAAGCACTCAGCTGCAGGCTTTATCCAAACCTCCACCCTCGATGTCTCGATGTCTTTTCCACCTTGTTTTCTCCCCTGATGCCTGCAGTTCGGCCAGTATGAATGTACTTCACAGCACGTTCAGCAAGGAGCTCTTTTTCAAATTTGATGCCTCTTTGCAGATCACAGATAAGAAGTACCAGTGCCTGTCTAGATGCCTGCAAGCCCGTCTTCCCGAGAGAACTACCGCCCCTAAAGCCAGTGAATGTGTTGTGGTGATTCTCAGCTCACAGCCACCCACATGGTGAGCACCTACAGCAGCAAGCATATTGCTAAAGCAGAATGATGGTTAAAATGTAAGGTCATCAGGCTCAAAACGGCAGCAGAGAAACCCTCCCAAAGCAGCTGCTGCTTGATTGCTGAATAAACTTTTCAGAATTTAGCCTGCAACCGACAAACCCCACAGTTCCCCTCTGTTTCAGTGGCTGAAGAGAGTTGCATTATTATATATGAGAGATATATACGTGATTTTATATATATAGAAATGTATATAAAATATATATATATATTATCACCTTGGAGTCTGATCCCACACTTCACGTTTGCACGCAGCCCCTATAACTCTAACCAAAGTTCTGGAAAGCAAGAACAGCAGAAGACCGCACATACAGTAATGAGCTCCCACTTCAAAACAGAGCTCCTTCTTCATAAAGATGAGCCTATAATTCTGTCTTTAATAGTCTGTGTGGCTGAGGGGGAACATATGCTTTGTAGGCTAAGTTATCAGGTTAAGTACAAATTTGAGAGAGAGTCTGAGGCATGTAACAATATAAAATTCTGCTCAGAACTATAACTGGAATGCTCCCAGTCCGCCTCTTCCCCATAATTATTAGGCAGTAAGAGGGAAAGTAGGAGACGCAGAAAATAGGTGTGCTGCTTACCTTGTTTAATTTTACCATCTTACATGAGTAAAAAAAAAAAAAGGATGAATATTTTATAACCTTTGCTTTCATCATAAATAATTTTGTGACAGTTCAGCATTCCTGTAGATTATTTACAGCTTTTTGGTTGATGTGTGCTCCAAAAACATAAAAAAATAATAACGGTCTTTTGGATCTTGCCACAGTAGCATGAGTACACCTTTCAGATTTCCTATATTCGTTTCAAGGACACTCCAGGCTGAGGCTCCACAAACTCTCCCTTTTCACGGAGCTGTTCTTTAATAAAGCACCAACCCTCCTGCTCCAAAAATGCCAAATATAGTTGAGAGAACTCCTTGATAACATGTTTTTGCTAAAAACTATTTATATTCATAGATTCCTGACAGTTTGCTTCATTTTGATACAGTCTCTCTGCATTTAGCCTTTCCATTCTAATTTTTTTAAACCTTGTTTTTTGGTTTAAGATTTGGAAAAGAACAAACGTTTTAATCAGGGAAAAAGATATATAACTACGTAAACGACTTATTCTGTGTGCACAATTACATGTAAATAGCCATGAATCTTTCTTAAAAGCAAGACAAAACACAAAATAGACTGCTAAGCTGTAAATTTAAACCTATTTCACTTTCAGGCTTCACTGCTTCCAGTGTGAATCAGCCTATTATCTTTAAGTATGAAATTAGAAAAAAAGATTTGCTGTTTGTGTACACGCAAAGATTAACATTTCCCTGAGATTAACAGTGTGTTTCTTGAAGGTGGAAAGCATATAACACCAAGAAACACATTTTAATACTGCTTCACAAGAGCATTTTTGTTTTCATAGCAAATGCAGCTTGAGATTGAGAATATGCTTGAAAACCAGCTAGTGAAAAAGTGATATAAAACAAACCGATGAAGCTTTGTGGTGAAAGTAAAACAAATTACTACATGGCCCAAAAGTTAAAGATATAAAATCTGCAGTTTACAGTACATTTGCTTGCATCTTTTTGTGGTATGCAAAATAATGCATAAAAATTCAAGATTAAGCATATTTAAATGTCACTTGAATCAGAATTAGAATAATTGTTAGAATGTTACAATAAGGCATCTGTTTGGAGCAGTATCTGCTCTATAATTGCCTGGTCAATATTTTTAAGTTTGCTGAGGAATATCTAGCCAGAGGAAAAGCAGAATACATCGCTGTTCCTTCCTTATGTTGCCTGAGCCTTCAGTCTTTCCAGGAATAGTAAAAATATGAAAATATTAACAACATGTGATTTCTCTGCTAAGTTTGCTCTGGGTTAATTCTCATCATTGGCAGACACAAGGACAGAGCAGGCTACTGCATTTACTTCCCGGAGATTTACATACAAGAAGTAATACAAGACAAAAGTAAAATATATTCTTTACTTATTTCCTCCAATCTGCCCCATTTTTCTTTCTTATTGAGCTCTCTCCTTTCTTGCCCTCGATGGGCCCTGCACTAACCCGAGCCGAAATACCGCCTCGAGTGTGTTACTGTGGGTAACAACGTGGGCTGCTGGAGAGGCTGATCCCACAGAGAACCGAGGCAGCTTTGGCTAAAAGCTGGAGAGTTCCCTCATCCACTGGCAATGGAAGTGCCCACCCTGTGCCTTGGTGCTTGTACCCTTGGGTTCCTCTCCTGCCGCTCCCTGGAAAGGCTTCTGGAACGTTACTTGGCTCCTTGGTCTCAAGCCTTTTGACGGTAGAGAGGCTGGAAAGTTACCATGTGAAGCCACCACCACTTATTTTTCCTGCTGACCTCCCCGAATCTCACACAATTCTTGTCGGAGCAAAGATATGCTGGCAATATAAAGACCTGACTGTGCTAGGCTCCAACATTGCCCACTAAATTCTGAATGAATTCTGACACCCCTGCCTGCATATGTTGTTTTGTCGTACCAGGACCTAGCAGAGGTGGGCAGCAGGTCAGGCGAGGCAGGCAGGGCCAAGTGCCCTCACTAGGTGCTTCATGATCATTCTGAGGACATCTCAAATTGGCCAGGCACCAGCCAAATCATCGCAGTGTAGTGCTAGGCAAAGAGACTGTGGGAAAGTGGAGAGCATCCTTGGAAGGCTGGTCTGGGATACAGTCATCTACCCTGTGCATCGCACGCTGGATGAGAGGTTGAGATAGAAAGGGAGACTGGGGAGCTGTGGGAGGGGTGGTGGTGGAAGGTTTGGAAGTTTCACAGACTCATTCCCTAAAATTTTTCTAGTCAAGTTCTTTACTTACAGTGACCTAAATCTTGATAGAGAGCTCTTCAGACTGGGAGGCAAAATTGGAAAACAGAGGAAACGCAGGTTTGCAGTTCTAAGTAGAGTTCATAAAACTTGTACAGTTCAATCAGTGTCTGTAATGCCAGATAACCCCCCGGTTCCTACTTAACATGTAGAATTCAAGCTCTATGTGTAATTTTTGCATATCAAGCAGCCCACGGTGCTTGAAGTTGCATATATGTGCAGCAAGAATAGTGGCTATCTGCCAAAGATTTTCTAAACTGAATGAGCAGGCTCACACAGAGAACATCAACCTGCCTGACACCACCCGGAAAACCCCAGGAACGGGGTTTGTAGCTCTGGAGTCTAGCTGCATTGCCACAAACAGCCATTCCTTTTTTCTATGTTCTTTCTCTCTTCCTCTTTGTTATTAAAATTGCAAAACAGACTCACACCCACTCCAGACAGTGGAACTCTGGAGATTTTTACGAAGGTGTCTGGAAAAGGTGTACAAGTAAAACAGGATATGTTGTAATCAGATTGAAATTCTAAGAAAGTTGTTCTTAGAATACAACTTTGTAATTCCTTAGAGCAAATCTTCTAAGATACCATAGACATGGCCACCTTTAGATCGCTCACTGAAGCTGAAATCCTAAACCTGCAGCCGCAACAACTCCACTTTCCATTATCACTGAAGAATTAACTCCTTTAGCTGTGTTATTTAGTGGCAAAAAGCTGAAAACCAATCACAACAAACAATTGGAGAAAAGCTATTTGACCTTTAACATCAATAAACTCGAAGTCACGAGAGGCAGTAAACAAGGAGCACTATGAGCTTTTATTTAATGTTGTTTTTCAGAAGATAACTGTGTTTTGACTTATTTTCTAGGGTTTGCAGTATCGTTTTTCTGCTAACACCATTCTTGGCAGATTACTGCGCTTAAATATTTAGAGAATCAGTTGGCACAAAACCCCCACCCTTGACAGCGTAGTTTGACAAGACGAAAGGTGAGCGATAGATGATGCGGGAGTTGACTGCAAGACGTTCCACAGACTGCCACAACGACCAGACGTCCTGCGGGCAATGAGGGAAACAATAGTCTCAGAAAACAGAGTCAATACAGAAAGGAGAAGGTGTGCAAGCAAAAGAGTTATCTATTTGAGAGTACTGAATCAGTGGAAGGAATGACTAGAGAATGAGAAGACAAGAGGCAGATAAGAGGAGATTACAGGCACATGGATCACGTACGGGTTTTAACTCTGCTGGAGTAGACTACCTCCACCCTGGTCTGGTAGGCAAATGACCAGTTCGTCATTTCATTGCCTACCAGTCACACAGAGCAGCTGGAGTCTATGTGCCTGAGCAGTACTTGTTGTGGGCAAACCACTGCAAAGCCAAGCAGTTTACACATACATACTCCTCCAGATACAGAAAACAGATCCAAGAAACACACACTCCTCCAGACACAGAAAGAAAACAAATACACATGCCACTTCTCAGAGATGGAGTACCTCAAAGCAGCACTTTAAACTGAGTACTCTGGCAGATGAATGATAGGCTTTCAGAATACATTACGGTAAAATAGGAAACAGACAGAAAACAGGGAAGGGAACCACTAGCAAAGAGCTGCCATATGCATTTTCTCGACATGGAGTAAAGTCCTAAGAAAAAGGCATTTAAACCCAGTTATTACCTAATATACTGGCATGTTCCATCCAGTAGCTACCAAGCCAATGTGGTGGTATTCCTTCACAATGGCATGTGAAGGAATGAAAATGGCAACTCCCACGGCTGGGCCACCTGCTGGAAACAAGGCAGGCTTCGGCTTCAGACTGCATCGGCGCAGATCTGGGTGACGCTAAACCTGCTGCAGCCTTCAGCGCTTCATCCAGCCTCTGGAGTAAGCGGCATAAACGCAGAGCAGCCTGACAACATCACAGAGGATATAAACACCCTCTCTGTCAAAGAGCTTTGCAGGACTGCTGCTTCAAACACCCTGGAGCCGAACTTTCTCGGAATAGGTCAATGTTTAGATTTCTGAGTGCTAGTCTTCTTGAGTGAGACTTCAAAGGTCAGTGGACGCGGTGTAGCAAACGAGTATGAGCAAACAGGACAACTACAGGTACTAACAGACGAACAGATTACCTCTATGCTGGTCTTCTAAGCAAGTGACCACTGAACTAAGTCTTCATACAGACTGCAAATTAAGCGAGCCTTAGCATCCTCACTAGGCAGACAACTTTACAGGAGAAAATTAACCTCTGTGCTATGGCCAATGAAGTATTACATCTCTTGTAAAGGCTGTTCAGTTAAATAAGAATGTCGCACATTAGCATGACAGAGAGAAACATATGTCCAAATATGAGGAAAAGCATGCTTGTTCCTGGATAAGACGGTATTGCTAAATACTGTAATGACAAAAACCCGAGGAGAACCTAGAAAAACACAATTTGTGCCAATTCTTCTCCAGATGCCCACTTCTTTTTAGCAACACAAAGCAATTCCTAGAATGACGACTTTCCACTTTCTAGAAAAAGCAAGATTTGGGAATCTTACAACTCAGAAGTTAGGATTTTTATTTGGAATCGAATGCTGGACTAGATAAACCAGTTTCCTGCCTTGACTACAGAGGGCAGGACTTAGCAGCAGGTATGATAAGGCTCTTGTTCCTAATATATAGGTAATACAGGTAATATACTTCACCAACTCTCTGTGAGACTCTCCTGCTTCTCATATAATGCCCCAGTGGAAAAGAGGGCCAAAGATGAAAAGTATATAATCCTCCCAGAGAAGAGAACTGATTAATCCCTAAATGAGAAACATATTACAAATAGATTGAGAAAGCTCCCCTACAGAACTGGAGGTTGAAAATAATTCATTGGAAATACTGCAGCCCTCACCGACAGCACTGTTTCTTGAAATTTCTGGAATTTATCTGGAAATTGAATTTCAGGCTGAACCACAAGTGGACTTGGCAAGCCACTGTGAGACTCACTGATGTTGTCACACACTGTTTTTACAGGGTTATTACTCAGAAAAGCTGAAACCTCGATAACTCTGTTGGTATCTGTTGTGTCTTTTCAGACAAGCTCTTTTTTAACTGAAATTTATCTTACCCTTTGCTTCCCTTAATCCCGACAAATAGTGGTTTCATTTGCAGCAATATCCACACTCATAGGGAGTGACACTCTTCCTAATGCAGATCATTTAAATAAGTTAGCAGAAGGCCTTATTTATAGATGCAACATATATGTGAGAGATGGATGGGACCTCTGTGCAATAAGCAAATGAGTGTCAAAAGCAGACATGTCACTAGCCAGTTACTATGACTTGTAAGATGAAAATAAATGTTTAAATGCTGTGAAGTGATAAACTGTCAAAAAGGGAGGCAGGGTGAATGGCCTAGAATGGAGGGCTTGTTTGTGATCCAGTCTCAGAAAGTTCAGTCATGCTGTCCTAACAACCAAAAATCCCTGCAAGTTTCTCCCATTGATCATATGCTTTTTGTACTTGCCAACAGAAATGTATATTTAGTAACTCCCTGAAAGATTTACATCTATTACATTGACACAGAATACAAATGAGGCATTTTAAGTGGCATTTTATGGTTATGTTGTAAAACAAATTGCCACATCTGTTTGAATTCCTGTTTTACCATACCCATCCTTCAATCTTCTTCAGCCTGTCTTTAATCTGAGACCCTTTTACTTTCCCCAGCCTCTGTTTTATACCATCCAGAAGCTTACGACTTTATTTTTCAACTTTATTCTGTGGAACGTAGACACAGTAGCTTTGCAACTTGCCTTACATTCCATTAAGTTGAGATATTGTTCCTGTAACGTAACAGAGGAACAGTGCAGTCGCAGTTTTCTCAGATAATGTCAGATTAATCAATCACTTTTAAATACCAACAGGCACAAAGTATAAAAGTACTCAAAATCCAGTGTACATAAAGTGCTTTCTTATGAGGTATAATTCATCACACACCCTGTAGTATCGGTAATACTAATTTTGCCCTTGCACTTTGAACAGCATATCACTTTGCACGCAGCGTTTGCCTATGCACATTGTTAAGGCATGTAGGATGCTCAAATTCTTCATCCTTCCCCATTCAAAGACAGAAAACAGCCAAGTGAGAAACTGTAAAAGCATATGGCTGTATTTCTTCAGCACTAAACACCAGAAATCAAGCAGCTTTGCATTGTTCATGTAAAACCGTCCATGCAAACATAATGGAAAACAATTATGTAGTAGGCAGGTACTCAAATGCACGATATTAGGCACTCCCAGTCCTGCTCCTCCAGTGCTGAATATAGCACTCCAGGCAGTTGTGATCTCCCAGCTTGCCACAGGATGTAGATGTGCTATGTGCAAGCTGACATTTATTTTGTCAATGTTGATCATAAAAGAACATTCAACTTTTGAAAGCTGTGCTTATTGATACCATCTTGTAACATAACACACTGTACAGAACATCTAAGTTGCAAGTAACCCCATAATACTGCTAAGATCACATAGTAGTTAGAAATGGCACAGCATCACTCAAAGACCTGGCAAAGCTTTTGAAACTAAACATCTCACAGAATTAGCAGTCTCCTGAGCAGGCAATGCCCAAGAATCAATTCCTCAGCAATTTCCACTTTCTTTTGCCTTACTCCTCTTACTTTCCCATTTCTGCCCTTCTCATTCCAAGCTCAGGTCTCCTGTTAGACCTAGAGTGCAGCTGTGTGGAAAGCAGATAGCGCAAGCAGAAGTACAGCAAGAACAGCAGCTCAAGAGCATTGTTTCTGTCATCTTAGTGATACCTGTTCTGCACTGTGCACTGCTGGTTCCAGTTCCTCCCTCCTGTGGCTAATGCTGTGAGCATGAATGCATCAGCACAACATCCATAAATGATGCACCATAAATGATCTCCTCACTAGCACCATCCGGGGTGTTAATGGATGCCACCAGCATACTCGCCAGCTCCCTCTCCGTAGCCTGTCCAGAAAACCAGTAAGAAAGGTCTAATATTCTCTGTTTCAGTACATATATGTCACCAGTTTCATCCAGCTCCTCTTCACCTACAATTTTGCATTCAAGTAACATTTTCACCTGTCAGTGAACACAGCTAGAGATCTCAGGCTGTCTGAACAATATGCCCATCTCATTATGTCCCAAAGGAGAGAGTAGTAGTAACTATTAATAATACTAATAATAATTTACTTCAGTGACACAGATGCCATCTTCCTCATCCAGACTAGGAACTTGAACTCCTCCTTTCATTTCACCACAACCTTAGTGCACACTAGCTTTCCATCAGATTGTGCCTGGGAAACTCCTAACATGCACACCAGTTTCTTAGTGGCCATAGTCAACACAAATAATGATGTATTATAAACTAAAGCATGTAAAGAAAATATCCAGCAGTCATCTAAAATGCATGAACAGGACTGTAATAGATAATCAGCCCCTCAAAGGTGTTAGCTTTTGCTTTCAGCAATCTAAAGAGTAGTTTTAATCAAGAAAAACACCTCTCCAGGGACAGAGGTCACATTTTGAGCAAGCCACTCACCACCACGCATGAGTTCACTTCATGCGGAAAGGAACCCCGTGGTGCTCATAGCTCCACACATTCCCCTGTCTTCCCTCACCTCCTGCAGACACCTTTCAGCCCTTTCAGTGAAATCTGACGGTGTCATTTCTGTGGACGTGAAGGACATCTAGTGGAGTCTCGTTTGCTCCCAGCAGACTGCATAGTTTTAGCCTCTGATCCCCAAGTTCTTACCCTTGTTCCCCCAAACCAGCATCTGTTTCTGTTCTCTAGGACAGGCAGAGAAGTCCACACCCGCAGATTTCCCTCCTCCTGCTGTCAGCACGGATGCGCAGTTCCTCTGGGCCATTCTGCGCTCCCTTTGTAGAGCATGCTGTCTTCTGGTCTTCCCCGCAGTCTCCTGCACCTGTATTACCCTCCTCCCCACTCGGAGCACAGAGGCATTTCTCTGCTACACCAAGAAGTCTGGAATAGTCAATACCACTTCCCGCTGGCTTTCCAAACTGCGCAGGGTAATTCGTAAGAATATTGTGTGTTTAACCTATTCTGATCCACCAGGGATTGCAGCCATGTAGACTTCCACTTTCTGGACTCATCTATGCTGCACCACTTTAGGAGTTTCATTCTTGGGCAAAACCCTCTTAATTTTATGCTAGCTCAACACCTTAGCGCTGAGATTATGAAGGGCCTGAACTTCCCACAAAAAAACAACAGAAGGCTTTTGGAGCTAGGGAATCAAACTCTCATATATGGCTAAGCACAATTAAGTCTGCTGTGGAAAAAACCCAAAAGGCTTATTCAGATTGCCTTGTGAAAGCTTAAACATAAATATTTAATTCAGAATATTTTCTAAATTCACTTTCAAAACCCATCATTCACAGTATTTCAAAGGCTGAGGCACAGAGGTGTTTTATCTCTAAAAGAACAAGTAAACAAATGCAAGTTTCCCCCTGTTCATTTAGCTGAATATGTCAAAGCAAGAAGTTGCTAAAAAATTAGGAAAGATGTAAATAACAACCGTGTCAGTAAGTGGGTATTTCCCATGGTCAACATATAACCTGAAAAGTTATAAATGATACGTTCCTGTTGGAATAACAGGAAATCACTGTGCTTTGTGCTGCAGCACTGCTGCAGTTAGCGTCCCCTTCCCGCAGGTATCTCTCTGGAGCGGGTGCCCTTTGGGCACTGGTGGGATGCACTCGCCCACAGGACCACCAGTGTTTTCCAGAGGCTGCCCCGCTCAGCCTCATCTTTCCCAGCCCCAAGACAGCAGCCAGATTGATACAAGAGAAGCACCGTGCCAATGCAAGCACGATCAAATTGTGAGCACTTTCCCTCTCTGTTATCTTAATTGAGACCAATCCTATAGCTAGCCAAGCCAGCTGAGCCCAGTAAAACAAATCACAAAACCATTATGGAATTCCTTGTCTCGGGCTGCAATGCAGGGGCTGAGTGCAATGGGTACTGCCATCTTCCTTTCTCAGCCTGATCCTAATCCCTCTGTACCAGCATATAACTCGGCTTCGGATGACCAGACTGCCTGTCCTTCCTCTGCTGCAGCTGCCATAACCTCATCCCCACCGGGGCGAGCCAAGGCCAGCACCGGGCGATGAAATCCCCTTACGTTCTTCAGCAGGAGAAGCGCCACTTGTGCCCAGGAGACTGCCAAAGGCTGTGGAGGCTCACACACACCAACTGGGGCAAATGCCCCTGTGAGCCACACGGGCAGGGGACCCACCTGGCTCACCGCCACACCCCAAAACCTGGTCCCCCCCACCCGTGCCCTATTCGCTCCAGCCTCCCCCGTCCTGCGGGTGCCGGAGGTATCCGTCGCAGCCGGCAGCTCAACACGTGCGCCGCGCCGCGCGGCGAGCCTGACACCCAAACACTCCACAAAGCAGTGACTCAGATCGTGCTGAGAATAGGCGCAGTTTCCATTCCCAGCTACAAATATTTTTAGCTGCTCTAACAAACAGAACAGCTTGTCAAGATGACCCAGGAAGTCTTTTAAGAAGAAAACACGATAGAATTTATGGACAGAGCTACACAATGTGCATGCCAAGACTCCAATGCAAGAAGCATGTTGTGCTGGGGCTGGGATGTATGTCTGTCTTCTGGCCCAGGCAGCATATAACCTTGAGTCCAATGCTTGCACCTACTCCGTTTACCCTCTCCAGAGGGTATTTCATTCACCCTGTGCATGAAATCAGGATACTTGTGATGGGTAGGAAAGACAGAAGGGGGATAGCCAAAATTCACTACATCAACGATTGAAACACTATCAGCCACACACTGATTTTTAAACAGTTTTTGAAACAGACTTCCTAAATTTCTTTACAATTTGTTTTATTATTTTTTTGCGGAGACCAAATTCAAGATTTGTTATGTTCCAATTTTCTCTCTGCCTCACATGGGAGCGAACACTTCCTCAGCAGAGCTGACCAATACAATTTTGGCCGTCTGTCAGCCACTAATGCTGCCCTACTTTCCTCCCTTTCAAATCTGAAGGAAGTCCACACTTGCTTTTCTTAGTGAAGGAAAAGTTCATCTTTCTTATCCGAATGCCAACACAGGTGTTTCAAGTTATTCTAAGGTAGGATTACAAACCTTGTATGAATTAATCATTGTCCACTGTATTGGTGGAAACCTTTAAGTAGGCTCTCTAACATACTGAGTAACGGCTCCAGGAGTTACCAAATACCTCACAGAACTCTTCCAGACTGAAATTTTTCATCAGCTTCCACAGCATCCTGCCCAGGTCTATGTGCTGTGATTCCTCTAGACTATGCAGTTTTGCTGCTTTCAGCTACAGAAGTCACTAATAGCAATAATCAAAGTCACGAAGAATACATTTAGCAGCAAGGTACCACATCCCGTGGAAATTATTGCTTTGTATTAATATTTATTGTTTACCAACTGTATAATAGGAAGGCTAAATGGTCTACTGGAGTTGCTTTGTGAGGATGTATTTATACTTACAATGTTTAATAAAACATTTGCCAATAGCTATCTGAATAATATACACATATTTTTAAATTAGCCCATGGGCTAGTCTATAGAGGAAAATATCCTCTATTATGCTGGTCTGTTTAAGCCACTCCTGTCACGCCATCCTCTCTCACACATACATCCACATTTCAGTGTAACCAAAGCAGAACTCGGTCGTTAGAATGTTCCGCAGGAGAAGTTATGCTAGAAAAGTGAGTGGTTTAAAATTCACACTTTGTCTTGTGTTAGTACAGCTTTCCCAGGGCCCAGATCTGTACCTCTGCTTCACAGAAATTTTATAGACATGCATGTGCGCACACACACACACACAAATTGCTTTTAATTTACGTAGCACAACCTGCATTACTGTCACAGAGCAGCTACACCCTGGCCAGGAAAATTTAGGTTACTACATACAAAAAAAGGGTCTTACTGTTTATCCAAAACCAAGGATCACATCTGTGCCGACTGGCAGTTAGGCAGAGCCATCTGTCATTTTGGGGTATCCTAATGGGATTTGGCATCAGAAGATGAGGTTCTGTAACCAGGTAAAGATCAAGGGACAAGAATGCCTTGAGGCTTCAATTACCCACAACTTCACATTGTGCTGCCTTCGGAAATCTGTTCTGGGAACCATGTTAAGTGCAATTCATTGATGTTTATGGTTCACATTCGCTGTTCCTGGAAGCAGAATAGCTTGTAAAATTAGCAGCTGTAGCTCTATAGCTGGGAAAAGGGCAAAAAAAAGTTGAAATAGTGGAATTTTCATTTTATTTCTTCACACTTTGACTTTGGCACAAATCCAGCTTAACAACACTACCTTCGAAATGCCCTTTATTTCCAGGTGACCATTCTGTATTTACACCCTGTATAGGGTTTACTTTATTCTCTGTGTCCAGTCTGTGTCCAGACCTCCTGAGACCCCTATTTCTAATGTCTTTTACTTTTCTAAATGCTGAGTGCCCTCTATTACCAAGAATTTTGGTAGTCATTTTATGAGCTCAGAACTACATATTTTGTGAAATTAAACAAACAAACAGATCACCGCAAAGAATGCACAGTTCTGCTGAAAAAGGCTGGACAATCCCCCACCCACTATTCAACAATAATCCAGAATGGATTCTTCCAATTTGAAATGGGATTTTGCATTGAAATGAGACACTGCACCAACGCAGATAGCTATTTCTACACCTTAGAGCTACCACATACCTTCCCTGCCCAGAGAAAAGCAGGAAAGTTCTCAGTCGTATTAGTGATGTATAATATGATTTGGAGCCAGGACAACATGTGTAAACTTGTCTAGGCATTATGAAAAAAGCTCTTTTATGAAAGAATCCACATTTTGAGTTTGCAGAAGCAAAGACGCTATTAAAGTTTAAAAGAAAAAACAACCCCAGAAGCCCCACATGAGATGCCAACCCAAATATTGTTACTGATAGAAGGTACCAAGTCTTCAGGCCTGAAATATTTCTAATGTTTTCTATTTTAAAATAATCTGTGAATCTGTTTCAACACAGCTTTGCAACTGCCAGGCTAATGAAGACACTAGTAACAACGCCTTGAATTTTTTGTTTGAGAACTGTCAGAGTTCCCAGCAGATGTAGGACCACGGCTCCACTCGGTTGTCACACGCTCTGAGGACAGCCCGCCGAGGTGCAGGTCTCAGCTGAGAGGGCAAGACGCTGGGCGATGCAGTTAATTCCCTCTGAAACGTTTCTGCAGCAGCTGCAGCCCAGGTAAGCGGGTGTTCACCCAGAAATTCTCCACTCAGACCTTTGGTTAAATGCAGCCTTAAGAGGATAACAGCTAACAAGCTCTCAGCATAACCTTTCTCCACACGATTTTTCTCTTGGTCACATACTTTGTTCCTTCTTAAAACAGCTATGTGAGGCCTCCCTGCCTGCTCTCTGGCTGGCACGCTGGCTCTCCCCTTCCAGCCAGGCTCTCTCTTGCCTGGCCTTCCCTCCTGCCATGACTGCCAAGGGACTGCTATCAGCCTCCTGCTCACAACCCCAGCTCCCCACGCTGATTCTTTCTGACCTTGGATACCTCAGCTGGTTATGGAATAGCTACTTAGATAACTGGTCAACCATTTCCTTTGCAGAATGATATCCCCTAATAAAATGGCTGGAAAGTCATTGTTTATGTGAAGCAAGGTTGGGGTGTCCTGAGGCACCCATGTTAGAAGCCTAATGCCCACACACTGCTGCTTTGGGGCTTGTGATTGCTCTTCTGCCAAGCCAAGCACCACAGGACACAAAGGTCGCCTGGAGACTGGACCAAACGGAAGGATGCGCGAGAGTATTTTTACAGAGTGGCACTATCACAAGAAGGATGTAATTTCCATGTTATGTTAAAATATTCCAGCTCTTTTGGTATGCCACTGGAACTTCCTGTGCAAGTTTCTACCAAGAAATAATTTTAAAAAGGTATTCTCTTACCAAGTTTTCAAGTGGCCAATGGTCACAAGCAGAAAAAAAAGGAAATAAACTGGAAAAAGCGCAGGGTGTAAACATTGGGACAGCCTTTGGTTCTTAATTCCCCCTGTCAATTCCATCCAGGAAAAAGAAAGAAAAATAAGTATAATTCTGTGAGGAGCTTCTCTCTTTTACACAGAACACTGCAGCAGATGCACATCACCAGACATGAGGTAGATTTTTACATACCGCTGCTTGAACAACAGATCTCAAGAGCAAAACCAGCAGCACTGTCTCCTGCTTAGTGCCGCTAGAGAGGCACCACGCGTGGGATTCCCTGCCTCGTGGCGCGGCGCGACTTCTGCTCTCTCATCCTCCCCGCCAGAGCAAGGCGGCACTGACAGCACCAGCCCACACTGCAGCCGCAGAAAGGAAAAAGAATGTTCAGAAGGGGATGCCGTGAGTCCCTCCAGCTTATCTGCAGGACCCAAGCAGCCCGCAGCTGCTACCGAGGAGAAAAGCAGGTTGTCAGCAAATACTATTTTCTGCCTTTGAACCTGGAAGAGAATGCGATGGACTCACGAATGTTGCAAAGAAAGAGCAGCGTACATGTCCAGTGAAGCTTTTCTTCAGGATTTAAATATTCCTTTTTTCCAAACTTAAGAAAGCTGCATTGTTCATGAAATTTAATGCTCTAACTTGGTCCATTTTCAGAAGGTAAATCCTAAAAAGCTCAGTGTGGCATTTTTAAACAACTGCCACCACAAATCTCCAGAATTTTGTGTTTCTAACCTTGCTTTTAAGTGCTTGCATGACTAATAAAGTGTGACATTGCTGAGATTTGCTAGCATTCTTTTCTGTAACATAAGTTCTAGCTGACAAAAATATGGCTAAATTTAGATACCTGCAGCAAACAAGAACCTTCGAAACAAAAGCAGGCTTAAGGATTAAAATTGGCTATGACATGTTTGTGCTCCGACATACGCAAGTTCACATAACCCCTTGTCTGCTGCCCCATTCGCAAAGTCACGGGCTGGCTATGAAAAGTAGTTTGCTGAATGCCGGCTATAAAAGCGTTATTTAGTTCAATATGCTGCTGCTCCAGCGGGTTATGCCAGTATGGCAGGTGGAGTCTGCTGGGTCTTTTAACTATAGAATTTTATTTTTTTTTTTAAATAAGCCGTTAACTAGGGAAAAGCAGACGGAAGAAGACCTCCTCTGTAGATAACGAATTGGTGTTAAGAAACATTGCTTGAACTGCACAGAAGTCTCACACTGGGATCTCAAAACTCTAAATACATTCAGGCGCTATATTGCATTTTCCCAGTTTTCTACTGTCTACGTGCTCTTTAAATGGGGCAAATCCAGCTGAACCCTTGCTTGTTTCTCCTCACACATTTCCTTACGTATCCCTGAAAAATACAAACCACAGTTCAGTATTAGTTCAGTAATGGTCAAATTGAAGTCAATTGATGGCTCGTCAGACACAAACATAGAAGATCTACCTACAGTGGGAATTACACTTAGAAAAGAGAAATAAGAAAGACACAGTTTCAATCCTGTAGCTGGATTTCAAGTCTCCTTTTTTATTCTGTTTTCTTTTTTGCATTGTGCCAGGCAGCTACCCTAGAAGCCACGTGAGGATGATGTATAAACACCTCTGCTTTCTATACTTCTGCGGGTAGAATTAACCATGTTATTTAAATGTCAATTTATTGCAAAGATTTTTTTTTTTAAAAAAGGAAAATTAGAGTACCATTCAAAATTGAATTTTCAAGCCATTAACTTTACTAGGCTGGTCCTGCTGGTGTACGGAATGTCTGCTAGGTGTTCTCATAACAAGGTCACTTTTTCTAGTTCAAACTTTGCACTAAAGCACCCTAAGAAAAACAGTCAGTTCATGCAACAGCAGAAACTAAAATAAGAAGCCCAAATAATACAGCTGCTGTGGAAAAGCTGCCTTCTTCTTCTTCACAGTAAAATTCGACTGCTCTTTTCTGAAAAAAAAAGCCACCCAAAAGATGCTGGAACCTCTCTGCAGGAACAGGAATTTACAACATGAATGAAAACTCACGTATTACGTTTCCTATTTATTTTCTTTGCAACTGTGTACTTAGTCCTGGAGAGAACGCTTCCTGCTCTAAGTACATATTTTGAATTCACTGTCAGATTTTAAAACAAGCAAATGAAATACCCAAACACAACAGTGCATCCAGAAGCATTTGTAGCTTCTTGCCCTGGAAAAAGCCAGAGCTGCAGCTCTGTGGGAAATTCCTGCCAAGCCTGATGGCTTTGTGTTCCCTGTAGACCATTCTGACCGTGGGCAGAAATGAACACAACTTTCTCTCTAAAGTTTGCAGAAAAATCCCATGGAATATCCAGCATTACTGACAAAACAGTTATCTCGTGCCAGACGTTGAAGCTTTAGACTGCTCAGGCCACTGCGTCGTGCCAAGCACCTCTTAGCTGCCTACGTTTCACAATCTTACACAATTTTGTTGATCTTTAAATCAAACAAAACCCAGTCTAAATATCCAGAGTAAAGTCACAGGTTTAAATATTCTCTGTCAGATTTTCCTTTGACTCTCATATCCAGTTTAGCAGGAATGATGCCTTCTCTACGCACTGAGGTCAGTTCCCTCGTTCTGTCAGAGGAGTGACCCAGAGAGCTGATTAACCCAGCAAGGAGCATCCCTTTCAAAACATTTTCCACTTGAGAAACCATAAGCAAACCCCCCAACTACTTCACTTCTATTGTTAGCAGATCAGGACAAAGCAAAAAGAAACCAACACTAAAATGACCCCAGAACTCTAAATCTATGCACTCTGAGCACCTAAATAACTAAAAAAAAAAAAAATCACTTTGGGGAAGTATTTTACTAGTGAAAACCACGACTTTCCTTGTAGTCAGCATCCTGTTCTCATTTTTCTTCTGACAGCTGTAGGACCTGTGAGACTATTTCTATATTTAATCGAGACATCTCTGGAAGTTTCAGAAATCAGCAATACCTTAAGGGAGGGCGGCGGGGGAGAAGCAAGCATTGAGCTCTGGCTGCTGCCCACCCCGTCTTCCTGCTCCTCCAGGGAATGAAAATGAGGAGTCAGGTGGATTCTGCCAGTTGTGGTCCCTGTGGAAGGAGCTACAACACAAGCACTCGCTGCTGGTTTTCATCTGTCGCCCACCAATGAGTTCCCCAGTACTCAGCACCTCGGTGACCTCCCACGCAGTTTCCCTGTATCTGGATAACCGCGACACGAACACTGCTGCTGCATGAGCTGCCACTAGCAAAGAGCTCCTAACCGCCGTGGCAGACAAAGGCAGATGATGCTTCTTTTCCTCTGTATTGGGGCAACATGCAGTCAACCCAAAAGGGATTAGTGGAGGCCATGTCAGGCTGGAGATGCCAAGTGGGAGGATGGCCCCAGGCAATACATGCTGCCATCCAGGCTCTGGCTGCTCTGATGGTCCAAGAGCTGAGATTAACTCGTCTCCCGTTCAGCTCCCCCCTAGTAACACAGCATACGGACACAAAGCAAGACACCTACTGCATAATCAGGCCTCTCAAAAGCGCTAGCAGAGTTCTCAGCAGCTCCTGTGATACCCAGTGTCATCAGAGACTTACAGCAGTGTCGTGCCTGGAGCTTGAATCCTGGTAAAATTCATCCTACTGCCTCTAGGAAAAAATGCCAGGGGTCAGGAAAGGGCAGCGAAAACAGGCAAACCACACAGGAAGGTACGTTGTCCTCTAATGCAGAGGAAGAGCAGAGATATACCAAAAGAAAAGCAGGGCTAAAAATATCAAGAAGAGGGCAGAGGTGCTCACACAGTGCAGGCATACTGGGGCCACAGAAATGCATTTGCAGCTAATTCTAACCCACACTGATTGAAAGACAGGTACTTGTGTGGGGAGAGTTGAAAAAGATGTTTTATTTCTCACCTCTCTGTACATCCACCCCCTTCCCCCCCCAGTTTTGTGCCTAGACAAAAAAAACTCTCCCCCTAAAAAACCCTCAAAAAAGACCATTGAAAAAAACCCAGAAGCTTGAAACAAGGGACAGAGGACAGAGAAAAAAGAGGAGGAAAAAAAAAAAAGGATGCGGTGAAAGGTCTTAGAAACCCCCTAGTTTTTCACTGGGATTTTTAAAGTTCAGGGACATAGTTTTGAAAACAGAATAAGGGGTTTGCTTTGTTTTTAACTGGAGAAAAACCCCTGTCATCCCTACTCTTGATTAACTTGCAGTTAGAGAGATTGTAAAACCTCTGACATGCACAAGGCAGAATAACATGGTGTCATCAAAAAGACAACTAAAACACGACTGGAGAGAACTGACCATACGGCTCCATCCTCCACAGCCACAACTGAGCAGCAACACCTAAACCATCCACTTAATGAGCAACGAGAACTGCAAAGCTGCAACCTCCTCTTGGAGGGACTGGGAACAACATGCAAAGCTGTAGGCTCACAGTCAGGGTTTCAAGCCACTAAAATTAGTTTTGGAGCAACTGGCAGTGCAATACAGACAACTCAATTCACAAACTAACAAAAAGAACCAAAAAATTATATTTATTAACAACAACAACACAAAACAAAAACCAAACCCTCAAAAACCCCCAAACAGCCCAACCCTTTCAGCATCATTAAACTCTAGTAGTTCAGAGTATGCATCTCGACAACATGGAAAGTAGCTAACTGAATCCGGCGCTCAGACACTGGGCTCTGTTTAAGAATAGATTAATTCATTATTTATTTAAATTGATCTAAGTTCAGATTACCTCTGAAAGAGGTGGATCTACTCTCCTTCTGCTCACTTGTGTTTTCTTGGTTATTGCCTTGAAAAGGCTGCTCAGTAGTGTGACTCGCGACCTGAACTTTGAAATCTTTTTTCTTTATGGCTTAAATTTCACTCAGACTAGCTTCTCACGAAGGAGAAGATAGGGTAAGGCAGGGAGGGGAAAGAGGAAGACAGGAGGGCTGAAGTCTTCCTTTTATTGGCAAAAGAAATGTAGAGAGCCTTAAATCAATGGTGAAAGGGCATCTCACTTTGGGTAAGTGTTTATTGTAGGAGGCAGTATGTGTGGCGCACGTATCGGCCATGCTCACAGCAATGGTGGAAATCACCCCTTAAACGTTATTTTGGATCGTTACTCATTTGTAAAGTAAAAGCATATTTATAAGAACTTATTTACTTATTGGTACTTGTTACCAGGTCCTTCACACACCTTCCTTTCTGGCTGGTTTTTTTTATAGAGGCAAGACCTTCCCCCGTGAATACAGGCACTCGTGGCACTGGGGCATTCCCTCCGTTCACCCGCCAAAGTGCATGTGACTTGAGCACATTCCTGTGGAGACTGGTTTCAGGGAGCTGGTATTTTCTTGACTGGTTGTCCCTGTGAGTGAGGAAGGGTTACAAACTTGTGTTTGTAATTCTAGTATACATGCGGAGTAATTTTAATATGCTAGCAAAATGTTCATTCTAACTGAAAAAGAAGATGCTTTTCATCTTTTATCTTTCATTTCCATTGATGACATTCATGCCATAGTTCAGAAGACCACCCTTCAGCTTGTTCTTGGCTGAGACATAGTGCTTTTAATTTATAAATTATGTCTTCTTAGAAAAAGAAAAAAACCACTCTGTTCTGCCAGTCATATTGTCCTTGTTTTTTAATTACCACCACCAAAGAGAAAAGGCTTTAATGCCTAGAAGAAATGTGCGCATATTTTCTACCACAAAGAAATTCATCAATGTTTAGCGCAACGGCATGTAATTAATAGTTGTACTTTAAAATTCAAGCTAGGCTCATTGTAGTTGTTGGCCAAGAGATATACACCAGCACCATACAGAATGTGTTTTTCCTATTCTTTCTGTTTCCCAGTAGGTAGCAAGGCTGCGAGCACGAACCAACGTGGCAACAGCGCGGCATTACCAGACCAACCGGCTGTAGCAGTCCTTTCCACTACGAACATTCGCTTTACACAAGTTACAGGTGAAAAATGAACAAAAGAATTGTCTCAAGGCCCCCACCGCTTCACTGCACAACTGCCAGCATTGCCTTTTTTTCCCCTTCTCCCCCGTTCCCCCTTTTTTTTTTTTTAATCAGACCATAGGGATGCTTTACAACTGCACTGAGCAAACCCTTTCCCAGGTGCGGCTCCCAGGTTTCACCCCTTGGTTTCAAGCAGCTGATTATTGCCCTGGTAAAGTGCTATGGGATGAAATTTTTCCAGCGAAGCTCCTGGTGTTCACCAGCAGAGCAGTGAGGGTGGGTAACTGAGAGGTGCTGCACGTGCACAGCTCACGCGTCCCCTGCTGCGTCCCTCGCCCCTGTCCCAGCCCCACATCGCTGGCCAATTGCAAGGCCCATAAGCTTATTCCGGTGGGCAGTCTAAATCTTCAGTTATACGACTTCTCCTGTAATGCCGATGATGGGTCCCCAATTCACCTCATCCTGTTCCCTCCTCGCCTCTGCCTGCCTGCTGGTTCCCACCCCAGCGCTGCGCATCTCTCTGATTTTTGTCGGTACAGCTGTGCACGTGGAAACTGAGTACCTGAAACTGTATGGGTTAGGGGTGGGGGAGCTTTGGTTTTCATTTAAACGGAAAGGGGGGATCTTGCTAAGAAGCCCAGCGTGAGCAGGGATGACTGGGGCGCAGGCGCACGTTTCGCTGTGCCACCCGGCGCAGCAGAAGCGGCAGTGCCGAGCAGAGGCAGCGGTGGTGGGTTGGCAGCGGCCGCCTCCACTGCTGCAGCCACATCTGCCAGCTCTCATCTGCTGCTACGCTGGCTTCTGAGCAAATGGCACAGGTAAGGTCTGCTGGAAACCAGGCCCCTTATTTACAATCTTGTTCGCTGGCCTTAATAATGCACAGAGAAAAGCTCTGAAGCAAGTTTTGTTGGCGTTGATTGGCAGTGATCCTCTCCCCAAGCTGTGCTTGTTTCTTTCTCCTTCTGATGCCACCGTGATGGCAAGCTGAGCCGTGCTGGAAGCTGGGAGGAGAATACTTGTCTGCAAGCAACAGACATGGAGGAGAAAACAGCTTACTAAACGTGATACCGTATCTGAGGAGTTCAGATGCAGCAAGTTCATTTTTCATGCTGTCACATTCACAAAACCTTGTCCATGTGTTTACACAACAGATTTACCTGTGCATCCTCGTGCCCATTCACTCATCCAGTTGTGCTTTGGAGATGAAGTGGAGGTTTGAGTCAGGAGCTTCCTAAAGCCTCTGAAGTGACAAATCTCAGACATCATACGCGCTAGATTTTTCTGTACTGCTGCTTGCATGAAGGGCTTTAGACCAGTATAACTTGTAACAGATGAATGGCATTTGCCTGAAATAGTCCCTGCCAGGTGCTGCTGTTGGTCCTGCAGGGAAAGGGTGCAGCAGGTTTTGCTGACTCATGGGCTGAGCTGACTTGCTACCCCACACGGACACAAATGAAGTTGGAGCAGCCTTCAATCGACCAACTCCAAACCTGTTTAAGGACAGCAATGGGTGGGAAATGGCACAAATGCTTGGTATAGCTAAGCCTAAAAACAAAGCTTACTGTTATTTTGAGAATATTGTTAATTTATAAATCAAACTTCAGAAATATGGCTTTGATCTTTGTATGTGTGAAGCTCAACATCAAATTGGGATCTCCAGCTGTTTACAAATCTGCTAGTTCAGGAAGCAGAAAAAATGGAATCAATTATTTGTTACCCTGTCTGCTCCCACCTGTAGAGTTTTGCCTTACATTTGCTTACAACTTCTGCAGAGCAGGGCTGTTATGTTCCTCCTCTGCAGCTGTAGACCCCCAAGGAGCCTCAGCTATGCCCTGCAACCCAGGGGCAATTGCCGTACAAATAAGAACCTCGCTAGTCCTGACGTACTGGCCAGTCTAAACACAACCCTCAAAGTTTTGTTGCCAGGCGACAAAGGTCCTGACTGCCCACAGAAGGTGTGCTCCCAAGTACCGCTCCTGTCCTCCAGAGCATCCAGCCCTCAGCCACTGGTTTACATCAGAAAATGTGACCCATCTCACGGCCAGCCTGCATCTCTGCTTGCAGCCAGGTGGAACACTGAGGGCTCCCCAAAGAGATGGGCAGCACGGAACAGAGAAACAGAGGTGGAGAAAGTGTTTTCAACCTGCCCAGCAAATTCCACAGCAGTACAAATATGGCCGAGTAGATACAAATGACAATAAAAAAGCTTTCCTTCAGGACTGTTCCTCTCCTCCCTGTAACAGCATCCTCCCGGGTGATAGTCACAGAAAGGACCACTCGATGCAACTTTTTTTTGTAAATCCCCAACGCAAGTTGGTTAATTACTGAAAACAAGTAGAGCTCCAAATAACCTTTCACTCTTTTAATCAGCGATGATTGTTTGCTTTTTGTATTTAGATACGATTACTTTTTAAAACAGGTAAGGCAAGTTCCAAGCTATGGAGTTTTTAATTCAGAGCTCATTACCCTGAAGATGAAAGTTTAAAGTAAAGCAGTACTAGTTTTCCTTTTTGTAAATTACTTACATCCTGATTATCTGACATTTTCACCTATGTAAAAAAGTGGAGAGTTTGACTGTTAGTCTTAAATATTGGGAAATCTATCCAACAGCACCTTGTCAGGCTGGTCAGAGCTGTCAGCTGTCAGTCTTGTTGAGGAACAATTCAGAGATTCCGTAGAGACGAACATGCTGTACACATATCTATAAATAAAAAGTTCTATTTTGTTTGTGGTGAGCTACAATTAGATATGCACCTACATACATCCAAGGCTATAAATAAAAATTAGCATCCTGTTCATGGAGTTGAGCTGGACTTAGATATGCTAAGTCTCCCTCTCTGTTTTCACAAATACATACATATTGTTAGTGTATACAAAGTTATATCTAGGACACCAAGTTTCTCAGAAGATATCTAGTGCTATGGCCCTCAGAGCTCAGGTTAGGTCCCCTGCAAGGAATTTCACCCACCTGCAGCCCCTTATTTCTAAGGGCAAATAAGGAAGGAAGGAGAGAGGACACCAGAGTAGAGAAGGTTCTTGCCAAAACCAGATATGAAAGACATAATTCTCCCCAAAACATTTGCCGTAACAGACTGCCACCTGGAATAAGAGGGAGGAATAACTGTGACCGATCCTGATGCATAAGACATTACTATAGCACGAGGTTCTGCTGAGCAGTGACCGAGCCAAACAGAAAAACCGCCAGGCCAGGCTGTGCCTGCAGGTAGGTGCAAGTGGACGTGTGGGTGGAGGCGGCCAAGAGGAGGCAGCAGCAATGCTCCGTCATATGACTGAGGTCAGAGATGCCACATCAGGTGGTGGTAAAGAAGGCAAGTAAAGGTACAACATGGTTGCTAGCTAGTATTAGCTGCTCTCCCTAGCTCGTCTCTGGCAGGTAATACACATCCCTCTAGTGTTACGTACACTTGATGAAGCACGCTCAGACTGGGCATGCCATTTCAAGCTACTTGACCAATGGAGCCCGAATTCTCACTGCAGTCTCCAAACAGGCAAAAATCCCACACGCAGGCCTTTGGCCATGAGCCAGTCTCAGCTACTGGACATGTGAGCCGCAGCCCTGGAGCAGAGATTACCACAGGCTAACATACATCTAGGCATACCATACGTATATCTACATAATAGATACTGATAGATAATAGATAAGTCAGAGAATAGCCAGGTATAAAAGTAAACAAATATAGCTCAGATAATAGATAGGCATAATTAGATAATAGGCACTAACAGATGACGGTGGGAGAGATGGGTAGGGGAAGATCAAGCATACCTTTTCTCTGAGCTGTACCTCTAGTGTCTCCCTCATTTCTTCACATCAGTCTTCAGCCATAAAGTCAAAATTTAAGTCTTTCAGTTACATAACTGCATACTTCCCCACGGGAAACAAACGTTTGCTTTAGTGCCAGTTATTTTCTGTCTATCTCTAACACCAAGAGGACAGAGTGGACCCTGCTCTCAAACATCAGGATTACAGCGTTTCAGAAGGGATTTTAGCTAACTTCTCTTTTAAGCATTTTTCATTTATTCCTGCAGGACCTCTCCCTGAAAGATGCCTCTTGTTCTCATCAGGACCAAAGGATGCTTAGGTTTATCTTTAATCTCTCTGATTTATTTCATAGGAGATGAAATAAATACTTGTTAGCTTGTTCAACAAGCCAACAGAAGCCTCCAAACCGTTAACAGAGGGTTATGGCAGATGTTGGCCTGTGGAAGTTGCAGGAACTCAACGTCTGCAGAAAGCCAACTCTTAGATTTTAAGGCATTGCTTTGTACAACTTGAGGTAGTCTTGAAAAGGTTTCTATGAGATTGGCCAGAGCTGGTGTGGCTTTTAAAGTTCATTCACTCCACCTTACAACTATCTTCAACAAAATATATTAATTCAGTTGGATTTATGTATTCACTCAGTTGTCGTTTGCTTGCTAATAAGCCATGCACTGTAGGGATTTTCACCAGCTCATGATCTGTAATTGACTAAGTATGCAAAGTGTTTACCTGAAATCTTGTTAAACTAACACCTTTGGCTCTGTTTATTCAGGACGCTGCTTTTAGAAAAGTCCTTAAGGAAATCTGTCTCGTACTTACAGCACCATGAAAGAGCAACACATTGTCACAACCTGAACTATTGCTCATGCATTGTGCATTCTGGAAGATAGCACAGCCAAGCCAGAATCACAGATGGTGTTTTACATGACAGCAGTCATGACTATTGGCCCTCAAGTGATTTGGGAGAAAAAAAACCCAACCAACCAAACCCTCAACATCTACCAGGATCAGGTCATACTAGAGGAGAGGAGAGAGGAAGAGCAGCATTACTGGTTTATAAACATCTGATTTACACCCTAATAGGTAATTATGCCACAGCTGGTAGGGAAAATTTCAAACAAGCAGTTAAAGTAAATTAAATATCAAAATAAAGCATGACTTAATCCAACCAACGTGGCCTTCTCAGTGCACTGCACCATGCCATTTTGATATGAGAAGGTGCAGAGCAAAGAAACTATTCTGGCAGCTTTTAGGACCAAAGTCAGTCCTACAACTCCTTCTTCGAGCATCTGCAGCTACAGAGACTACGGTTGCTGTCAAACAGTTTGTTATGCTGTGTGTTTGTCAGAACAGGTCTTTTATTTGATAAAGCCAAACCAGAACCAAATTCACTGTGACCCTCCAACATCAAAACTAGTCCTTGAGCAAAATTCATAGGCTGGATAAAGAACATCTCCTTGATGAAACAGGCATCTTCACAGAATTACCTGAGTTCAAAGCTCCTGGCTCAGGAGTGGCCAGAGCACATTTTGCTTTTGACTTGCTAAATATCTCAGGTTTGGAAATTTATGAAGCTCAAATTAATAATTGATTTGGGGAAGCATTAGATTTCAGGCCACTGTATCCTGCGTGCTGGTCTCAAACCATTTGTAGAAAGTATATCCAGAGCGTCAGGCACTTGGTGCACTGGTGCATCCAAACCTGGAGCCAAGTCCCCATGAGAACACCCTGGACACACCCTTACTTGCACAGATGAGGCAAAATCCCATAACCATGCTAAAAAGTCCGAAGTGAGTACCTTTCTACTTACTTGCCAGAGATTTACGCAGTTTATCTAAGTAGCTACTTAGCACAAAGGACTCCATGTGATTGTTTAACACAGCATAGCACAGAAGCCAGGTCTGTACCCATCCTTGCCTCTGCCTGTGGATGCCCCTGCAAGAAATACCCTAGCTTAAACTTCACAGAATGCAAATGAGGAAGAATGGTGTTTCTAAGGAGTCCTTATGCCTGACACTTAGGAAAAGCATCTACAATGCAAAGCATGTCATACTGCTAGTGGGAATTGCAGGAGGAGAGGGAGCATTTTCTAAGACATCTGCAGGGGATATTTTACGAACTGAAGTGTGTTTTCTCTTAGGGCACCGTGTCGTCGCTTCACTTCATTATCCATGATGTTTTAATGACCATGTTTTTAAAGTTTTTCATAAGAATGAAATTCTGCATCAAGAGGCTACAAGATCCCAAAGGGGAAGAGCGTTTTACTTAGGTAGCCAACCATGACATTGGGGGATTTCAAATGGAAGTGGGGAAAATAAAGGAGTCCATGCAGAAATTAAACAGACTGAAAAAAGAAAATGGAAAAAATCTGATATAAACTGGCCATTTGTTGAACTGCAAAGTGTTCTGAGGAGCTCAAACTAAGCAAAATAAAAAAGCAGAAAGGGGCATTAAAATAATTCCCCTTCAGATCACACTATCCATGCTGCAGTGCAGCCCAGCGTTAATTGGACTAAACCCACCAGAAATGGCTCCATTTCCCTGCAGGTACCACTCTCAGGTACATAATTAAGCCAAAACGGGAGGCCTGAAACCCCTTGCTTCCTGGTCAGACTTCAGGACTCATCATTGCCACACTTACACTGGTTTTCTAAAACATATTGATTTTGTTACGCTTGCTTGCAAAGGTACAAGACTGGGGTAACACCAAGTAAACGGAAATACAGTAGTTCAGAATAGAGAGGTTGCTGATCATTAATGTTACCTTTCTTCTCTCCAGCTTTTTATCCATGGCTGCTGAAAGCATTTCTAACACAGACAAAGGTCCAGGCACTTTAGTTACCATGCTCTGCAGGTCTCCGTGAGGCTTAGCCAGCCACAACCAAATCCTCGTTAACAGCCTCACCCTCACAGTTACCCCATCAGTAGGAAAAGAAGTTGCACTGCCTGGATGTAGTAGCAGAAATACCAGGCAGCAGCTGGAAACATCATTCAAAAAAGTCTGTGCTGGGTGGATTGCTCTTCACATTGCTCATACTGCAAAGTGTCTTTCAAAGACAACTTGAGAGAAAACACCAAAAAACTGCAGTCTGACATGCTTTCTTGTAATATGTTGTGGAATTAAGAAAGAGAAGGTTCAGGTCATTTCATGAGACTGGTGGGAAACTGTCCAAATCAGCAAAACTGCAGGGCAGGAAGGTTCCTGAAAAGAGCTGCCTTTTCATCATCCTCACGGTACAGCCGTGTGGCTACCGGCCAAAGGCACAGGCCCCCTTCTCCCACAACCAGAAGTACGCCATTCCCCCACTGCCTAGTCTGCCTTAACTCCCACCGTGGTTTCCTTACCCGTCAGATCTGTTTAGGTTTGCAGGAGAGAAACATTAATCCAGCTTTCCCAGCCTACTGAAAACCCCACCGTGCCCCAGCGAAGGGCTGGAGAGCCTGGCTGCTGCGCTCTGCCTGCTGCCATCCTCCGTCGGAATGAAAAATCAGACTTGCTGCTGACTCCCACTCCTAACCATTTGTAGCAGACAGAATGAGAGCAAAAAAGGGATTCCACTGAGCAGAGAAACCAGGAGGGCACAGGCGTGGGCAAAGCAGCTGAGGAACAGAAGGCAGCATTTGTTTTGACTGATGCAACCTGACAAAAGCCAAATAACGTGTCCATTCGCACAGCTGCATATTGCTGTAGATGTGGCACGGACCACACAAACGATATTTAATGTAACAAATTGGTAATAAACAAAGGCAGTTTTTTTCTACTTTCACACGTAAAAATTTAATACATTTCTGTTTCAAAAAGATTCACACTAACCTTTTAGGCAAACCCTTTTTTTAGAATTAAACATATGATCGGGTTTATTGTGCAAAGTAGTGAGGGCTCATGTGGGACCAAGCTGTGAAGTGACAACACCAGCCATTCTACTTCAGAGAGTCTAGTTGGTTGAAACCCAGGTTAGTAAACCACCAAACTTGAAGAAACGCCTGTCTGCAACTGGTTTAGGTTCTCAGAAAACACGCACTGCATGGTCAGAGGAGCGATGTTCAGGGAGAGCGAAGCAGCTCCAGTGTTCGCTTTCACTGCTTTTGTTCCCCTGGGAAATGCAAATCACCATCTGGTTACTTTCTTGATGAAGGAAGGGTTAAAAAACAGGTGTAACTGGAAAGAAAATTTCAGCTTCACAGAAAAAAAAAAAAAAAAGACACAAAAAAAGAAAAGAAAAAAAAAGCATAAACCTAGCTGCACAAAGCCGTCTGGGATTCTCATTACATACGGGCCTACATTTGAATTGCACGTAACCAAACGGTGCTGGGGCAACCGTTAACTGGGTTGCCGGCGCAAGAAGATGCTCAGTACCAAACACAGCCAAGACTAGGTTCTGGTTTAGGTCTTGACACAGGGATGCAAATTCACTGACTATTAAAGCAGAGGAATGCTAGAACCTCTTAAATATGCTGTTGGTTTCTCCTCCCCCTTTCCAAGGACCATCAGACCTTACCTTCTCGCTTAACAGAAGAGGTGAACAATTACTTTTCAAATTTATAGGAAGGTGTGGATTGAAAATGTATAATTTTGAAATTTATGATATGACAAACTAACAGTATGATATTACATGACTCAATCTGCCATTATTTTTCAACAGAAAAATCTTTTGATTGAGCAAATCCATTTCCTTAAACTTCAAAACAGGACAGATGAAATAGCCATTTCCAAAGAACATCAGAAGCATAAAATATCCTCTGGCAGCTTATCTGCAGGGTTTAATGCACGGACCGCTAGAGTGCTACCAGGGTGGGCTGTTTGCCATGCACGGTGTGCCTTATCCTAACCAACACCAACAAAACGAGTGCTGCTGGTCCTAATTGATTTAGGACCTAATTGCTGCAACACTTTTGGACACATGGCAAAAGTGTTTTGTTGTGTTTATTGGGGTTTTGTTTAAAAAGAAAATAAAACCCAAAACCCACATAGACACCGCAGCACTGCTTAGGGAGCAACCCTTCTACCAAGGGTGCACTATGTTAATCCTGTGGTAAAAGCTGTGGAAAGCAGAGACAACTAACTTTCCAATCACCTTAAGCACTGGTCCTCCTCCCCAGAGAGGGCAGAACGCGCTGTGGCGCTTCTCTTACTTCTCTGTAAGAGGAGGCATAAGCTTTGCGTCAATATACGAATTCAAAGTGGAGGATCCCCAGCCCCTGCCCACCCGCCTCTGCTGTTTCTTCCCATTCACATCATGTTGTCAGAGCACGATTACCATTTCTAGATCCTAAAACATCTTAGGAATAAATGTAGGCTGCTTTGCTATATAACATTAAGTCTTTGGTCTAAGACTGTCCTGAAAAATGTACATCAGGGTGTGGGCCACCATCAGGCCAGCCCTGTACCGTAGGGACCACCCAGCAGGGCCAGTCTCTGCAACAGAGTCAGAGTTCAGTCTGCACTAAAGCCAATATTCTTTCAAATTGTTCATTACAAATAATGTGTCACATAAAGTCCCAATGAACCCATTCAGCTACTGAAATGCACATTTCTAAAATACACAGGCTGTTTTCTAACATAATTTTCCTTTTCTTTGTTTAAAGTGAAAATGCAAAGAGCTCTAGCTGCAAGAGAGTACAACGGTAAGTGCTTTTAGGTTAGCAAATTACCGTGTTCTACATTCCTCTCACACGAGAAGGACAGCATCAATGACTTTCGCAATGTGCAAAAATGTACAAACAGACTGTATTTTCCTGGGCTGAGGTTTTGTACATATAGTCACCCGGACGTACAAGCCAGCTTTGAGATACCTGCCTCAAAACGTATTCCAGCCAACTTCCAGTTCCTCTGCTATGTTGACATTTTCCTGTGACAGGTTTTTTTTGCACAGTGCAGTTAGCTTTGCTTGGAAAAATTAAATTATTAGCTTGTGTACAACTCGCTTAGATTATATATCCATCCTGTCAAAAATGTATCTAATTAGTTAAGACAACAGGCATTTTTCAGAATTGGCCTGTCAGATAACATATCCTGGCATAAAAGAATCTTAAGGGTGATTTCACTTACAGAGCTTCAGTAAGACTGTATTTCTTCACCTCCTATATGTAAGTCTCTTCTTTACCTTCTTGAGGGCTGATACAGCTTATCTTCAGGTCACTGAATATCATGAGACATCATTCTTAGAGCTTTAGTAATTTTTATTGTTTAAATATTTAAACAACAAAACCTCTGGGGAAGTGGAATTGCAGTAGAATATCTACCAGAAATTTAAGGTGGAATACATGACAGAGATGTTTTAATTGTTCTTTGGTGTTCCCTGCCTTCCCAGAACAGCATTATTTACTGAGATAAATCAGAATAAAGTTAAATTTAAACATACTATTATGATAAAATAGAGGGATCGTGATTAGTACAAAAATTTATGCTTTCTAGCACCACAAGAGAGAAAAAAGAATCACGCCTACCTTACAAAAGCAAGCAACCAAAGCTGTTCCTACCAATCAGGGACCATAAACCCGGCAGTACCGTTATGGTGCCAATATGGCCCTCAGTACAGTTCACAGAGAGGACGCTAACGTGCCCTCCTGCTTACGTTTCTTTCTTTAAAATTAACCTCAGTGCCAGGTTTGCTGGCTTTACAGTCGTTGCTTGAGGGACAGTCAGGAATTATTGATGTAGCGTTCACCGTGTTATGTTTATTTAGCAATGAAGGACTTATTGAAGCCTGGTTTAAGGTAGCAAGCCATGTACTCATGCAGCTGAACTCTCCAGTTGCGGTGCCAACAGCAATAAACACCGGGACCTGGTGCCCACTGACACAAATTCACAACGGAGACATGTAACCCTCTGAAATCCAGAATGGTGCCATTTGGGGGTGGGGTGTGTGTGGGGGTGTTTCTGCTAACTAGGGGGAAGGAGCACACAAGCTGGACAGTAGACACCTCATTCCAAGCATTTCCTGGGAGTAAACTAACCCAAACTAGCTCTAGCTCCAAAATTATGAGCTTTAGCATCAAGCACTTCTAATCTGTATGCTAACCACATGGCTTTTGTCTACTCAGCTCGCATGAACTGCAGGTGCTGTAGTGCTAATAACCCATTTGCTGTTCCTATTCTGTCTGTGCAGTAAATTGTTGACCATTACTCTTTCTTTAGGTCTTTTGAACGCAGAAGCCAAAACACACGTGAACTGTTTGAAAACAGGTCGAACAAGGATTCAACTGTTGTGAAAGGCTGCTACTTGTAAACGCCTTTCCGGACTGAATGAACGGGTCTTGGGTTCTAGATGTGCTTGACAGTCCCATCGGCAAGCAGTGCCAAGGAGGTGTGACCAGCAGCAGCTATCGCAGTCTTTGACTTCTACCATGAACGAAGCATTACACACGAAAGAACGTGTCCTTCCTGTTCGGGACACAAACCTTAACTTTTTACCTTCACACAGCGTGATGTTCAGTGCCACTGCCCTGGCTTTGAACGCTGCCTGAATATCCTCCAGCGGCATCTGGAAAGCACTGGACTAAAGCTTATGAGAGAACAAGCAGAGAGATTATTTTAAAAGCCATAGTTTAAAACACTTTCTAAGAGCTTGAGAGCCAAGTTGTGCACAAAGAGAGCCATCACATTTCAGGTAAGAGCTGCTTGTTGGAGAGGAGCTGTGCAGAGCTGAGCTGCACCTGAGGCACCTCACGCTCATCATGGGACATGCAGGTAGGCAGTTGGGAGGATGCCAGGAGATGGTTGGAGGGACCAGTAATGCTGCTGTTCGCTACTGGCTGGAAGTGAATGTGCTTGCACTTGACAAATAGAAAAAGCATTAAGACAAAAACTTGAGAGGTGAGGGTGAAGGAGGAAGGAGGAGAAGAAAAGAACTGTAGGATAATCATAGAAATGGACATGAGGAATTATTTGAGCCTAAACTGCAAAATCTGAGAGACAATTTAATGCCAGTTGTAGCTGATTACTCAATAGCCTCTACAAAGCTCGTATATCCAAGAAAACAATAGAAATGTTTCGGGATTTTAGGTGTCACAGATTTGATTTTAATATTCAGAATTGCCTGGTCAAACGCCCCCCTCTCTTACATACACACACATAGAGGCAACTTCGAGCTGTACTGCATTTGATGGGAGTCAGCTTGGTCTGTCGGTGTCAGAACAGGGACTACATAGACAGGAGCTAAAATCAACACTCCTAACAGCAACAGGGAACCCACCGAGACTCCAAAACCATCTGTAGCCTATAGACATGCCTGCCTTACCTGTGACAAGACATTAGGGCAGAGAGCACCTGTTTCTCCTACATCCCTTCCTTTTGCTATGTAAAGGACTGAAGATCTGGTTCTTACTCAAGTATAGAGTAAGCATTCTTCATAACCTCTCCCACTACTAACTGCCTAACTTCTATTTTACCGACTGGTAAACCTAGAAGTCCGAGGGATTTATTATCCACAGATTTCTAGGAGCCACAAGGAACGCTCTGTTATTCCTTGTCCTAAAGCCCCCTTCCATCGCTGAGCGACAGGTCCTTCCGAGCGCTTCTGTACCGCGGTGGGGTACTCCACAGAGATAGCACTAAGTATAACAATATATCTGGATGGGTAATGATAAAACTGTTGCTATTTACTGTTGCAGTACTTTTTCTTTTCTTTCAGTTGTTATTTTTTATTCTCTTTCCCTGGGAAACTGAAAGAAGTTGTTAAAAATTCTTGCGCATGGTCCTACAGTAACCGTAATGATAACAGACCACAAAATTCAAGCATTCACATCAGAAAACACCATAGTATACTCTGGAGGGGAAAACAGTCTATTTTTTCCTCAAGAAAATATTTTCTATAATAAATATATCTGGACAGTTTACAAAGTCCTCAGAGGCTAACCAGTTAGCTTTAACAAGTTCTATACCTGACACATTTTTCTTCAGGGTAACTTGCTTCATTCAGAGTTTTTAATGTTTAAATAAACTGCTGCCCAAATCAATAATCTACGAAATCATTCACTCTGGGAAAGTCCTTCAATCCTTTCCCCCTGTTTTAAGTCAATTTATATGCTATGCTACAGCTACCTCCGGCTGCATTTCATTACCTTCCCACTCCATCTTGTAGCAGACACTCTGTAGTTTTGGCTACTATTTTCTCAGCGAGGAGGCCCACAATGTTTTATTTTGTGCCAACTTGTCTCAGACAGCTGAGAAGCCCTTCTGTCTTGTCTGAGGGTTTTAGATCACTGCTGTATTCCAGCAGAGACGGTGAAATCTGAGGCCAAACAGCTGGAACGTATCCGCTAGTCTTTGCCTAGTGACAGTAACTGAAGAGGCATCATTGCTGTTGGCTTTGATAATCTTAGATAAAGCAGGTGCGGAAGGAAGCAAACCTGGGCTGTATTGATCCAGTCCTGGTTTATTTCCTTCCCAGCACCAAGTTTGTATATAGATGTTCTCCTACTCTGACACTTTTTAAAGGATACTTAAAATGTCTGTTAAGGAAATAGTTCCAGAAAGACTTCACAGAACAGCGTTAGCCTCCTTGAAAACCTTGTAACTTCAACAATGTACAGTTCTAACTGAGCAAAGCATGTAAGATAATGCTGTAAATTAAGCTAGTGGATATTACTGTGCTAACGGGAATGGGACCACCCATATGCTTAAGTCTTCTTCAGTAAATGCAAAGGTTCATTCTGTGTTCAAGGGGGCTCACCTGAGCAGCAGCAGAATGTTAACGTATCCAATATCCAGTATCCTCCCGATTCTTTTCCCAGGCATACAGCACCATAATATCCAGAGATCCAATTAGATGTTTGGCCTCATGACACGGGGACGTGGAGGTTACAGAACGCGCTTCATCTCAAACCACACAAAACTGACAGCAGCTGTACAGAAGCACAGCCTGAATGAGGCTGATTCCAAGCCTTGCCGTTTGCCTCCTCACGCCAAGGCTGTTGAGCTCATTTTCCAGTCATCTGGAAACAGGATAGAGCTTCCAAAGGGAGAGGCAGCAGTCAGGGAGGGCCTGCCCTCAATGCTCTGCCCAGCCTCAAGCTCCCGTTTATTTAACGGGGAATCTAAATTGGTCAGTGTGGACATTCAGAGGTAGATGGCAGAAATGTTGTACCTCTTGGAGAATACCCTGCATGCTCTGTGAAGTCCCTTTGCTCTACAGCGTGGGTTCCTGGTGGGACCTACGGGGAGAAACAAGCCCCTGGCACAGAACAAGTTGTTACCAGAGGTGGTGCAGGAGGGGAAGGGAAGAGAAGAGATCCAGCAGCTATTTTAACATACTGCTCGTTAGTGGATAATTAAAGACACGCTTCTTCTCCATCTTTTTCAGATACAGGAGAACCTTAGTGATTTCTTTTAAAGCCTTAATCAAAAGAAGTAGGAAAAAATAAAATTACTTTAGGAAAGTTTTTCCGCTTACACCTCCCCTTCTCTTTAGAATGGGGGTTGCATTTCTCTGTACATAAACAGGGAGCATTAAAAGGAAGGGAAACAGATTTCCCTCAGGCTCGCTCCTAAATACGCTTCTAGCCTACCTTAAGTAATGGCCCTCATTTACCAAACTGCTGAGGGCCTAGCTGTTCCCACCGATTTCAGCTGACTCTCCATGTGAACTGCTGAACACACTGAAAGGCCCCTACTCGTCACTTAGAAGTTTAATTTGAGGTTCCTGCTTCTGAAAACCCAGAAAAAACCTGAAAATCCACTACACTTCAGAGCTTGTGGAGATAGTGAGCAATACCTTACATTAATTTTTCAAATCTCTCTAGAAACAGAGCAGTAGTGGAAATACTTAGAGCCACAACATCAAACATCTGCATCCAAGGCACTGATTAGTGGTGGATGGCCGTCCCTCCTGCTTCTCCCGCCTCTGCCAGCTGTTCGAGGGCACAGCTGAGCCTTGGAGCTGAAACAGGAGAAAGCAGCAAATGCACAGAGCTGCCTCTTGTCTTTATCTTCGAGGAAAGCTAAGCGGGTCTGGGTTTCTTCTCTCTCCTTTGTACACCAATACAAGATGGAAAGCAGTATGTTTCCATTTACAGAAAATCACTGCAGTTAACTGCATCGAGTCAGGAAACAAGTGTTTGGAAAAAGTGCAAATTATGTGAAAAATGAACCAAACAAAGAGAAGAACTTCACAGACCAGGGAAATATCCAGAAACTACTCATTTGTTGCTGCTCACTGTTCTGAGACTACAAACAAAGAGAAATGAGAAAAAAAAGAAGAGACAGGGAGAGAGAGAAAGGCACATCTAAGACAGAACATTTTTTCCCCAAGAAAGCCTTCCAACCTCTTTGTTTTATTTCTGCTTTGGAAGAATAAAATATACAGACTTGATTCTCTGTGTCAGTCACTGTCAACAGCAGCCTTGCTCGGCCACCTAGTCATTAGGGCTAGTTAATACATTCCCTCTCCTCTGCCATCTCACACCAGAAAAGCTGTCAGCTAATGAGATCCATACCAGGGCATGATGGGGCCATCTCAGAGTAACATACCAGAGAAGAAAACTGACCAGAAATATTTCAGAAGTTTTTGCATTGCCCATGGCTTTAAAAATGTATTTTCACCGCAGAAGAATCAAATTAAAAACATCTTTAAAAGCAAACTGAAAAATATTAGAGCTTTCTGCATTTGGGAGGGAAAAAAATCCAATACAACCAAGCAGGGATCTTCTTACAGATTTGCCCAGATTACCAGGAAAGCTATGGGAGAATGTTAAAAGAAAACATCACGGAGACAGAGAAGGAAGATTCTGTATCCATAATGCTGTCATCACAGAATAAACCTGTCAGTTTGTTACATATCCAGGTGTGGCTTTTCTGCAGCTTTTGAGATGTGCAGTTCTACTCTTGAGATGCAACACGGTGAAGATGGCACCTTCTTACTCAACAGATCATCTCTGCACAGATTTTCAGTCTCATCTCTGCTTACATTAGGATTTCAGCTGCCTTTCATCATTATAGTGCTGTGGATCCCCGATGAGTCTGAGGGAGTTATCTATATCCTTGAGTTCATGTGTCACTATAGCACAATCCTGTACTAGAGCATCTCAGGAACTGATCCAGGACCCGAATCCCCGTCCAGCCAGAGGCTGCGTTAGCCACACAGCACAACAGAGCAAAAAGGTGCTGCCAGCACTATTAAGCTCATATTCTTGGACCAGCTGTGCAGCCTCATGGGCTTCAAACTCTGACACCACTTACACCTGCGCAACCTCTGGGAAAGTCATAGGGTGGCAGAGGTAGAAATGAGGGCAGCATTTGCACTGTGAAAACATCTCATGTACAAACCAAAAAGCAGCTCGTTTCAGAAGGTCAGTTCTGCAGAGCCCAGGCTCTTACGGAAGGGTTTTTAAACCAAGTTTAAGGGCCACAGTGGCAAACAAAATGCATGCAAAAAATTACACAGGCAAGAATGCAGGCCTCATTGATGTTTCATTTGCAGAGGCACTTTGCAGCAGGACTGTTCGAAGCAAGTCAGTCTCACCGCACTGTATTTTCAGAGAGAAAGGAACAAACAAGCATATCTAACAATTCTCTATGGAGATGAAGGGTTTGCTGTACTGGAGCAGACAAATCGTCCAGTTTCATTCCCTGTTTCTGAAAGCAGCTTGCACAGCATGGTTTGAACAGAGGCAGAAAACCAAGCACTCACTCACGTGATGCATCCAGCCATTTGCGCCAGACCTTATCACGGGAGGAGACCTTCTTCCAGCGCCCTTCAGGTTATCTGACAAAACCACACAGCCTCCTACTTTGCGGTTCAACTTACCAGAAGTTGATCTGAAACTAGGCTCAGGAAATAAACCCGGGACAGTGACTCTTGAACTACAGGATGTATTTGTTGAAGGAGGGAACACGTTTTTAGCCAGACAGACGTTTGCTATTTTCTCTTTAGAAAGATAGTATAAAGTAAGAGATCAAAACATCCTTAGAGCCAAGTGTTCTGCTGTGAGTCTTCTTGCTCAGCATAATTGGTAATAGGACTTGCACTTGAATTTAGAGATTCTCCTCACATGTTCTAACACTCACCGAGACCGAGAAGGAGAGGCAGGCAGACAGACAAGGACAGACCGTGTGAGAGTCCATCTGAAAGCAGGGCAGCATAAGCACATACACATGTATCCAGTCTACATTTTCTAGCATACTTTCTACTGAGCTTAACTAATCACCTCCATGTATACTAGTAAGAAAAATTTCTTTGTACTTCCTATAGTACAGAGAGATGGTAAAAATTATTTTCTCGGGAATACAAAACCTCAAAGGAAGATAGGACATAAAAATAAAAAAAAAGAAGGAACACACAAAAATAAACTATACTGTGCATTGTTTGATGGGTTATGTGCCACTTTACATTGTTTGGAGTTTCATTAGTAGGGTAGCTTTGAGCTTAAGGGAAAGTATTTAGTGACCAATATTTCCAAAGCTACCAAGTTTCTATATAGCGCTGGATGGGACTTTGGAATTGAATGCAATATAAAAAGAACATGAGATTGAGAATAGCTATAGCAAATCTGTTTCCTCGGGTGTTTACCGAGAAGGGTGCTGAAAAGGATGGTATCCTTTTAAATAATTTGCAAACCCTTTACATTTCAACTTTTAGAAGTCACTAGAGACCAGGCGAGCATCAGCACACATGCAGCTAGAGCAGGCATATCTGTACGTACAGAGCGGTGTTTTCAGGTTCAGCAGTTTTTGAAGATGAGGCTCCCTTAAACTGCTTCACATACAACACACAAGTCAGTACCCACAGTTGCAGACTCCTACTGTGGTTTGCTTCTTCCTTGATTCCGAGGATTATTAATGTGCTTTGTTACTAACGCAGTATCCAGGAGAGTGACGAGAACCTGCGGTATGTCCGTGTGCGCTGGCCAGTCTATGCAAGCCACAGAGCTGACAGAAGAGCTGATACAGGCCCCAGCTAAACTCCTGAAGAAGCCGAAAGAGCTCTCAGAAAGCTTACACACCTGAGTTCATTTGTCATAATATGTGGACCACATTATTCTGGCAGCTGGCAACAGAACAACTGAGTATTCACAGCTGCATAATATCTGGGTGGAAACAAAGCTTTTTCATATGGAAAAGTAATTTTATAGGAGCACTTATGATTTTTCCAGTATAACGCACAAACATCACGGTGTTTTTTGACGGGAGCACTACCTAGACAGGATGAGAGGATAAACAGAGACCCAGAGAGTACAAATGTCTCTGGACTCTGGATTTTCATGTATTAGGTCATTGGTGGAACAACAGAACAGGACCCAGAGCCTTGGGAATCTTCTGCAAGGCCCTTTCCGATGTTCTGCCTTATGTCAGACAAGCAATCAAAATAATCCACCCAGTAGTGATGGGATAAGCCCAACCCCCCCACTGGATTACTCAGACATTTAGGGGATATCTCTAGTACCCCAACATTTTTGGTGCTGCCCAAGGGTAAAGCCATGAGCCATCAGCCACTATAGCCGAGTAAAAAAAAAAAAAAAAATTTCTAACAGCCATAATGTTGGGATTCCGCAAAAGAGTATTTCATGGCTGGAAACCACTTCACAGCAGTCTTTCAGTTTCATATTTTAATATGTCGTTTATTGAGAACAAAGAGAACCATCATGATATTAAAGCAATTTCTCCTTGACCCATAGTGATCTCTAACTCACTGAACTCTGTAATTTACTTCGTACTGGAGGTTAAGTATAGCTGCTGTAGCTGAGGACTGAAGAATGACATTCTATCACTCTGCAGTATATTTTTCTCTCTGCAATGCATATATCTCATTTCTTACTAAGACGTACAGAGAAAGGAGGTTCAGCATGCATATTCATATTAGGATGTGCTCATGCTCTGGAGATGACTTTAATACAAAGCCAAAAAGTAATATTGGCTTTGCCACACAATTTATTCTTAAGGAACAAGACTTTCATTTGAATACGATTGTTCCGCTAGCCAAAGGTGCATTTTACTTCTGTTGCAACCACATTTCTCTTGCGAACAAATAAAATTCATAGCGTAACAGCTTTTTGTAACACCCAAATCTTTTTCAAAACATACAGTAGGGGCTAACTCCTGCTCTCTGACACTGCACTAATGCAGTAGATATAACAGAGATGTGTGTACCAACATGTAACTACATTACAAATGTATTCAATATATTTTCAAAACTAATTGGTTTGTCATCTAATTGTCCTTTACAAAGTAGAGCTGGCAGGACAAACAGTGGCCTTATCCTTTCATTCACTTTTTGGAAAACATTAGGAACTCAGATCTGGGTGTACCAAGTTAGACAATGCAGATTGATGAAGCAGAAAAGACTGAAAAGACAGCCTTCTTCCCGAGATATGACATCAGAGACTTCTGTGAAGGATGTCTTTCATGGTAAAAGGCGCTCGCTGAGAATGCATAGCCCCTTGCTGCCCTACAGAAATAGCTCTGGATGCTTTGAACAAAAGTATCTTCAATTCAAGTAGTGCGATAGCAGCTTCTAACTGAAAAGTGCAATCTTCAAAATCTCAGGATAGCCAACAGAAAAGAGCTTCCAGAGTAATAGCTAAGATTAGACCTGCTGCTCCACAATATTTTGGCTCTAGCTTCAGGACATTCCCTCCACAAGAATTCACTGCAGCAATCAGCCAGAGACACAGATGTTAATAACCAAGGAGGGTCCCATATAACAGACCGCATTTTCCTGCTTTGTTGAATATTCCCCACAGTCTTGCAGAAAAGCTGCATGTGCCATGGAACACTACCTTCCTGTGTACAGAAATATGGACATAGATGTAGAATTCATGGAAAACCTGAGGATTTAGTAGCCCTTATTTTGCAGTAGTCTTCCTCTCTCTTCCTGGGCGCACTGACTACGTAAGCCATGAGTTACGGATCAGTTAGTATGGAATTTCTCAGAACAACATTTTAGAAGACCTGAAGGTGGCTCAACCCAAGTTTGTCAGATAATACATACCAGTTAGCAAGATCTAACAACCAGGGGTGCCAGAGTATACTTAACAGAGGGGGTTTGAGCCTTATTTTTGAGAAACAGGTGGACTGAAGCACATCTGCAACTCTTGGGTTTCTGCACATGCAGCAAAAACACACCTGCAGATGTTCGGCTTGTCTGCCATCGTTATGACTGAAGGATAATTGCCTACAAAGCTTTTGGAAAGGAGTTAAATTATTTGTAATGGCCTTTCTGCTTGCTTGTCAAACATCTTTCCTATTTGAGTTAAATGTCATTAACAACTCCTTTGTTTACTGTTAGATTCCAAACAAAGTGGAATCAGACTGATCAGTTTAGGTTTGACTTGCGGCTTCTTCCAGTTTGACTCACAGAAATTCAGGCTAGAAAACATCTCGCAGATCTGCATTATCCTTCTTGGTGATTTGTTTCTCTTACTGTGTGCCTCCTAGCACATCTCACTTTTGGGGAGGCAAAAGTAAACTCAGACAATCTGAATACCAATCTGTTCTGGTTAGATTCCCAGCACGGCAGGAGATGGCTTAACACTTACATCCCCTGAAACTCAACATTCATTTATATTTAGAACAACTAATAAGAGACATTCCTATTGATAGGAAGTTTAGCAATGTCTGACAGAGTTCCTTTAACATCAGATTTCAAGAGCGGTTCTCAATTTTCCTATATAAAAATGGCTGCCTTGCATAAGTTTTTATGGCCTAGTTATAGGCCTGAGAAAAATGTCTTTAAAATAAAAACGCTGATGCAACATTAACTACAGCAGGCATCTCCAGAATAACATCTTTTGATAACACCTAAAATGACTGGGGTTTAAGGATGTTGTTATAATGAGAAAGGAGGGTGTTTAGAGCTGCAGGTGGCATTGTTTCCAATCTAAGAACACAACTGGGTGCAGAAAATGATGCGTCTCTAACTTTCAAATAATAAATAAGACTATGATGTATGTTTCTCTGAACGGTTACAGACGGAGGAATAGGTGGAAAGCAGAGGCCAGTGCTGCTGACAGGGATACAGTGGCAAACAACTGACTTTCTAAAACAAAATCTAGGTTCTGTACCATGATGTGCAAAGACATACTATGTGGCATTGCATCAGATCTGCCTTGAGATTTTGCTAAATATCAGAAAATATTAACAAAATGTTTGATCCTTAGAGAAGACTGCTTGTGCAGGGATCCAATGTTTGCACCCCCGCAGCAGCAAGAAGAAAAGAAGGTGGTGGTCTCTATGGCCTTTTTAACATTTCTCTGTGGAAACGGGCACCCCAAAGTACACCAGGATCAGAGATGCCAAGCCAGCAAAAAGGACAGGCAAACTTTCAAAAGTTTTTTCTTATACACACTTATGAAGCATTAAATCCTTGAATGGAAAGTACCACGCTAATGCAAAAAAGAAGAAAGAACAAGAATTTCTACTGAGAGACATTCCCTTGTTTGGAGGAGGGTCAGAGTAGGGCTGGCTCTCTTAACAAGAACGAGAGACGCCAGAGGTAGGAAGGAAGCGAGCAGGGAACAGCGTCGGTGCATGTGCCAGACACTCTTTTAGGGGATGCAGCAGTTGGTCAGATTCTAGATAAGGATACAAGAATGATAACAGCCAAGATGCCCAGATGGAAAACTACTGTCTTGTTAAACCTAGGATGAATTTGTTATCTAGCAAAAGCATTACTTCCTGAAAAAACTCATTCCCACAGTTCAAATCCTCATGTCTCATATGGGTATGACAACCTTACAGTGCCAGTTCAGTGGTGTTGCTTTATGGCTTTATCAAGCTCATCATTCATCAATACCGCCTCTCAAATAAATCAATTAGACTAAAACCAAACATACAAACAAACCTTACTACGCATATTTTCCATGAAGTTTTCGAGGTAATCACCACTATGGTAAAGACTCCTGTCGTTTTTCTTCTGAAAACCTGAAAGCTAGGAGCTGAGCAGGTTTTGGGGCTTAAGTTAGAGATTGCAAAGTAAGAGGAGGGATCTGAACTCTTTAAGCTCACTGGTGGGAACTCAGTTACAGCAATTCAAACACAGCAATGTCTGTTCAAGAGCAGTTTAACAAACCACCATATCAATCTTAAAAAATCGAACAATATTGAAATGTTAGAAAAGCGCTATAGCATAATACTGTAAGGTTATGTTGGTTTTCTTAAAACTGTTACATGAAAAAAGAACAAAAATCTGAAATCACCATTCTGTATAATCATTTTTGTTCTACAGGTTGCTTACAAATAGCTCTTTTTTAATATTGGGAATCTAAATCCACTCTGTATTCCTAAATATACTTGCATAAATCATCCAAAGAATATGACAGAAACAATAATCTGCATCTCATCTTGCAAACAGGAACGGGTTCTATTTAATCAAATTTCAAACTTGAGTTTAGCTGTCAATGCCAGAAAAAAAGAAAAAGAAAAAAAAAGGCAAAAGAAAACGTCCACACAAAAGGGATTTAGAAAGATAAGAACTACCTTTTAAAAAAATTACATGAATAAGAGATGAGATTACAGAAATATTGTGAAAAGAGATGGCAATATAATCAAGTTGCTCTTATAAGTTTGCCACAAACACTAAAATTTTCTATGTTTGGTATGTCACTTCTGTTGAATTTCTAGGGGAAAGTTGCAACAAAAACATCCCAATTTCAGTGATCTGTAGGCATAACATTTCTGTTTGGCTGAAAATTAGCAACTTTAGATTATTTAGGAAGTCACTAGAAGATAAATAAATGTTCCATGTCTCCTAATGACACCTGCACCTGTTAATACAAAACACAAAGCTTAATCCAGGTTGGGTTTTTGGCTTGGTTTGGGTTTTTTAGCTTGCATCAAATATGTGCAATACAAAAAAAAAATGAGTATGCAAGTAAAACACTACATAATAAATATGTATGTGTCAAAGAACAAGCACCTGGGCATCTCCAGTTCTAGTACTCATTAATATCCTAATGAATAAATGGTTAAAAAGCTTAATATTTTATTACTGTTTTCTGTATGCAGTACAGTACAAAACAAAAAGTTACTAGACATTTGTAATTTATCCATATATATATATAGCACAAGAAACTGGAAGCAAACCAGCAAAATTGCCAGGCAGAAATTCTTTTAAAAAGATTATCCCACAATGCCACACATGCCCAACTGACACAGCTGGATCAGATCTCAGAAGGTATTACTGATGCAAAGAGTTCAGCGGGTTTAGAGAAATGCCCTCTCCTTCCCCCATGGCTATAACCACTAACCACTGCACTGGAATTCCAACTTGTTGCTTCATCTCCGAAGTGAAAGTTTTGTGCCTTGGATTTTTTTTTTTTTGTGTGTGTGTGTTCTAATTAACATTGCAAATCAGCACAGAAAGAATTTGCCAGATCTCATCTGTCAAAACACTTATGGATATCGTGCGAAATCTGTGTTTCTACACTTCATATTAGATGCAAAAAGTGTGTTGGGGGAGACCTGAAGAGCAGTTAGCTTGAGAACTCTGAGTCAAAGGATGAGCTCACCATTCTGTTCTTTAAGAAATTAGTTAAGAACAGCATTTCCACAAAAGCCGAGATTTCCTCCTTACTCAGGAACCCTGAATCCTTGTACTATTTGGAAGCTGGTCTTGATCATGCACCACATATCCAGTTTCCATTCAGATATAGGAATAAACTGGCAAATAAGAAACCAAAGATTATTTTTATTGTTCTCTCTCTCTCTTACCTACCGAAGGACAAATTCTGCCCTGTGAGTTTCAGGAGAAATACACCTTTATAAACGAAGGTAAAGGAGGATAGAAAGTCAACATTTATCAAATACAATCAATGAGTAACTAACAGTGTGGTGTTGCAAGAAACTCCAGCTGATACATTCAAAGTGTTGAATGAACACTGCACCACTGATCCCTTCAGGAATATATTTCAACTGCTTTGCTTTATTGCTTTTCTAACCCCCTTTTTCCTTTAGCTTAATACTGTGCGATAGAAGCCTGAAGACATCACTCCTCACCACCACCCCTTTCCAGTAAGCTTTTAAAATGCAATTTTATCTTCTGGACTTGATGATCTCAAAGGTCTTTTCCAACCTAAATGATGCTATGAATGATTCTATATCAATCATAACAGGGAAATCAAGACTTGTCTCCTGCCTTTGCTTTTAGATTTGGGGGCTTTAAGAAGGTCGATTGTACTGCTGTTCCTTGAAAGGGCAAGAGTGATGTATCTGTAAAGGAGATTTCTTTCCCACCTCCATCAGAGGCAGAGAATGACAACAAATATCACAAATAATTCGTACAACATTCAGCTTCCCTGCCAGTTAGCCTGTAGCCTCTTCTTTTCAACGTTGCTCCCCAGCAGCAGAAAACCATGAAACCAAATGTTGCAGTGAAAAATCACACTACAAATCCTACAGAAAGAACAAAGCATGCTCTGGAAACTCAGCCCACGGGGTGAGGCGCAGCCATCCATTACATCTGCGACTGCATCAGAGGGGGATACTTGTTATTAAGGTTTTATGAGGTGAGTTCTGGCAAGTCCTTGGGATCACTGACTTCCTGCTGGGTAGCAGAAACGGAACCCCAAAGCGCAGGAGAATCTGTAATGCTGTTATTTGCAACACGAGAGGGGCCTCTTGGTCACTGACAGCGTTTATTTATTTGAGTGCTAGATATTTCAGGGAAGAAAGATGTTTTGGTTAAGATGTGCTTGTAAACATGACGCTGTGCGTTGGACCTCTAGGTACAATATATGGCCACATCCATCTTACTCAGTATGAAAACATTTGTATAGAATACTTGGCTATAAATAAGCTTTAAATACTCCAGCACTTTAAGAAAAATCTATATTTTATGGATTAAAATATGCATAAGTTTAAATTTATCTGCACATTTCTTCTTTGGAAACTGTTCCTTGAGAATAACATTAATATTTATTACATTTTCCATGTCTGAGCAATTATACGGGCATAAATTCTTTAAGAGCTGATTCTGCAGGACCTGAGCGGTTACATGGTATCCTATTTATGGCACTGGGATCTCAGGTAGGGACCTGTGCAAGATCTGTGCTTGGCCTTTAAGACACCCTTCATTACATCAGCATTAGCATCTCATTTTACACCTAGGGGAGTCGAGGGAGAAGGCCCCGGCACTCGTTTGCATTCAGCCTGATGGCCTCTTTCCCAGCAGGGTGCTCAGGACTGTGGAGCAGCACCCCTCAAAATTCTTGAAGGCACAACCCCTGTTTCTCTCCATTATCTTAGTGTGATGCCTTCAGTGGTCACCAGCTCTGTTCTTCTCCCACTGAGTAAGGAGAGGTGGTGGCTAAAACTGCAGAAGGGACACCCTGCGGTCCCCTCCCCGGCGGTGCTGGGCTGCTGGCAGGACGCAGAGCAGCACGCGCTCTCCTAGGGGAAGCTCCCACTGCGGCCACTGTGTATCCCCACTTCGATAACGGCAATGAGCCCGCTCCTCCTAATTCTTCTGTGGCCTTGCCCAGAAGTTTGCATGGCTCTGACATATTCTGATATCTTTTGTATAATAGCATTTATTCTCATTTTCTACCAGAAAATATATATCGTTACAGGATCTTACACCAAAATCGAATGAGCACGTTGAACCATCAGGTTAGCTGGCATACTTGATTTCCTCACCGCGGGTGCAGGAAAGGAAGCTTTCTATCAGGGGCATGCCGTCAGTTCTTAAATATTTGATTTTGTTTTCCCTGAACTACAATTAAAAGTTCTACGTGCAGCAAATCTATAAATGCAAAAGACATTACAGTGCAACTACAAATAAGATACAGGCCAAAAAATCACGGATGCATGCTGTCTGTATCCCTGAAAGAAACGGCGAAGCAAATTACACTGAATGGAAAAGTAAATGATGGATCTACCAAACGAGAATGATTCTTCACAAGATGCACAAATTAACCTCACAATACCATTTCCATATGTACTTGCTACACACCCGAAAACCCACTCTTTTTCTGGCTTCAGGAGAGTGTACCTTCAGCTGGCAAAGACAGAATGCTAGCCACTCAGAAAGGTGACTTTTTTTGGACAAATGAGGAAACTTAATGAATTCCCCACTCCACAGACGGCTGTAGTATATGTTAGAGCACCTGCTGCAACTCACTTCATATCACATTGCAGTTATGAAAAATAGTTTGCTATTTTGGAACCCCCTGGCAGCCAGAGTGAATCACTGAGGGCCCAAAGCTCATTTATCTTTTGTCAGAACTGAAGCCAAACGAACGCCATCTTGCCCAGCAGCTGAAGAATGGGGGGAAAAAACACTCTGCAAGTAAAAATAACCAGAGGAGCATGCAAGAGTTGCAAAGACAAGTGACTTCTGGCAGGTAGTGAAAAGCTTTTCACAACTCACTCAAGCTTTTTAGATCACAGTATTTCCCTGCGAGGTCCTGAGAAAAGCAACTGGTCAGGGGCGGGGGTGGGGGGTGGCGTGGGGAGGCGATCCGGTGGGAGGAGGAGAGGGAGGAGAGGAAGGGGGGAAGAAGGGTTTGAGCCACGGTCACACACACACTGTCACGGCCTGTCATTAGCTCTGGGACCTGCTGGGTACGTGCAGATAACAGGTTTAGGATTTTTTGCTCTGGGTCTCACGTGGCAGAGGTAAGGCAAGAACTGCCCTGACAGGCGCTTGGTACCGCCAGAGCAGAAAAGGCAAACCCGAACGCTTGCTGCTAGCCAAAACCTGTGGAAGGTGTAAGACTACGTAATTTACACATAAAACAATACTACAGCCTCCTTCTCAATGCCTTGAGAAAAACAACATGGAATTCTCACACAATAACATCAACGTTCATGATACTTTGAATCACTTTAAAACACTATTCTATAAAATCACAATATATAAAGTACAGAAAAGCTGCCATTATAGCCCCCAACTCTTCTTTGAGCTGCATCTCAGCAATGACATTTGGACAGTGAAATGTTATATCCCAGGTTTAACTTTACGTTCAAATTACAGAAATGGATCTGCTCCTCCACACATAGCTAAGAAGCACTAACTTGGAAACTTGGTTCCTAATGTGGTTTCCAATATGTTCAGCTATTCTGCTTCTACCCAGATTCCCTCTGCTACATCAAAAGGGAACGGAGCTGCAGAGCTACAAAATACACAGATTACCTGAAATTATTCAGGTTAATCATGACAGAGGGAGTATAAAGTTCTTGGTGAGCAACTAACATTGTCAAATGTGAGATCCAAATGCAAGTAAGATGCCAAATACTCTACACTGGAAGGAATAATCCATACCAGCATCTTACAGGCTTCGCATTACATTGTGACAGACACGTACATCATTGCAGACAATGGAATGAAGACACAATTCCAAACAAAATATAACAAAACCCCCTAAGATGCAAAATACATCATACAGAAAATAAATCAGGAAAATTTAATTCCATGTATGTAATTCAGAAATCTAATTTCCCTTATTGGATTGGTTTTTTTCACTTCGAAAAGAAGTAGGAAGACACAACGGAGTGCTTTATGAGTGGTGGACACTAGGAATGATCAGAAGCATTGGAAAATCTTCACCGTATATGGAGCTGAAAGAATGGGGGGTTTTAATCTGAGGACAACCTAAATGCAAAGAGACATGACTATTTCGACAACAGTAAACAGAAGTCTGATAAGAAGGCTTTTTGTTAGAAATATATTTCTTCAAAATGGCTAGAGGAAAATAAATTTTCTTTTTGGCTCACAATTAGGTTGAACAGCTTATTTCCAACTGGGTGACAGCCAAGAACTTAGCAAAATTCAAATGGGCTGCAATACGATGCGGGGGGAGTGGGGGAGCGGGGAAATAAATTTCCGAAGTAAGGTATTTTCAGACCTGGCCGAGGACAGCCTTCAGCCATGGGCAAGTAGATAGCAGCTTCACTAATGGGCAGTCACACACACTGGTAAAGCAGCCTGAGCATTACTGCTAGAGACAGATTTTTTTTTTTTACTCATCCAACACCAGTGATTTCACGGACTACAGTCTCTGTTTCTGCCTCTGCCACAGCTTTCTTTCATCACTCTCCTGCTCCTGTACCTCAAGCTTTTCTGTCAGCAAAATAAAAATAATCTGAATACTTTTAGGAGGGAAGCTGTAAGAATCATGACTGCCACTTTGCCACACACAATGCTTTGGGAAAGTTTGTAATTACAGTGTAAAAGAACAAGTGCACCATGCAGGAAGCTAAGGACACTTCACAATAGCAAGATGACTGCAAGCGTGGGGAGGCATCTCAGCCTCTGAGGCTTCATTCAGATGCAGTCCTCCATGCCAAAAACGGATCAGGCAAGATATTTGTCATGTGAATGGAGTACAGAGAGTAATATTGTTAGAAGTGTTTGTCATGTACTGGTTCTATGCTTTTCTGTTTCAATACTACAGATGCAACATTTCACTTGCCCCGCTCCTTCCCTAATCACTTCTTTATTTGTAACTGTAATTGCAGCTCCAGCTTTAAGCCTGTGTGGCCAATGGGCTCAGTTTGTAAGGCTCTAGGAATCCTCCTCCAGGTAACAGGTGAGGGATTCAAGCAAAAAAACCCACCTCATCCTCAAATAGAAAAGATTACGGGCTCGGATAGGGCCTTTTACATTCCTGATGGTTCTCATGAACCAGACTTTTTGACAGAGGTAAAGGTTGGATTTACAAACAAGATACAAGCTACTTGAAGAGCCAGCTGCTCAACCACAGGCAAAGAGGTTTGTGGGCAAAAGGGGCAAAAAGCCCTCTTGGCAATCACGTGAGCAGAGCAGCAAGCCATGTCACAGGAGCTACGCTAAGGAGCAGAGGATGCGCGAGGCAGGCACACCTCAGCCTTCTGCTCGACGCGACACCAGCTCTCTGTTAACAACAGGATCTGCGAGAGACCTTGCTATTCGCTCTTCACCGCCAAGTGACCGTACTCAAACAGGGGTGTCTCTCTCTGGGAACAAGTACATCAAATTCGACAAACAAGCCTTATATATAATACCACACTACTCATACTATTTAAAGCTTTTTAGCCGAAAATGTTTTATCTTCTTTAGTGGAGTTATTCAGATGTAGAACGCTCGTGACAGCATGGGTTTCCAAACAGGGGTGTACAACCGAGCTAGCAAGCCATACAGCTCATGACTCCCTTAAATCCTGACAGTTCTCCATTTCACACGGAGACAAAGTTCTTTCATAGCTTCATTAAGCGATATTTAAGAACCCCATCAAAACTGTCAACAATTGCTGGAAACCTGGGGCTGAATTCTCAAAACCAGAATGAACTTCTGCAAATGAATTTCCAATTTTGATTTGGAAGGATTGGTTTGTCACTTCTGGCATTCTCAGTCTCACTTTCTCTGAGATTTCCCTGGTGCTGTATGCCATCCTTCTTAATAGAGGAATGCGAAGACAAATATTTTCTACAGATTTCCAAATTGCCATTAACCCTTTTCCTGAGCGAGTTTTTTAAAGAGTCAAACTTGCCTGAACACCCTGTGAAGCAGGTACACTTCATGCGGTGACATCAGCAACATTTTTGTGCTGCAGCTTGTTTTCAATTCACTTTTTTATGTGGAGAAGACGACTCTTGTTTCCACGCCTATTTTGAAGCCTTTCACCACTCACTATTTTAAAAAGAGAATGGGATATGTCACTTCAAATTTTCTCTTGAAAAATATTTATTCATCGAAGGAGCAGTGCTTCCTCCCCATCTTTAAGCGCCTATAATATAAAATAAATCTAGGAAAATCAGGTGTATCAAAGCAGATCTCCCTGTAAACACACTCGGAAAAGTTAAACCCTACCACCACTGGAACAGTACCAAGCCAGCTATAGCAAAAAAGAGACCATACTAGTACTTACCCTGGTAATACAGCCTTTGACCATGAAACTCAGTTCAAGGAAGTACCATAGCTACGGTGCATGGAATTTTGTGAAGTGCATTCTGCTCTTTCTTTTGCCAGAGACGAAAAATCTACTGTGTTACTAGAATACTGAAATTCTTTCATATGCAAATATGTCAGGCAACAGCATAGCCCCAAGGGTACTGGCAAAACCTGTGAGGCACCAGACTTCAGCGAGTTGTTCATTAAAGGTTCGTTCTGATCAAGACAGCAAACTAAACGGATTCAAGTTGTATCCATTCTCTTTCCTCCCATTTCCCTTTTTAAGCGTTAGATAGAGTACAGGACATCTAGACTTACAAGAATTCCCGATCAGTTCTAGTTTCCTCATCAGGAAATGCAAATGCAATGGACTGGTCAAAAACCAAGGCGCTTTCAAAGGCATGTATCGAGTTCAAAGACATGCTAATCAGGAAGGGTTTCTTGGGTCCACAGTGGATTTTCAGGTCAAAGTGAAAACTGTTCTTCTGCCTCCCCAGTCACTAGCAGCCTGGCATCCACTGTGGGAGGCCAGTGGGATGAGAGTAACTGATCTGACACAGGGATGGATCGGGACTTGGGTCTTCCCCCTTCCTCTGAGCACATCAGTGGAAGGCTGATTCCCCTCTGCAGACACTGAGGGGTACTTCCAAATCTGAAACCATCGTGGCTAGATACATTTCCTGCACAGCTCTAAACTACGTCCCTTGGCAAGTTTCCTTCTGGCAACACAAGGGTTGTGCTGTGTCATCCTCCTGACATAGCAAAGGAAATACCACTTTGGGCAAGAATGCCCTTTGGACAAGGACAGGCTGGGTTTGTCCTCAAACAGCATGACTGGCTCGGTTTCTCAGTGCGATGCTCAAAACATCTCAGAGACAGCAGACAAATTTGAAAACCAATGTGGTGTTAAAAGAAACCCAAACAAACCTCAAAACCCAACCTCCCCCATCAATTTGCAGGTAGGAAAAATGGGATAGACAGGGCAATACATCTCCCCAAGACCATCCGGGAAGTAAGGAAGCCAGAAGGGAGAGCCCTGCATCTCCACTTCTGACAGAAAGCAGCACCTCCTTTTTCTTATACACGCATATCTTAAAAACTACTTTGCTGCTACCTGTGTGGGTAGAGAGCCTGTTGTATGTTATTTAAATGATCTAGCAGCTTACTTCCACAGAAAAGTCCTCTCAAATGGTTTTAACTACTAAACATCTGCTGGAGGTGTTTCTTATGCCAAGCAAGTGTCACATCAAGAAGGTCACTCACATTGTGCTAACACCTTAATAAGTCATTCTTTCTTTGCTTGGCTTGATGCTCTAATATTTAGAGACGGTTTGAAGTTTTCTACATTATTAGCAAGCAGCTTGTTCAGAACTATAGAGTGAAGGTTACATTGAAAGTGTCCTTTTTCTTTCAGATGAAGTTCATGTGCAGTACTCCAAAGCAATCTAAGAAGCTCAGTCCTCATTAATCTAAGTTTTGAGCCTGAAAACACAGTATCAAAAGGCTTTGCTCCCTTGCCTGTGCTGCTCAGTTTTTCTCTCTCTCCCTGGGGGGGGGGGGGGGGGGGGGGGGGGGGGGGGGGGGGGGGGGGGGGGGGGGGGGGGGGGGGGGGGGGGGG
>JAVJGI010000063.1:21948240-22021676 GCA_035590275.1 Ibycter americanus
TCTCCCTGCCCCGCCCCCCCCCCCTTTGTTCCTCTCCATTTTATCTTTGTAGCTGTAATATGTATAGCTTTTTAATATTTCTGTGTTTGGGTAACAAGCTGAACTATGCTCAATGAGATACAGAACAGAAGGTTATCTGCATTTCAGATGCTACCTCTTTTGTGAATTCTTCCTGTAATGGTCCGTTCTTCACCACTTTACATTATGCACCCACAGAAGGAAAATAAAGATCATGAAGTATAGGTCTGTGAAACTTGCACACTGTTTCTATAGCAAGACTAAATCCCTGCTTACAGAAATTACCCACTATTAAGACAATGCGAATGATCTGTCATACACAGAGTAATTTGGCTCTCCATGTTGTAGAACTGGCAGTGTTTACAGACAGAGTTTGAAATCTGGCTCTGGGGACTGCCCTGGGTTTTTGACAGGGTATTTTGAGAAGGGTATGGGTCAATACGCTAGAGAAATAGGAATCAGAGAGCAAGACAGATCACTTTCTAGTAAGGCAGTGGACAGCAACATTGCAGATTCATCCAGCTTTGTGGATAAAAGTAGCAGAATTTAGCTAATCCTCACACACAGGAGCAGTGCTATTACAATTGCTCAGTCAGCCATTCCGGGGTGAATCTGGATAATTTGGGTTTTAAGACTATTATGATGGCTTTAAATTTCACTGAACAGACTATTACATGTTTAATTCAGAAAGACAGTGAATTCTTAAATGTGGATTCCAAGCTCCCTGTGCAGAAGAAAACAGTGGACAGTTGACACCACTGTGGATATCATCACTTACCAAGGATCAGCACAGAAGTTAGTTTTTCTATTAACAAATATATAGAATACATCATTTACATACACTTTGGGAGGAGTTATAGAAACAGACTTCTGGGAAGAATGAATACTGCTTATGCCATTTGTCTTCTGCCCTTCAACACCCCTATCCTACCTTAGATAAAGAAAACTAAAAATTAGCTGACCTTTTATACGTCTGAAATTAAATTTCTGTATTTTACTATACTACCCTAATATACTCCTTGTTTTGTTCACAATTTCTTTATGCCTTCAAACTGAACCTCCATATCTTTATTATTTTCTAATCAATGAATTACTGTGTTTTATAGCTCACTGCTTTGAAAACATGCCTTTTTAGTTAGCTTTTATGCTTAGAGCACAACACCAGAACAGCTTTGGTAAGGGACAAAAGAAAAGGCAAATTCCTGAAAAGAAAAAAAGCTTCCTAAGTTTCACCTGTATCTTAGAACTTTCAGGCAAAACATTGCAATTCTTATAAATATCATCAGGATTCAGGTGAAAATAACACAATACATTTTTATAAGAATAAGGCACAGAATAGGAAGAATAGCCTTAAATTTATTTTGAGTAATAGCATTGCTTCTTGCCATCATTGCAAAACTGCCTCTATCGAACTTACAAGCTGTTTTTAGTTAGAGAGCTACATTTGTGTCTTCCTGAAAATTCACTTCTGAATACTTGCTTTGCCTTCATCACATTTTGCCTTGAAATTGATTTGAACGTGGTGGGAGGACACAAGAGGAACTCTTGCAGCAGAGATAACTGATCATCAGGCAACTGCACCTATTCCAAAAGCCCATGTCGCACAGCATCCTGCTTCTAACAGTGACCAAAAGCAAGTCCCTAGGGGAGAGCATAAATGCAGAACAGGCACATATGATGCTGCTTTTGAGCGCTCCTGCTGCAGCTGAGTCCCCAGCTATTTACAGCTCCAGGATTTCCTAAGCTAGAGCAGTTTCTGCATGTTTAACATCCTTCCAAGGATTTCTCTTCCACAAGCTTGTACAGCCTCCTGTACAACAGCTCTGCTGGACTCATCGATAAGAGTTTCACAAATGAATATGAAGCAATTTTCAAGCCAGAAGTCTATGGAAAGCGGGGAGGCATGGCCTCAAGAGTAAATGAGAAACCTACAGCCTCACCAAGGGACTTGGGAGGGAAAAAAGGGTTTGTCCTGCTGAAACGTCTGGGTTATCCGCACTGACTCTTGAGCAGCTAAGCTGTGAGGGCCCACCGCTCCCTACTTTGTTGTGGAAGATGGACTAGGCAAGAGTCAAAGCTGCCATCTTCCGTGGCCTGGGAAAATGGCCTCACAAATCCCAGAGAAGTCTCAGACTTGCAGACCCCAACAAGGCATCCTGACGCACACAGTCACACTGGCAGAGGTTCATCACCTGGGAGAAAGGGCTTTCAAGCAAGAGTGGACAAACCAGCAAGTGACCCTTGCCACTCCGAATCCTTGCAAAACATCTGTTCCCAAACCTTTAACAAGCGTGCTTTTTGCACACATCCCAGGTTCTTTTACTAACCTGCACATGCCCAAATCATGAGCAGACCAATAATTCCCTCCACAGACCACTTGGTCTGCTTGCTGAACTCCACCAGTGACAGCATGCCTGCACCCACGGAAAGGGAACCAGCTTGAAACTCCAGTAAAGCAAAGGGTTTTGAATATCCCATATATAGGATGTCAATTATCCCTTATCCACATTCAAATGTCCAAAGTGTTAGTCCTCATTTTCTGCTTTCATGAGACTTGGTTGAAGTCTAGCTGATGTAATTCAGAGGGTTTGGTTTTTAAATCCATCTGCAAAGTCTGACCCCTTTCAATGACTCTCAATAATATTGCATTTCATACATTTAAATCTTTTTATTTCAAAATTGACACCTACTTTTAAGCTACTTCTTAAAAGATTAATCATTATTGGCAGTAAATTTCAGGGCATTTTTTTCCAATCTTTTTGGCCTGTCAGCCATAAAAAAATTGTAAATTATAAAGATGTGTGTTGGGATCACCCTTAGCTATATAGGTTCTCACACGAGATCACAAAGACTGTAGTATCTTATGGTAACAGCACCATGGGGCCACACACTGTTGTAGAAGACATGTATCAATGTGATGTCTAAGTTAATCTGCCCTTTATGCCAAACTCCTACTGACATTGAAGAGTTCTGCATACACAGAAAGAGTAGATAGAATATAATACAAAAATAAAGTGGCAGCATCAACTGAAGTTCCTTGTTCTCCTGAGTTTGTCAAGGCTTTGTTACTTGGCAGCTTTTCATACAATATTTATTATGGCTGCAATTTTTCCCCATTAACATGTTTTAATCTGGAAATAAATGTCACATTTTTCTATTTCAAATATACAAAGTCTGACATTTTTTGTGAGCTCATCTTTAGTAGATTGCTTTTTGTTCTAACCTCGGAGGAGTGGGGAAAAGATGCTTCTTCTATCTTCTTACTTCTTTTTCCTTTGAAGTCTATATATTCCCTGTGTTTTGGGTTTGTGTAGTATGCGGATTCTCACAATAGAGTGGAAGTCATAGGTAGCGTTCAGGCCTTAAGCTATTATTGCTCAAACTACAAGTGAGTAGAAAACTTCTTTGCTAATATCAAAGATAGAACAAGTCATATATCAAAGAAATGGGTCAGAGCTGACTCCTTGGGCAGCCTAGATTCTCTCTGGTGCATCAGCATTTCAAATTAGCAGGTGCACATGTGCAGTGTATACAACAAATTGGATAATCTAGTGCTTGAGAGCTCAAAAACATTAGCATTCAGTCAGATTGTACTTTATCACTTACTCCACTATAGATGATGTACATTGCAAACAGCACAGGAAAAAAAATCTAGACATGCCATAAGAATTCTTTTAGAACTCACCAAAAGGCAGTTTCTCCAAGCCAGTGTTTCTTTTTTTCAGTTTTTTTAAAATAGTTGACTCATACAAACTGAAATTTGTATCTGCTTATCTAGAGCTCATGCCATGCATCAGAAGCGAAAGTATAATTTTCATCCTTCATGAACTGAATTGTTGCTGGTATCCAGTTTTCCAGATGTGAAAATCTGTCATCTCTGTCAATGTCTGTGTATCTAAATTTGTATTTCAGTAGTCTGGCTTACAGGTCTGAAACCATGCTGTGCAACTGAAAGAAAAAGGTAATTTCTTTCCCTCCTACAAGGAAAGTCCCATTGTTATGATCCAGTATTCCTTTCAGAATTTGCCACTATTATGTTTTAATTAGGCATGTAATGCATCTAATATCCTTCATAGCCTTGAATTCCTTGCTTAATCTGTATTCTTAAAGTTCAGAAATTTAAACCACTGGGGAGATCATTCATGAGATAATTTTTTCTCTATCTAGACAGGCTAGGTTCCCAAATCGTGAAGTGTCTTTTAAAGGCAACATTTACATTCACATCACAAACATTCCATGTGAGAATCTTGTTATGAATAAACAGATAATACTGCAAAATAAATATGCCAAGTTCTGATTTCAGTGTCTTTAGAGTGAAAGATTTTTTACCTACATTTAATGTCTTGATGAGTCTATAAGATGGCAGCCTTTTAGCGTTAGTAGATGAGATTCAACAGTATGTATGCTGTTTTCAGCATCTTTTCCCCTCTGAACATTGTTTAATCACAGCAAAAACTCATTCACTGAACTGCTTATCCATGGTATTTAGAAAGCAAATGCAACTTAATATGCGTTTTTGAAGCTAAATAACCATGCCAATGGCTCACCTAGAGATCTGAGCAAAAGTGATGCTTTGCCTGTCTTATGGAAAGCAGAAGACATGCCTGACAGAGTACGGAGTGCCTCACAGGAGAGTGCCTGAGTACTTCAAATCATATATCCACGATCTAACTCTAGATCCCAATTATGTTACAACAAGCCAAGCCACTTCCATGTAGCACATCTTTTCTTGTTAGCGCCCATGGCCTTTTCCAAAGCAGTGTGTCAGCAGCTGCATGCAAAACAGCTGAAAGACATAATTAAAAATACATAGAAATCTCTCTGCTGATGGCATGTTGAGAATTAGTCAACAATTCTGCTCGTACAAGCTCTGTCCCACGTTCAGCTGTCACCCAGACTGAACAGGGGTCTGGACATCATAAGCACTCTCACTGTTTGGTCACCACCACTTTCCCCCACACAATATTTTCATTTTTTATCCCTGTGAACTTCAGTGTCAGCCTCCAGCTGGCAGAATAGTCACTATTAACAGGCAACTGCTCATCTTCAGTCACTGAGTATATCTGCCACAGCACCATGAGACAAGCAGAAAGAGGTTGAGACACACAATTCCTGTTCCTGGTAAGAGATTACACTTCAAAGCGGAATGTTGATTTTGAGCATTATGTCTCTTTACCAAGAAGGATGAGAATTGGCAGAAATTATCACTACTGGGAGTTTATATCTGGAGAATTTACCAGCTACCTATGAATCTGACAAAGTAATTTTAACTGGAGAAATGTTAAACATAACTATAGAAATCTCATCCACATTCTGGCACATGCAGAGCTCTTGGACCATTCACAGTTGTCTCTTCAGAAAAATCTGCATATGGTGCAGCCATATTACCAACTTGACTGCTACAGGATTTTGCTACAATTCATGAGTCAAAAAAGTTGTGTGGGTTCGGGTTTGGGGTGGGGTTGTTCGTTTGTTTGTTTTTAAGGAATGCAGCTAGTTTTGATATCCTAGTGTAACAGTGACCCTGGCTTCTATTCCAACAGCCCCTTCTGCCAAAGTGGAGGGCACTACCTGGTTTTTTGCAAATCTTCTTATGTCAAGCATATGCAGGAATCATAAAGATCCTCTGCAATCAAAGAAAGCTCAGGATTTTGTTGATCAGGAAGGAATCTGAAGAATCTTTTCCTCTTTCAGACCACCTAGCTTTGACCTTCGTTACTCCCCTCTTACATTTGAGTCCCAGAAATAGCTGTGTCGACTTCAGTTGATTTCGCTCCAGTGCCAGGCTCTCCTTTACTCTATTTCTGAATTTTTTTCACACTTTCTACACCACCAGCTCCATATAAAGAACACCAGTGGAAACGGTTTCCCCATTTAGGCAGTTACTGTTCACAGGGGATGGAGAAGTTAAGGCTATTTTACACCAGTACTGATAGACTCCACCCTCAACCCAAAGCATTAAAACAGCTCTCCTGGGGCTAACAACATGCCAGTTAGATAAAATCTAACTAAATTTCACTTCACAGTTGTACCAATACAGACAGAAAAGCCTTTACACAAAGAGCCAACATATTTCTTTTTACAGCCATCAAATTCCTAAGAATAGAAATTGGTGGGCAGAGGACTTGCCTGGGGTTTCAAGCAAACTTTCCAGATGTCCCACTGTTGCGCCGAGGGGGTTGCTTCTGTGTCTCCCCTCTCCATCTATTATTTCTCTGTGTAAAGGATTCACACAGAATAGGGCTACCTCTAAGGACATCTGCATACAGAATATCTCACAACAACTTGTTCTGCATGCTCTGGAACTGAAAACAGAGACCAATTTAATAAATGAAGGTCTAGCTCTTGATAGATTTACAAATGAGAAGTTCCTGAAACTTCAGCACCTCATGAAGGAATGAAGAGCTAATGCCTACTACTACTTTTTTGGGAAGTGTGATATATATGTTGCAAGCTTAAAGTCTGTAACTTGGCAAAGTCTTTGAAAATTGCAGGATTTCTGTTTGAGAGGCAGTGAGAGTATTTTACAGACATATGCCAAACGTGTTTTCTAACTCTGGAGTGGTCTTGTCTAGGGGAAGAAAGGAAAACAAATTGGCAACGTTCATTCATAGTGGATAGTCCTTCACTCAATAAGGAGCCATCCTAAGTTGACCCTCAGGTAGGAAACATAAAGAGTTGTTAGAATTCTGTGCCAGCAGCCATTTTAAAACATGTACTGCTATCATTATTTGTATTAAAGTATTACTCAAGGGCCTTAATTGAAGCGCTGTCCCTTTGTGCAGCATAAATAAATACTACAGAACTCTGCTGGTTTAAGTACCACACAGCACATCAATTTTTTTAGTGCCACACTAATTTGACTTTTTCTTAGTCTGATATTAATGCTTTAAAGATCTTGGTTTGTGTCAATTCAAGACCTGACAGAAAAGGTTTCACTGTTCGTCTAAAGAAAGCCAAGCAAGTAAAATTACAAACCTGAAGTCTGTATTTATTATGTGATCTCATAAGATATGAAAGAGAAACATTTGTTTTCAGCTGCTGTTCCAGATACTGGCATGTTATCAGCACATGTGTAAATACTAGTATAAAACCCAATTCTGATGGAATACACTTCATCCCTACTTTGAGTAGCAAAGGTATCATCAAACCATAGAGTTCATATCCAGAATATTCTTCTGAAGACAAAGCAGGAGAAAAAAACCCAACCAAACTTGCCAAGACTGCCACAAAGCAATGAAAGCTTCAGCAATGAAAGCTTCAGAAGTTTGATCAGGGGGGTACCCCAAAATTGCAGAGGGTGGCTCTTTGTCCTCATTTAAGATCTAGACCATGCTGGGGTGGCTGGAGAAGCTACTATCACATGGAGCCAAATCAGGTGGTAAAAACCAGGGATACGGTGCTCACAGTTTACCTCTGGGAACATGATACAATTATGGGTCACTTACACCAAAAGCAAAACAAGCTACAACTAATTACCAAAAAGACAAGATTATGGCGAAAAGGGAGTGAGGATATCACACAGGAGGAAAAAGTCCACAAACCTGAAAGAGTACACACCACCAGAAAGCCAAAACAAAGACTAGCTAGACTCCTCACCCTCAGCTACCTACCACAGCGTTTATTCCTCAAATGAATAAATTCAGTTAACCAGGCCAAGTGAGGTGACTTGCAACAAGGCTGTCACCTGGTACTACCTAAGACTGGTGCAGACCTGTTCCGTGTATATGCAGGCTCAAATACAATTCAAACAGCATAAGATACTAAGAAGAGCTCAAAACAAAAACAGGAATTACTGAAACAGAAAACCCAACAAATCACCATGACTGCCTCAATACAGAAAGGCAAGAAACTCTCACCTAATGTCAGGTATTGCTTTCTGCCTCTCCCTTGTATCTCCCATAGTCCCCAAGGGTGGACAGTATATAAATGAAGATGTTCTGGCACTTCATTAGGTCCTTGTGGGATGCTAGCATCAGATTTCTTTCTTACCAGCCACATAGCTTTGTTTAGCTAAACTAGGTAGTGTTTGTCTGTGGAACCAACTATGTCCAGTCAGGTTTGAGTTTAAAAAAAATATATTTTCTATTTTTCAATGCCAAAATTCTTCCAAGCAAAATAGCCCCCAAAAAAGGGAAAACGGCAGTCATTTATCTCTACTGTCTGTTTGTTAGGGCATTTACTTGACAACATCTGCAAGTTGCAGTACTAGCTAATGGCACCAAACAGGACTAGCTCCCAGGGCAGTACTCATGTCTTGCACAGGACTTAGCAGTCCGATAACTCTAATAATAAACTGTGCATGTGGACAGCACATGGAGAGCAGAGAGGGGCATACCTGGACCTGTGGTGAGGGGAACAGGTGGCCCACAAGGCTCATGACACGGGCAAAAGGCAATTGCAGGGAAAGGGCTTTACTGCTCTGCAAACATCAGGCTGTATTTATTTGTACAGACTTGCTCAGTGTCAGTAATTTATGGAATTCCTCTTTGGAAGCAGAGGAGGCAGAAGATAAGGGGTCACTTCAGACATTAGCTTGCTTTATATCTCACTAACTCCATCACATGGCTGGGAACTAAATATTGCATGAATCTTGGGACTGAATGTAGGCTGTAGATTTGAACAGTGCAGAGATAAGCACTCGTGATATCATAGCTGAAAGACAACGCGTCAAATAATCCTGGGACGGTTTCTGTGTCTCTTCACCATCAGGATATCAGATAATCTCAATCCTATTCCAACGCACTCTTAGAGTAGATAGAATCACACCATCAGATGCCTCACACGTACGTTTTTAAATCAATGCACAAACAAATGAAATGTGACTGTAACAAGCTACATATACTCAGATATCATATAAATATCAGCTGTTATTTTCTTATAAATGCAATTGCCAATGTGTAATAAATAAAAGAACAAACCAACACTCTACCCTGCCAGGCACAAAACAGCCAAGACAAGAAATCATCACTACAGTTTTATCCTGCTGCCACTGCAGAGCTTCTCAAAATTTGCCAGGCATAAGCTTCAGGTTTAAAATAACAGTGACTGCAAGCTAGAATGTAAAGCAAAGCCAAGAACCTTTCATTCTTGCAAAATAACTGCGCAGAGTTTAAAGTACTTGCACAGGGCTGAGTTTTGGGTGTTTTTTTTTTAAGATTTTCAGTTTTCAGTCTAGAAATAAAAGATGAAGTTGAGTGTGGGTTTGTGGGTTTTTTTTGTTGTTTTTTTGTTTGGTTTTGGTGTTTTCTTTAACTTTGGCTATGATCTATTTTTCAGCTTTTCTGCTCCTCATGTTTGTATGTACACAACAAAAAATTCTCCCAGTGTTCTTTGACCAGAAAAAACATAGCGTCATTCATAGTGTCATTCCTTACAGTCAGGTACCTAGTTGAAAATCCAGATCCAGCCTCCAAAAGGTAGCTGCAAATGGGAGCAATCCCTAGAAAGAAGTTTCAACTGTCAGATTAACTTGGCTGCTGTCCTGTGATACTCCCTTCTGCAAAACAGAAAGGAGGGCTGGGTCAGGGGCAAGTCTATAAACACCAGTTGTTGGGTGGTTTGGTTTTTTTTTAATATCAGAGTTCTTAAGCTATTAGTGGCTGATCACTTGAACAAAGTATGTAGCTGTTTTGATTAATGATTGAATTTTAAATATTTATGATGGATGAAGTATGTATCTGGAAATGATTGGGGTACTGCTGTTTGTTGTATGCTTCTCACCAGGACTCTACTGAAAATGAGACAATATCACAACAGGTTTTAATTCCAGGATAAAATATTGTTAGAAATTGTAGAGACAGAAATACTGTGTGTATGTGCATGTGAGAAATTTAAGTAGTTAAAAGCTGATTCAAGACCATTTTCAGAGTATTTTGAAATGAGCTTTTTTTCCCCCAATTAAAAAATTTTCTGATGATGGTATTTAAAGTACTCTTGAATCACAACTTTTCAAATACATTTTTTAGCATTCCATTGGAATTTGCATCACCTGTGTTCCATGTGAAGTGTTTCAGGCAAGGATAAACAAAAACTACGTGATACTAGTGATCACTACGGTGCAAAGAAATGATGGCCAGGTTGCCTCTGATCAAATTGTTAAAGCTGGTCATTGCCTATCAGGCTGATACCACAGGTATTGCTAGAGGGCAGTGCTTGGGGATTTGGAATTTTTGGTCTTCCTTCTTCAGCAAGAAGGATAGGGTAGGGAAAGAGCCCAAGCAGACCAACTCCATGTTATCCATCTTCGTTCCCCTTTCGCACAAGGTGGGATGGTAGCAGAGGTGAAAATAGTCTCGTCATCTTCCCTCCTTTTGAGCTGCCATAAGGAAAAACATACACTGAAATTCTTTAATCTTCCATCCGGCATTTTGGAGAATTTTTTACTGCCACAACTGCTTCTTTAGGGCAGTTGACAGCTTAAAGAAAATCCCTTGGGAAGATCCTGTCACCTGGTAGATTTGGGCATTGGAAGAGGTGATAGCTTCCCTAGACATCACACTGTACAATGGGATAGGCCCTCATAGTCAACGCAGTTCAGAGCTCAGTTCATGCCTCCTGCTGGCACAGTATGAGTCTCTGGTTCTAAACAATACTAGATAAACGGAAAAAAACCCAAACCAAACCCCAAACAAACCAACCAAAAACCAGAGAAAGCCAATTGCTCACCAAGACCTAGAGCTTTAAACCTAGAGGTGAGAATTAACAGTGATGCATCAGCAATAGAAAACCCTGCTGGGTGCTGTGGCATTGTATCCATGCGAGTTAAAGCACTTCAAATATGCTGCAGTTTTTTTACATTAAATGATACTGTTGTACCCAAGATTCTTAGAAGTCTGATTAGGCTGATGCATAGTTGAAAGAAAAAAAAAAAAATTATCTAAAACTGGCTATGTATGAGATACAATTCACAAAGGATGTAAAATACCCATACCTCATATTTTTACTGTACTTCTTTCAGAGAAATCCTACAAATGTGTAAGAATTTCACAGAAAACACTACATAGAATCTGTATGCATTTACCTCTAGTATAATGTGATGATTTTTTTTTTTTATGAAAAAGATATAGAACCCAGATTTTTCAGGATTTTTTGTGTTTTGTTAGTTATGAAATAACCAAAAGAACTAGTTCATAGCTTTCTGCAGCAACATTTTAATACATATAATGAGCACATTTTGATTCAGTCTCTAAAGGCACATCTATAATTGTATTGGTGGGCACATATACTGCAGATTACAGATTACATTAGAATGTCCATGTATATAATACATTACTGATCAGTAGCAAAAACTTGGTGAGTGGAATTTAAATTCCAAGATGGTTTGACCATATCTTTTTTATTATAGACATCTTCGCCAGGGCTGAAATTCTTTATCATATACTTCAGCCTAAGGCAAAATTTTAGACCTGAGCTAGGATACATTAAAATACACGTTCATAAGGCAGGTCTGGACACAACAAGGAATAATATGCCATTGCAACCAGAGTATTTCTCTATGCACAATGAAGACTACTAAAAATTCTTCAGATATTATCAGCTCCTGATGCTTACTTTTTGAAAAGTCTTGATAATTACTTCCTGTACTTGGCAATATTCAGAAATTATTTTCTGCTGCCATAAGAAATATTTAGGATGAAAATATTCTCCCATTGGCACCTTTCTGTGTGGTATTAAGACTGGGAATGTATTTATATTTAGGTTTCACCCAAGAGAAAAAGATTCTTGTATAATTCAGTACTACACTTAGAGAGGAAAAAACCTCTAGGCTACAATATGTAGTTAATATTCAGAATTAAGTCAGTTTATTATGCATCAACTGGTAGGTCAAACTCAGCTTTGTGTGCTGTAATTTATAATACAGCTTTATGCCCAAAGCAATATGGAAGCCCTGTAGCAACACTGTGAATTATTACAACTGAATCTGAACACTACCTACCAAAATGTATACAATTTCTTATATTTCTATTACATGCGGGCTATAAACATGATGTCAGATAGCTGTATGCTGCAAGGACATCTAAATAAAATATCAGTTTCATGACCAGTGTCAGCATTTGGCAGTCTACTTCCTGCAGTCTTAGTAAGTGGTAGTCCAGCTGCTTCAGCTGATTTAACTAATTCGGTAAAAGTAATACAAGGAGCTTTATAACTTTCTAAGAACTAACAGATTTTTCTCCCCTAATGGCACAGCAAATAAACTGCACAGCAATTTGGTAACATTACAGTTTTGCCCAGGCTCAGGCTTTATATTTACATTTTATATTTAGTGATCTACATGGGCAAGGCATGAAGCAATATGCTTCTGGAAATCCTCAGGAGCTAGAGCTCAGCTGCCCTACTCCCTTCTGCTTCCACACCTGTGCTCCTTCCTGCTCCAAAGCGAACAGACATCCCACTGTCTCGGGGCAAAGCTGGGCTGCCTTTGCTGTGCCATCACGACGGAGAGTTCACTTCTGAATGGCTCAAACCGTCCCATATATGATAAAGAGGAACACTGGAAATGGACATCACTGAAGCAGTCAAACCAGTTACAGCCTCTTCAAATGCCGGGGAAATGAGCTCCTTCCCTCACATTTATCCAGGCAGTAGTCTAGAGACAGGATAAGGCAAGTCTGTAACATACGGCACCTTTGCCACCCCCGAAAACCAGGAATGGTTTTATTTTGATCACTTTAAATACAAGTGAGCTTAAGATCTGGGATCATTAGGCCAAACGTGCATCGGAAGCATCCCTCTGAAAGGTATTTTCAGCCACGGTGAGTGGCATGAGTGGAGGTAGAACAAAGTTTCCAGGTTAAAACCAGGTAAGTTTCAGTCTTCCTTGCCCTCATTCCATCACTCTGAGAGCTCAGCCCACAACAGATGCATTACCAGTAAGTTTGCCAGCTCAGGCTCCGTAGCCACCCTGGTACCCTCCTGCTAGTACCCTGCAAGTAGTATGGGCCCCTGTGAAGAAATAAATTTTTAAAATAACAAAACTCTCTAATCAAACTCCATCGATGTTTGCTAATTAATTCTGAGCATTTTGATGTTGCTTCTCACTGTAGCTTAGCACATCTCCCTGAACTCACAAAGAGCCTTATTTATACATTCCTTGGAGCAGTCTTTTAGTGGTGTATCCCTATGACTACATTATAATGGATTTATACATCCTCCTGACTTACCCCTCTTTGAGAGATCAGAACTAGTCCCAAGAGGTTTAAGCCTCACCTAAATTAGTTCCCAACGTGAAAGAATCTGCAAATAAACTAATTAGAGATTAATTGGCTAATACATATAGATAAGTTAATTAGAGATTAATTAGTGTTTATATAGTATGGTCCTTAGAAGATGTAAATTGCTCTTAAAGTACCAAGTATTACATGTCAATTTCTATGGCTGTCTGACAGCTCTTAGTTGCTGTATATATACACTGTACTTGCTGTTGTGCCTACCAGCTTAAACACCTCCACACAATTCCTTCTGTACAGTTTGTCATTATGGATTTGATCTTCTCATCTTGCAAAAGAAGTAACTGGAGAAAACCAAAACCATCAAATCATGGTGCACTATCGAAACGCGTATGCCTCCAGAGAGGAAAAAGACATTTCCTCTTCTGTTGTGCAGAAAGGGTGAATTACACCCGGGAAGTCACGATGACTTCTACATTGGGTGGTTTCACAAACCCCTATGTGACTCTGCAGCAAAGAGTCTCTCCAGAATTTGGATCCAGATGCTTCTTCATAAGTTCTTCTCCTTTAACCCATCAACCTTGCTGAGAGATAGGCAGGATTCACAGGAAAATAGGAAAGCTAGTATGTGCCAGTACAACCTAGTAACATGAACTGACCTGCCTATAACTTCCCACCCGGTTTCACAACTGATAATAATTTTATTTTCCTGGATCAATCTAACTCCATCCAAGACCTGCTGTAATTCCTCAAAGGCTGTATTCCATGGGCTGTAGAAAATGTCTTATGTTGTTAATATATTCCTACTTATGAAATGTATTGAAAACTTCGATGTAAGAAAGTTCACAATTTCAAGGTATGTATTCCTAGATCTTTTCCCCAGTTCTGAACTGGTTACTAATTCTAACTATTCATCAATGAACAGGGGGCTGTAACTGAGTCTTGAGTTAGCCCTAGAGAGAGGAAAAATTGAACTGCAAGTTTTTACTGATAAAGTTTTCAGAATTCCTGTATGTTAATTTGCTTTCTAACCTGATACTTGTTTTATATACATCAATAATACAGGCTGAGCACAAAGCTAGTGAAAATTAACCAGCTAATGCAGAACTCCTAACACAATTGACATTTAGGATAACTGTTCAATTTTACAGACCACTCTGCTGATGTGCACTCAGGTGGTGCCTCAAGGATGGACCAAAGCCTTAAGTTACAGGTCAGTAAAACCGAGCAGACTCCAGACACGCAAACCCTATAGAAACATTCAAAGCTGATACTTGAAGACCACAAAGGATAGAATCAGGACTCATTTGCTCACAGAAAACAGAAAAACACTTGTGGTAAATTTGTGGCCTGGGAAGAAAAACTTTAGCATATTGCCTCTAATCGGTATTGGCAGAGTCAGTAACCCCAAAATGAACAAGTCTTCAAACTGAATATTTGAGCAGAAGGACAATTATTGCAGGACTAAACGTCGGCCAGGAAAGGCTTTCCTTGCACAAGCATCCACATAGCACCAGCTAAATAAGATATATACGAGCTCCCCCATTGTTTCCAGCTACATGCACACATCCCACATGCTAGCAAAGTAATCAGAAAACACCTTTCATATAACTCACGTAAATCGAGCTCCTCAGTCACGCTTCTGAACCTTCTCCTGGCTATAACGGAGAGCTTCTGCCACAGCGTGCTGCTTGTAAGCACCTCTGGGAATGATGAATTGGACCAATAATTCTTTTCAGGTGATTTCAGCTTAGCAGATTTAAATGGAGTTTTATTCTCTTGACAAATAATGGGACTCGTTATGGTACTACCCACAAGACAGTTTGAACTACAACAATGACGCAGTTTTCTTTTTTCTAAAGGTTTGACCGCACAATCCAAACACCATTGTTAGCTGGCAAATCCACAGCCTGTGAAGAGGTTTCACAATGCAATATGCAAAGTTCTCAATTCATCTTTGTCTTTGGTCTTCATAAGAGGAGTTCTACCTTATATTGCCATACTAGGACAGACAACACACACGAAGAAAAACCCTCCATAATAAAAAACTTTTAAAGGCCTATGTTTTCTAGAAAATTTTATGTCCAGCTAAGAAACTTCTTCAAGACAGCACAACAAAATGAATTAGCTAAAGAATTTTGTTGAATCTTCAAAGAGGTACCAACAAAAATAAGAGAATCAAGAACAATGCTGCATTATTTTGGATACCAAAGGTTAACAACCCACATGCGACTTATTACATACAGGATTTCAAATACAGAAAGTAACACGAATGAACACCAAGACAATACACCACCTCTACTATCACTCAGGTACATACTGCATAACAGCATTTACCAGCTGTTTAACACTAAGCCTCAGTTGTCCTCTGCTGATATGCAGAATACATAATTCACCTCAATTTTAAATCAGTTCAAATTCACCTCCAACCATTTTTATCTTTTTTTTCAACTTACAAATATCTGACCTGCTTAATCATGAAACTGATCTGGTAGAAAATTGGATGTAGAGTTGAAACTTCACTCCATTTACAAATTTCTTGCTATGTAATTTGCAAGCTTTATACTTTCTCTGCTATAGTGTTTCTGCCACATTTAAAAAGGAGTTGACATACGTTTCAGAGCATCAGCATTTATTCAACTACCTACAAAGCCTCAACTTCTCTTGTCATTCATCACCCATAAGACTTTTTCTTCTTTTTCCACCTATGCTACTGCCCCTGCACTTTGCTGACAAAGGATGTCAGCAACAAGGGGCTGCCTGCCTATGGAACTTGATTCACTTCAAACATAGGTAATGACAAACCAGTCTCAGCATTATTTCCGTAACTGGGGTTAGCCTTCAGCCCCATAACCAAGTTAATTGCGAGTTCAGGACAATTTGCATTTGCCTGTAAGCACAAAAGAGAACGAAGCTCATGAACTAGAAACATCAGCTGGAACAGTAAGGGTGATGGGAGGTGCGCAGGATGGTGTGGTATGTGTGGCACGGAGAGGGTCGGGGTGTACCAGTGTAGATCTGCTGGGGTTTACCATCATTACTTGAGTACAATCAGAGCGGGTCTAACTTCAGGCAAAAGGTGACAGAGTCTCAGAAACACAGCAGAAGACTCACAGCCTGGCCACTGAGATTTAACCATTTTGCAAAGGGCAGCAACAACTGAAAGGCAGCAGCTTTCAGACTGCACACTTTAAAGAGCCTGATTTCCAACTAGCCTGCCTTTCCACCTTTCTCCCCTTTCTTTTTCCACACAGAAACCACTGCAGATACATACAATAAAGAGTGTGTGCTATTTCTAGTCAAGGTCACTAAAATAATTTTTATATTTTTATCTTTAAAGAAAAATAAAAGAAAATCATTATTAACCTAACTTGGATCATCTTTTTCAACACGAAGCCATGAATGTGAATCTCCTTCCTGTCTATAGGTGCAGCTCTGGCAGCTGAGACGTAAAATCTTCCTTATGGAAGGATATATTTCCCTGGCAAGGCTGCGGCTGGTGCATGTGCATTACTGTTACCTTGGCACATGGGAAAACTATTCCTGGATCATCCAGATTTATTTTTTTTTTTATTATTATTTCATATAATTGTAAAAAATTCTTCAAATCATGTTCCCCATCTGGACTCTTCCAGGCTTTTCCTGGACATGTGTAAATGTTTTCATTTCCCTTCAGTGAGTACAGCCATCTTTTCAAGTGTAGCCTTTTCCCTGCAAGCAGGCACCACTTGCAGAGCGTTCATACCCAGAGAATGTAACATGGAGTAGAAAATGTGCAAAGCTAGTGCAGGATGAGTAAAAGCTCTGAAGTGTATGTTGCTCATTAATTAGTCAACAGAGTCTCCAGCTGCCTCTCTCATTCAAGGCTGTTTTCCTTTGCTTTTCTCCCCCGCCCCCCTTCCCCGCCCCGGGAAACCAGCTCCATACATGCAGCTTGCTTTAAAGAGATTTCTGCTGTGTCTCTGATATCACCTATATTAAGTGCTCCATATAAAACCAGGGAGCACATTTTAGTAACATTATGCTGACTCCTTTTCCTTGGAATCATTTATAATATTTTTACTTTTCCCCCCCCCGTTAAATTTACTGGTATTGCACAGGGGTGTACTTCAATATGGACAAAACATTATCTATCCCCTAACATCTACCTGTGTAAGAAACCATATGTTATGTATATGAGCAGAAAACAGAATCAAGGCACTACATATAACAAAATCATGTTAGCCACCCAGAAACATGGGGAATCAGTATTGTTAATTGTTTCACAATGGCATCAGTTCTAACAATCAGCTCAAGCAATTCTAGACACTATGCAAAAAATAGTAATAGCTTGTGACCCCCAAAACTCACCATAGGTGCTAGTGTGTAAAGGGCATAAATGTGGAAAGTGTGTTTTTCCAGAGCCAGGAAGGTATTTTTGATGCAGCCAGGAAAAGGAACTTGTATCCCCTGAAATAGTCTAGGGCATTAACCTTGGTTTATCATCAGTGATCTATAACAATTGCTAACATTTCTCAAAAGCAAGCAAGATCTAAAATAACACTATTTCCCTGAGCATAAAGGCTCATGTATTGACATGCATACATCTAGATGTATAAATATAAACTGCGCAGTAGAAGTTTTCCTCCTCATTTTAAATAAAAGCTGAGGTTACTTGAACAGTAGCTGAAGGTTGAAACATTTATGGATTATTCCCTTTACCTTGTTTCTCAGTTTAAACATCTCAGATCGAAAATAATTTGGAAGCTCACAGAGAACATTTTGCTGAGATGTCAGATGTTACAACGTGAGGGAAGTTTAATTGCTCTGCTTTTAAACCTAGCTCTGATAAAGGCCTAGCCAGCCTGTAAGTGTCCCATTCAGAAATGCTTTTGGATTGTTTATGTCTTCTTTCACCAAATTTGTATGAAGGACAATCTTGAGCCATCTGGTGCCTATTTAATTTTTAACCACCTCTCACTTGGAATATTTCTTTCTTTATACTTATTTTGTCTTAACAAATTGGCCATAAGCTAAACTGCACCATCTGTGACTTCCAGTAAATACAACTGTTGCTAATGAAATTACCCAGCTTCATCATTTTGATTTAAATGCATTGCCTGCTTTTTCTATGACCTTTCATTGCTTGCCATCAAATCACAGCTTTCACACATTTAGATACACACTCATGTAGGTCAGGCTTCAGGAATAAATCTTATCTGTGAATCTCAAGAAGCCTGGCCAAGCTTGCTCAGCAGGCTGGCATGAGCTACCACAGCCAGGGCCATGCTAAGAAATCATTATGGCATTTGTGACCATCCAGCTTAGGGGCTGAACTCAGTGTGTTTCATGCTCCAGGGCAGATCCCCCGCCATGTGACCAATTGGTCACTGTTTCTTGTTCTCTTGCCTCCCATTTGTTTGACTGACTGAATTAATGATTCTGGATGCACTAGCCCAGTCTTTTGGCTACCCTGTCTCTTATTCAATCACAGGACAAATCTGACCAGATTGAACTGGAGGAAGAGACTGGGACCCTTACCTTAAAGAAAAATAGCAGGAAGCTCAGGGGATCAACGGAAGACTAGTGGTGGAGGTGGGGTATATCATCACATCAATTATTTATATAGCATTTCATGTATTAAAGTAACCTGCTGTGATTAATTTGAACCTGAAGGACTCCATTCTCTTGCCCTTATGTTAAGCTGGTAGGTGCCAGCCATTTAGGAGCTGCACCTCAATTTACATCAGAAGGAAAAGATACAAGTGAAATTTCTTTAATCAGAACATGATTTACTGAAGTAGATATCCATCCAGTAGACACCAACTATTTCAGTGGCCATTTACATGGCCCCTGGAATATATTTTTAAGAGCACGGTATGTCCAATACCAACAAAGCCTCACTCCTTCAGAAAGATGTAGCTCTAGTGAGCTCAAAAAATGAGAAGCATCTATTTTGGAGGTTCATTAGGTGCTCTGCTAAGGCTTTGGTTCAATATGGATTCCAAAGTACCATCCTGAAATTGCTGTCCTGGTGAGACATGGCTAAAGACAGACTTTCTGACCTCACATCCAGAGATACCAACAGTATTATGGCATCAGTTACTGAAAACACCAGCGGGTCAAATGTAAGAACAAATCTGAGCACAGCATACACCCACTGTACCCTTCACCAACCATCTCCTTATAAAAACAGTAACACATATCACAAAAATAATGTTCCATTATTTTACAGTGTGGCAAGACCACAAAGAAGTAGAACATGGATGCTGGAGGGAGTAAGGAATGAGCAGCCAGGTTCCTAGGTCACAAATTGGCTTGCTGTCAAGCCACACACTTGTACGGGATTGTGATCCCTCCGCCATGTATGAGGAACTCGTAACCTGGGTGCATTCTGCATTCTATAACAAACTCTTATTTCCAGTTATCCAGAACTGTGACGAAGAATAAAGCAAATCAATTTAACATTTAAAATCTAAATATGAAACTGAATAGCTCAGACTAACTTCCTTTAAATAAGAAAGAAAAAGCCAACAAACTTGCAAAGCTCAAAGCAGAGTTCATATTTAATCGTTTCTCAGAAATCTAACAACTAGTCAGTGTGAGAAACACGATGTGATACAGACACCAGTCTCCGCTGTATATTGATGCTCCCCATAGCAGATGCTAGTCAGGATTATCACAATGGGCCAACGAAGGCATGGAGACAGCTTTGGATATGCAAACACCTTTCGCCAAACCATCCATTGCATCCTTTCTAAACGGACATATTTCTGTTTGATTTTCACTCCATGCCTACTCAGCATGTCTTTCTAGCTGGAGTCGTTAATTTAGCAAGGTCACAATCCACCCTTAATGGCAGGTTACATCATCATGTAAGTGCTACAATTTATGAGGCAGGCCAGAGGACTGGCAAGTTAGTAGGTGGGTTACGTTTATACAGAGATATGCCAATATCCAGATGGAAAAGGCAAATAGAATAAGAGCAGATGGCAATTACACTGGCGTTTATGATAAAATTTCAAAAGTTGGTATATTTCGTCAGAAAAAGACAGGGCTTTTGTAAATATGCTTGGCACTTTCTTCCTGTCAAGGAAGGGGAACCATCTCTGCAAATAAGTTTACTAGTTTTATTTAAACTTCCAAGAAGCCAGGCAGTGTCAGCCAGTCTTTGCTGCTCCTTTTTCCTGTTTTCAGCACAAAATACTTTGTTCTATTGCTCCCAGAACTGCTGTCAGTGCAAACTACAGGTGAACACACTGTTTATGTGCTTACTCCACTAGCACAATCCCAATAGATGCTCATAAAAAGTTAGAAAGCTTAATAATTCATTAAGCAAAAAGCACTCTTTGGTGTCAATTCGACACAGTGCATTAAGGAGACCAACAAAGGAAAGGCATTCGTACTTTTGGAACTTGTGCCTTGGATGACTATCAGAAGCACTGGAAAGAAAGGGTAATTTTTAAGTATGCTGTGAAGAAAATGTATGTCTGGAATCAGGTATTTTGGCAGCGCGATAATCTTCATGTCTGGCAACACAGAAGTTTCTGTAGTATCAAGCTGATACATAGAAACAAGACTGCAAAAGGAAGCAGTATGAACAGCATTGTTCACTGGGGAAGACTTCCAGAAGCTGGCAGAAACTTTACTGTATGGCCCACAGAAACTGTTAACAAACTCCAAAATACAAGATGTTATATGGCTACCAGTAGATAAGCTCACTTCCTATGTATTTAAAGGTAGTAAGAACTGCGCTAAAACAAAAAAAAATATATATATATATAAAAAAATACATGTAAACTCCATACAAAACCCCATACAAATCAAATACACTCAGATTTAATGAAAGAGGTTTCAAAAAAACCCCCACAACCACACCCCTAAAAAACCAGAGCCCAACGCAAACACTAAGAAAAATAGTTCCTCAAGTTTCCTTCTGTAACTCCCTTCTGCATGCGGCTGCAGTATTCAAGAGATAATCACAAAAAGTCAAGCCAGGATTATAAACCAAGACTTTTAAAGAGAAATGGTACATTTTAGATGGGGAAAAAATACATCAAAAGGAATGTGCTGCCTCAATTGACTTGCTATGAACATCAACAAAGACAACTTAAACCCTTAACAGTTTGGGTTACCCATGTCTAATCTATATCAGCATGTCAACAACTGATAACAGAAAATCACAATGTAATTTGGTATTTTTTGTTTGATGGGACTGGGCTTAATGTAACAGATAAGGCTCTGCAAACCCCTTCCCAGAGTCAGGGCATACATGCAGTTAATCTGCCTGATACCAATTACCCTGCAGTCAGGTATGTTTCACAGCATACTTGTGTTATATGGCTAGAATAGGATGACATTTAAACTCATACAGCTCAGGGGTATTACAGCTACGTGGATTTCTTCGGAACTATAATGTTTTTATATTAGAAAAAAATACTAATCTTGTTCAGTAGCTCCGTAAGAGATTCAAAGCTATCTTGTCCTGCAGTCACAAGAGTGATATGCATCCAGCTGAGCAACAAAATACTGTGTAATCAATTGTATTTTATCTGCATATTTGAGTATCAAACCATTTATCATCACGCCCAAAGGAAAAATAGAAAGCACTCTCCAAAAAGTACCTCGAGTAATTAGAATGATCCAAGAAGAATCAGAAACTCAAATATCCCAAAAGCAATAATGAATAGCTATTTTTATGGCAAAAGTTATTTGATAAAATCATTATGCAACTGTGATCACAGTTTATCAACCTCTGATGTTCTGTGTGCCTTTGTGTGTTCAGACAAGGAAAGAAGACAGCCAGGCTAATTGGAGAGAACTGGATCTAGAAGAATAATCTACGATAGGAAATGTTTTGTGTGTTTTGTAACACACACTTCTCTGTTGTCAACAGTATCATTTCACGTACATCAGGGTAACAGGGTGACCGGGCTATCTAGCCAGCCAGCACAGCTTCTCAGGGAAATATTAACTCATTCTACAGATGCAGTCAAGATAAAGCTATGAGCATGTTTTATTGCAAGCAGCAGAAGGCAAGGTTGAATCTTGGTCGAATTCAGATTCAGGAAATTTCTGTAGCGTATTTTAAAGTGAAAACCAAGAAGAAAGTTCAGGGGAGGATTAAACTTATATTTTGCTATTTGAGGTATTCTTTGGAAAAAAAATGCCAAAAACCCAAGGCAGTTGACATATGGTCTCTCACACAAGGTTCCTATGAAAGACAAGCTTATTTCTGGTTTTAATAGCATACACACGACCAAATATTGGTTTGGCATTACTAAGATGACAGTTTTTAAACAGTTGTATTTCATCCCCTGTCCTTTTCTATAACCTCCACTCTATGATTATAACATGTATAAACAGAATAACTAGTTATCCTTAGAAACATATTTGTCCAAGGTAACACAGACCCCAGGTCTAAGTTTAAGAAGTAGCTTTACTAGTACCTTTCCCCTTTAACTTTCACTCCTGTTAACAGTACTCCCTTCCTAAGATACATTTTCACTACTTAATAAAAGCTTGAAATGGTACAAGAGTGCCAGAGCTGGCATTTAAAAAGGCAAGCTCTCTGACCTTCAATTCAGAAGGAAAAATCTTTCTCGCAAAAACTCAGAACATGCATTGTTCCAGTAACAACAATTATTTTAAAATACATTATAAATATATAATAAATATAAATTATATAAATATATTATAGTTATATAATCATACATATGTCAACATAATATATAATAAATGTAAATAAATATTATAAATAAACCCCTAATTTTAAAAGCTTGGTGTCCTGGTTTTATTAGCTTCTAATTCCCATTTATACTCATTAGTGGTTTACATCTTGCATTACTTCTAATCGTGAATTTTACCTTCTTAATTCCTACCGCACACCTTATACCAGTGTATTTGTACAGTACAGATGTGATACAAAACAGGTTTAAATTCACACTGCAAAGCTAAACCACTAAAATAAATCCATTTTGAATCAAACATTAACTCAACATTTTGCTATTAACTCAGTCCTCTATTTTCTGGATTTTAGCTGTGCTTTCAAAAGACAAAGTTGGCTCAGTGTTTGTCACTGCAGATCTCTAAAATATATTGGTATGATTATGTGTTAACTCTAGATAGTTCATGATACTTTTAATATAAATTAAGAAAACCCTAGGAGAACAGACAATTTCATGAAGGTCAAGATGAGAGTCATCAGATTAGCTTAGTTTCAATAGACAGAGGTGCAATTCAACATCATCTCAAGAGAGAGGTCCCACGTGTAAGCCTTTAATTATGAGTTTCTCTTTATCCTAATTGTTGTCCAATAACAATGCGGTTTATGAAATAAAGCTGTATTAAATGGTTATGTCAACAAAACGGGTAGGCTTTCTTCCTCTGGGAGGCACAAACAGCTGATTGGCAGTTTAGCTCAGCAGATGAGCAGAACCCCCCTACACCTCGTCACTTCCGCCCATGAGCCTGACCTTACGAAGAATGTGAATGAATTCCAAACTGATTTTATTTAGGATAATCACTCTTCCACACTGTGAAACCATTCCAGTTCCTTTGCTGTGTGAAGAATACATGACAAACTCATCACATGCTCTTGGCAAGATATATGGATCCATTCACCCTCTTTAGAAAGTGTTACAAGTGCCATTTCCCAATGTACTTTCTCAAGGAACAGGTGATCTCAAAAAAGAAGGGTTGCTCCACAACACATGGTATTCTCACACACACACACACACACACAGAGGATCTAACATGCCTAAACTTTCAGTTTTCTCTCTACACTAGGAATTTCTTGCTAGAAATCCTCTCTATGCTAATCACTTCCTTTACAAGTAAGATTGCAACTTAACTGCACACCCTTAAACTCCCACTTTTAAAAAGAATGAATTTAAGAACAAAAAGAGGGAGCACGTGCCTGCTAAAAAAGTAAAAGCAGCAAAAGATGTAACATCCTTCATCTTACACATAACGTTCTGCCGATCTACAAATGAGTAACACAGAGCAGTGTGGAGAGCAAAACAGAAGAGGAGTGTTTCTCCTGGTTGGACTTCCATCACTGTATCTACTCTCTACAGCAAAATGCCTGTATTTCACCGTGAAACAATGAGAAGCACCAAAAGCAAAAAACCTCCAGCCCTTCCCAGCAAACAGCCTTTCCAAACCTTGCCTGCATGTTTTTATTACAACTTCCACCACTTCTAGCAGCTTAGGAAGTGACCACCAACGTCACAGAGGCTTTAATCAACCCTCAGCTTTCAAAAGTAGATGCAGCAAATCATGTTTTGTTTGGTTACAAGACACCCTTTGAAGCCAGGTGACACAGCTCCACTGAAGAACTGCTGAATGTCTCGACACATTCTGTTTGTAGAAGTGATTTAGTAAATACAAATAATTTCATTGCTTTCTGAGTCATCAGCTCTGTACCCCATTTAACTTGCCCGTATTTGGGCACTCACAGTTATATCAAAGAAATTCTATTATCTGCTGCTTCTTTGTTCCCTGAGACTGGACATTTCTTTGAGCTCTGAAAAGTCCAAACAAATGCAAGACCAGTAGCTTTTAAGATGCTTAGCAAACCCACTGTCCATGTTGACTACGTTCTGTATTTCTGCCAGCTAAAACGAAGAATGAACGTTATCATTCCCTTCGTTTCAAATGTTACTAAGTCAGTCACAGCTGTTCATAAAAAAATATACAATTGAAGGGAAACTTACGAAAAATATTTTCTCCTTTTATCAGTATTTACAGAAAGACTGGAAGAAACAAGACTCAGTATCTGAAGTATATCATAAAGGATATACACATACATACAGTTTGCCACCAGCTTCCAGGCGAAACATACCTGATACGCTTCTGAGTCTTAGAAATACCTGAGATGTGATACCAAATTTTACTAAACAAATAGTGCTACTATCTGCTGAAATGTGTAACTTCAGAAATATCACGGAATAGTATTAAGGAATATCCTTAATGCTAAGGAACTCTCAAGTTCTGTGTCTTTAGTGGCCTAAGGACAGTTACCTCAAGATCTAAGATATCCATACTGAATTAACGTGTTAGGAAGGATGTCAGACCTTCAGAATTTGATGTCCTGATATTTTAACTTCCTGCAAAAAGCAAAAGCAATTTTTGATCTGTGGTCCTAAAAAGGAAATGAATTATGGGCTGGATGAAATCTGATGTGGAAATTAATTGATACTGCTTGCTGAGTAAGAGAAGTGTTTTAACTGTTGTGTTGAATCTCACTTTCAGTGGTTTCTGTAACATTGCCATAGTTAATTCCCCACGTAAAAACCGTATTATCTGTCACCACCTCATGGCATGAAGTTCAGGCAGGGTGCTAGAACATGACATGGCTTTTTCAGCTTTCTTTGTGCTTCCTGGGAAAAAACACTGTGCTTATGATTAAAATATTATTTCTGATTATAAATTATTTCAAATGAGTATATAAAAAATCTCTGTTGACTTAAGGACAGGCACTTACGTTTCAACAGCTAATCCTGAAAAAAACAAATTTGTACATGCAGTGGAAACATTTAAAATTTACTTCAGTTATTCTGTTCAGGATTGTTTTTGCTATTTTAACACCTGGTCATCATTTATGACTCTTCCATTTATGATTCTGCAGTATAATAGTACAGAGAAAATTAACTTTACCTTCCCAGAAAAAGTAGCAGAGCTCAAATAACGTGCAAGATATTCTATCATGTCTATAGGTCTAAAACAAATGCCTTTCACATTTAAGTAATCTGTAAGAGTTTACAGGTGCTTGCATATGGAAGATGAGGATATTACTGTACAGGAAATTAAATCCAGGTCGTTACAGGAAACAAACTTTTATTTCTATCAATATAGCTTCAAAAAGAGGGAAGGAATACACCATTTCATCTAACAGTAATACTAAAATGTGTCTACCACCCTTGTGCAACATCTTTGACTCTGCAATTTAACATGTTTACCAAAGATAAGCAGATTTGTTCCTACTAACTTTCATGTACATGTGTAATTATCCAGCATATTCACTATAGGTCTTCCAGAGATTCATAGATACTGAATGATTTCCAGATCTTTTGCTTAGAACCTAAAAGCAAATTAATCTTTTCTTTCCCAGTTTTCTCTGCAAAAGGTGGCGGTTTTTTCCTCCAGAGAAATTAATAAACAAAGTGCAGTTAAATCACAAATAAATTTGCATAAACCCTCTCAGTTTTACAACTGTTTCACATTCTTGGTAAATATTTCTGCCTTCAAAAAGAAGCAGATTTGCAGGTAGAATATACCTAATACCTATCTATCTAAGGTGGCTGACCAACAGAGACTTCAAAAAAAAAGTTAAAAAGCTTTTCATTTTTTAAAGCTACTATCTTTTAGATCTTCAAATTGCCATACAATATTCCTATTTGGGGAATACATATTTTTACTTCTGATAGAAAATTAGATCTAGTAAAACACTATTTCTACTTAAAAAAAGAAAATCATGGAACATAATCAGAAATGTGTCTGGCGATGCTTTTTTAGAGCATCATTTACTCATTATTTTGTGTAGAACATGTGCTGGAAGACAGTTTGATGTTTAAGTGGGACTTGACTCAGCTTTCAGAAAAATAAGCTTACAGCACTTCATCAAGTCCTTTTAGGGATTAGTTTGTATCAAATATATCCTTATTTGCATTTCAAGTTACCTAAAAGGAACTGCTATCAGCGTTTCAAAGCGGATAAAGCCAGACACTTGGTTCTGAATCAATGCATTTGATTGAGGGGAAAAAAACATCCATGTAATAAAAGACAGACACGGAGTCACAACAACAACAGAAATTTGCTGTGCTACAAGTTATTCTATTATACCATGGCATGATTCTTCTTGCCTACTGAAGGAGCGATAACAGGAAGTCTCCATGGGACTGAAACTTAAAATATGAGATTGAAAGAGCATGAGAGCCACAAAATTATGTGCTCAAAGTCAAGAAATGCTAAAAATTCGAATGCCTGCACAACTTTGGCAAGATAGCTTTGTGAGTGCAAATCATGCGGCAGTCTCTAAATTTTACCACAGGAGCCCTATCTCACTTAAGGGCATGAAAGGACAGCGAGTGCCCAGGAAGTATACTGAAGAGCAGGAGGAAGAAAGCTGGTGCCAGTAGTGTCCGCTTACCCTTTCTTCCTTTGAGAGAATCTGGGAAGCTTGAGGAGAAAGATGCCAAAAGCAAAAGAACAGGCCTCACATCATGCTTTCTACTCTGGATTCTGCGGCTGGCTCTATCCCCAGGAATCTGTGATGCTGTGCAAATCATGTAAGGCAGAAGCTCTGTGGTTTCTGTTTATTCTTCATTTTATGGGGGTCCAGCTTGAGTAATTTGATTTGCAGGATCTGAGTAATGTTAATCACTACAAGAATTGTCCCTACAGTTAAAAAAAAAAAAAAGCGACATTGGTAACTGAGGTTCTAGAAATGTCATCATTCAGTAGAGTATGTATCAGGCTGTCACATGCCCCAGCTGACTATTCGTAAATGGGAAGGAATGTCTTCTACCTTGTCTACAAGTGGCATTGAAGAAATAAATTCTTAGATGATGATGATAGGTGTCCTCATGGAAATCAGTATTTCCGTATTCAGCACAGTGTGAGTACTGCACAGTAAACAGGACATGAGCCACAGCCTGTGCCATAAGGATCAAACAGAAAACTGCTCATTTGTTGAGTACTGAGTATCCTGCATAGTGAACGAAATAAGGTCCTGCAGAAAAGGCGTGTAATTATAGAATTAAAAATCACCTCATAATTTCATTTGCACATAAGGAGGCCAAACTGAGGTTGCATGGGAACCTCTTAATTTTGACATTTTCCAATTTGAACATTTGCCTTTGCAATATTAGAGATGAAATTAACTCCACTGGTTTATATGAAGTGCTTTGCCCAGCTGAAAACCTGCAAGTTGCAGAATGTAGGCCCGCTCACAGGTGAACACCAATAGCCTGATACCACTCCATCGATGGGCTGAGTCCATCAAAACAGGGCAAGCTGACTAAATTCACACCCACCAAGCACTCAAACAGGGAGTATCTAAGAAGTGAACGGACTGTTTCTATCTATTCAGCACTGCTGCTAAAAAAGTTTAGTTTCAGAAGAATTTACCTAGAAAAAGGGAAGTGGATCTGGCAAGAGTTTGACATTGCTTAAGGCATGCACAGGTGGATGAAACTGCAGGCCAGGTCAAAGGAAAGAAGAGATTTATGTTATGTGCAAAGAAAAGGGCAGAAGAAAAATAGCCGATCGGGCTGGGCTGCACTGAAGTGAATGAAACAGCTGTTCATACAGGGAAGGAATGGTCAGGTAAGACAGGTTGGAAATAATAATCATAGGGCCATCTGCTGCCCTGGGACTTTGCACCCTCAAGGTATGAAACAAATTTTGTCTTCTAGGAGCTCAAGCAGTGTAGCTGTTACAAGCCTGTCAAGTAAACAATGCCTGCACAGGGCATTAAAGTTATATGAGTTTCATGCAAAAGTTGGTCAACTAGTTTAACTCACAATAGTAAGTAGTCAAGAGAAAACAGTGCCCTTTTAACTAGATTTTCTATTTTAAGCAAAGGCTTGGTGAACACAGAAGAAATACACTGTATGAAGTGCCACTACAATTTCCAGCTTACATGGAAGAATTAACAGCCATTTATTTTTTCATTTCTTGAGAAAGATCAGTTCTCATGAAATAGCTGGAATCTGTGGCGCAGGTACTTCCTTGACCTACATCCGTTTGTTTCAGGCTTCAGAATGCAGTACAGAACCTCTGCTATAAGATAAAAACATTTTCTGGATGAAATATTGCTTCCATCCAAATCATACAGTATTTACTACTGTCTTAAGAAGAACGAGAATGCATCCTTCCATCTCTGGAAATCTGTGTAGCTCTAAGATGTTTTTGAGATCACTGTTCATGCCCACTTCAGTGATAAACCTGTAGTCCACTGCAGGAAAAACACAAGAGAGGCTCTAGACCTGTCTTGGTACCTTGGATGGGTCACAACCTGGCCAGCTGGTCTTCTGCAATAAAGCTTCTCACAGGCTGGACACCACTGAGGCCTGTTTTAGTTCTCTCTCTTGCTTAAGTGGTACACCAAAGCAACAGGAGACTGAATGACAGCTGACAGCCCAAGTGTCTACAATTCCTTGTTTTACTTCTTCCTCCTACTCTGATCAACTGGAGACATGAAAAGCATATCCTGCATCAGACTGAAATGGCAAATAGAAGAGAAAGGCTGAGAGGTAGCTTGGTATTAACTTGAAGAGAGCCAACTGCTGAATGCACTGGCAGGGAAATGCCCCTCTTGCATACCACTGTTTTAAAATCTGGATACGGTGCTGTTTTTTGGCTGTTCCTGGAAAGCAGGTGTTGAAGCTAAACTTGCTTTTTGCCAGTTCCCCCTGGGAAAGGTGCAGGCTTTTGGATGCGATTACTACCATTACTGAAATGAGCCTGCTTCCACATGCTTTTCCTCAAAACAAGCTAGAAGAGTATTTTAACATGGTACATAGCTGATGACAGTAGCTCAGGCACCTTGCAGGTTAATGTACATGAGCAATATGCCATACCTTGCACCTTTTAAATACAATGCAAAGATGCATTTGAAGTTATTGTTGAACTTCTAAAGCAGCAATTCTGTGTGCCACTGCTACCCTGATGACTGCCTACTTGCTTGGACAGCACTGATCCAGAGAGTGACCCAATATTTTCTACCAAAATACCTAACTTGTAACTCAGAAATGTATTTAAGGAGTCAGGTATTTAACTTCAGCCAAGGGTGGCTAGTCTACCTAACGCCACTTTTGCAATCAGTGCAGTTCCCTTCTGAGGCCAGTGGGTTACAATAGATAGAGTTAGTCCAATTCAGTAGGACCTAGTAGCTGAAATCATACCTATGTGTCAAAATCTACCTGCAGAGAGCCTGCTCCTTTTCATAGCTGCCCCTTCTGCCCTGAGCCCACCACTGGGCTGTGGGTGAGTAGGCAGTCCTTGCTCCCCAGGCTCAGAGCCTCTAGAACATGCACACTCCAGCTCCTAAACATTCCTGCAAGGATGCCACAGGTCCTGCCCAAGTTGGATGGTACTGAAGGACAACACATCCTTCAACACATCCACAATGAAGAGGAACAGCTGCTTTCCTTCTTCGCATCACTATCAGCTGGATCTCTTCATCAGCTGTAAAAGAAACCTAAGGAGACAACTTCTTGAGCCTGAACAGCCTTTATGAATACCTCCGTAAATATCTTTGCATTGGCTCAATGGAAACCGTATTTATCAGCCTGCAGAACACACTGCAACACGAACATCGATCCTCCAGCTTCGCTGGAAAGGAGCCTTTGGCTGGTACACTTTCAGGGAACAGACTCTGCAACAGGGGCTTTCAAAAGAAATGTAGGCAGAGATGACCTTGCATTTGGATTCCCTGCTGTTTGCAGCCATCACTTAGAAACGGCACTTTTAAAATTACGTAGCATCATGGCACATTAAGTGCAGCCAAAAAGGAAAGATCATTTATTTAATTTAGTTTATTTATTTAAGTTGACCTGCTGAGGGATGCAGTGGGACAGCGAGAAATGAAGAAAAAAAAAATGGCAATGACCTTGCATTAATGAAGATCACACTCTACTGGAAAAATAGCCAGCATTAGTAGGGGCTTTGCTCTAAGGAAACCTGCAGCTGCTGAGTCTCACCAATACTAATGACTATCATTATGCCCATTTGTGAAAATAAGCCAAATTTTAGACAAACAAATGAAAGTAGTTGTGAGAGAGCTATTTATGACGTAATCATACTATGCCAAAGTTAAGATGAAATGTCACCTCAGTATCTCACTTAGCAACCACCACTAAAATAGTGTGAAACACAGCTCAAAGGAAAAATTCTTCAGTTATTACAATTAAAAAGCCGTTATCAGACAACTCAACATAGCACAATCCAACACAACAGCCCAGGTTAGGAAATCAGCGTTGGTTCTGGGTTTTTGGGGAGGAGGAACTGGGTTTTGTTTGGGGGTTTTTTTGGTTGATGCCACTGGAAAATACCTGCTAACTGAGCTTTCCAGATAGGAAACTCTCACTCAGATTATCCATCCTAGTCAGCTGACAGAGACAGATAAAATATCCTAAGTCAGAAATAACTATGCAAATGACACACCAGTCAGGCTGTGCACCACTTACAGTAAGGGTGCAGTCTCATTGACTGGGAAATCCATTCCAGCACTACTAGGAAAATCACTGTTTGGGATAGTCACAAACAATTAAAGTTTATAATAAGTCCAAACACAATGTATATAAATGTTTTAGTATTAACATGGTAAAACCCTTGGAAACCACGCTCCTTGAGTAACATCAAATTTTGGACAGTCTTCAAGCTGGAGGCTAAGCCAAAGGCAAATAGATTTGCTGTGGGCATTAGTTAATACAGATTTACAGCTTTTCTTAAAAACAGAGTATAGCAGATGTTTAATTCATTGCACCTGAAAATTCAGAACATATGTGGGAGAAAACTGTACAGTAATGATTATAAAACAGCGAGTAAAGTCACCAAGAGTATTTTCACCTAAGATTCTCAATCATGAAGCATAAACCTTGGGTAAGGTGTTTCCCTTTTCCATGCAATTTAGTATACTGCCATCATGCAGCAGAGAAAAGGCTTTTGGATAGTCTACATGAAGAGACAACTGGTAAGATAAAAAACTAAGTTTCAAACCTCCCCATATATGCTGTATATTTCCACTTGTTAACAGTATTTCTGGAGACAAACCAATGATTACTCTTATGCAGAACATTAGGCTACTTGCAAGTTAAAAATTCAAAGCCGCATTGCCAATTAATCTTTTTTTCCATTTTACTCAATTTTTACACCACTGGTCCCTCACATTAAAAAAAATACACTGCAGATATGAATCTGCTTTGAATCCACGCCACATTAATGCTTATCTTTTATAAACTGCAAGTATTAGAATTATAAAAATAATTGGTCAACTGAAGACTGAAGCTTCTTCAACTTTAATATCTGATCATATTTTCATTTACTTTTACAATATAAATACCGATCTATGCAGAGAATTGTTGGTCTAACAAACACCCCAGAACTCCAAGTAATACGTTGCTAGATAGTAACAACATTCATGTATTGGATCAATTTTTAGATCTCAAGTCTGAGATCTTTTCATGATAAAACATCCTACAGGTAGTTTGCCCATGAAGAGATTCCTGTAAAAATCATAGCAGTTCAGGCACCTTGCAGGCTAATGTGTATGACCAATATGCCCTGCCTTGCACCTTTTAAATACAATGCAAAGATGCATTTGAAGTTATTGTTGAACTTTTAAAGCAGAAATTCTTGGTGCCACTGCTACCCTGATGAATTTTATTTAATCAGGCAAGAATTTTAATTTAAATTAATCATAAAAGAAACAAGTAACAATATTGAGGTACGATTCAACTCAGCTCTGAATTACTACTCCGGGCTAGTGACCTTCCCTGAAAGTGGTGATGTTTGAGGACTTAAAAACTACTTTTTTGGTTAATTCTTCTCATTCGTATCTTTCGCAACTCCAATAGTAACAACATCTGACATAGCTTACAAATACTTCTGCGCTCACAGGCTCAGGCCATCTCCTGCTTTTTATTACTTCAGTGTACCAGACAAACATGCTCCACTCCCTCTGTGTTTGCGTGATAGAAGTGCACAGGAACTTCTACTTAGGACAGAGTTTCTGTCAGCAGGGAGAGGGGAAGAAAAAAAACCCCAAACCAAAAAACCAAGCCTCCCCAGGGCTCCTAGCAACACCTCCTGGATCAGTCTTATTACTGCAGCAAATACATCCTTACAGCTGTCTGCCATATGACAGGAAGAAGTAAGGAGCAATTCTGACAGTTTAGGAAAAAGTATGCCTCAATTCAAAGCAGCAAAGGGTACGAATTTCATATGATGCTCTCTACTTTTGGCATGTGACTTTGCAGTGCGGGTTAATTCTAATGTGCATGAGAATGCAGCAAGTAGTATCACCTCGATCTTTGGCTTTTAGTTGAATTGAATCACTGGTTCATCTGTGTACGAATTGTAATATTCCTCATGGACAGCCAAGTCCAATATGCTTATCAGGCCAGTACAGTTCTTCAGAAACTTTGTTTCTTTGCTTTTAAGATTGGCACAACTATGGGAAAATTCAGGCTCTAGGGGACAATGCTCTCTTCCAGAAACCATTTTTCTCCCTCCAGTTGTGCAATCTAAGTAACAGATGTCTTCCAAGTTCTGTTTGGAAGAACAGTCGCTACTAAATACTTCATTTACAACATCTTCTTGTTTTCAAACATTATCTGCCTGGTCATAATAATTTATTGAACATATCTGAATGTAAAAAGAATATATAGGGCCCTAGCATCACTACTTGTGCCTGCTGACAGTGCATGCAGTCCTTACTGAATTGGATTCCTTTGCTCAAGGAAGTAGGATCACATACATTATTTGTAAACAAGTAAGACCATATCAAAGAAATGGCTGACAGCATTGTTAATTTGTCTTGCTCATTGGAAACACCAAGAGAGACTCTGCTTAAATCCTCATCTGGGGAGAGAAAGAAGAGCAAGCCTCATGACACATACTGCAGATCTGCACAAAGCAGCCTTCCCCTTGCGTTCTATGTCCCCATTTCTTTTCAGAAAAGGGAACATTTTGTAAAGCTACATGGAGTGTGAATGCAAGAACGCCTGTTCCTTCCACTGACCTCTATATCCAAGCCTGCTTCCTTCATATACATACAGAGAAACAGAATTGAGTTTAGGTTCCAAACTAGGTTTAAAAGATTAGCTTGTGTGTGAGCACTGAAGACACCAGGACAACTCGTTTTTTTCAGCCTTCCTCGATTTTTCATGTAACTGCTACTAGCAGTAATTGAGAGTGCACGCATGCAGATAAGATGCTAAACCACTGTGTGGCTAGTTAAGGTTTAATCTTGGTGTTGCCTGGTACATAAGTTGGTAGCATTCATTCCCAGGAAGACTGTATATAGTGTTCCAGCTCTTACAGTGCCACAGGAACGTATTTGGTCTCACACTTATAATACTTATAAAATTATTCTCATAAATGTCCTCTCTAAGGAGCTTTGCATAAAGCTTTGCATCATCTAATTTACAGGGTATTAGCTGTGAAATAAGTCAATCCTTTCAACACCTTCTGGTAGGGAATGGTTCTTCCTTGTTCTTGTTTGTAAGTGTCTCTAGTCATCATGACAAATTCATACCATTCCGTATCCCTATGGGGTAATGACTTCCACTGTGGGTGGATTAAGGTGGGGTGACTGAAACAGTAGCTCAGCCACAAGCTCCTGCCTCAGCAACAGTAATGAAATCAGTTCTCATTTGGTAAAGTACATCTCCCCGCTAGACTTGGAAAACAAATTTGCTTGCTTTCAGTTTGCTTGCTTTCCCAATAGCACCTTAAACTGCAGGCACAATCAGGACAGCTGAAAACAGCCCATGTCACCTTAACAGATATTTAGTGTCTGACATATTACTGTAATTCCCTATCAATAAAGTAGCTTTTAAACAGAGAAGGCAGAAAACTCTTTACACCACGTCATCAGTAGTCTTTTTTGGTGCACCTGGTGACAAGCAAAAAAGGAGCAGAGAGGACAACTGATGACAGTAACTGCTACAGCCATCTGAGTGTGATTCGCTGCTGAACACGAACAAAATCTTCAGTCATGCTTTTCCAGTAGCTAGCTAGACAAATATGAATTAAGGCACAGATATGGCCATGCTGCAAGTCAGCAAGGCTAAAAGTCATTGGGATCATACCATTGTGTAACACCTTCACTACATGCACCAATTCTGCATAGACACAAATAGCTTCTCAAGAAGCTGGAATATGAGTTAAGTAACAGATTACCACCGGTACAAATTATACTGCTTCCAAGTTATTCACCTCTGTCATCTTGTCAATCTAATTTAAATATAAATTTCAAGTATGTATTTTGTTTTAATCAGAAACCAGCCTTGCCTTTTGCCAGTTCCCACATCAGAGCATGTAAACCACTCCTAAAAATCATCTATGGCAAGTTTCCTAAAGGCAATGGCATATTGGACACGCAGTTGGGTGTGCTGCGACTTCAGCTGATCAGTCTTCATCCGACTGTCATCTTACGTTCCTCCATCCAGTCAGTAGTTATATTATCTTTTGTCTTACCCCACAGACCACAGTTAGGAGACATTTAGCATTAGTGCTTTTCAGCTTTGGTTTACAGTGGGTTTGAACTTACTGGAATTGTCAATGCTATTGAATACGGTGTTTATGGCATACTTCAAGTTTATGCGCAAAAATAACAATTCATGGCAAGTTCTGCCGATCTTATTATTTACACTAATGCATATTCATCTCAATTTGTACAGGAATGCATCAGTTTTCAGCGGCAAAATTCATATTCCTTTGCCACAACAGGTATAACGTATATTGCAAGTTTTCACACCATAAAAGACAGGTGGGGTTTTTTTGTGGGTAGAATCATCATGGTCTGGCTTGCCTGGTGTGACTGTATTTACAAAAATACTTTCAGTTCATTGGCTAGATTCTTGAACTTCCAGACATAATTTTTTTGCTCTTTTCTCTGGCTTCTTGCTTTAATTCATTTTGGGGGTCTTGCAGTCGGCTCCCACTAGGAGACAATTAGAGCAAATCTGGTATTTATCCGATATATGTCATTACCTACATATATACAGTTCCTGTGTTCTTAATCATGGTTGATTGGGAAAACAGCTCATCACATACCAGAGAGTACCTTTGTTCACAAACAAAAACATTTTGACTGGTCTTGCTTAGGATATACTTCCAGATACCACCTTCATTATCATACTGACTTAAGGGGTTCCAACTGGCTGCTTGCTTCTGCCCTCAGGCCGCCCATTTGGTTGTGCAGGTAGAACTGTCTGCAGAGTCAGGCTGTGAATCGGAGAAGAAAACTCACTCACATTAAAAAGTACTTTTTCCTTTTTACACTCATTTGCTTTTTCACAAGCATAGCTGCATAAACAGTGGTGCTGCCACAACCAAACGAATAATGTGAGAAAACATTCAGCTAGCATCAGCAGCAGGATGATTACTTACTGAAGCAATCACAGTGTTTACTCACGCGGCCCTTCGCATAGCAGTGACTGGCACATTTAGTAATTGCCAGGTATCTGCTATCAATTTACGCTGTACTGCAATGTTGCTGAGTTTTCTGTAGTGTACCACTGCCTCTGACGACTAGCAAAATAGCTAGTGGATACTGGCAAAGCTAAGAACGAAGCAACGTCCAAGGAGGACAACAGGAAGCAGAGAAGTGGCAAAAACTATGAACAGAAAGCAGAAGAATTGCGCAGCAAAAGCAGACGATAAGGACCAAGGAAAGACGATTCTTTAAGATTATATAAAGTACAAAGCACACACTGACCTGCTACTGACACTAAAGCTGTTGCAAATTTTGAAATTCAGGTTCTGGAAGGCCTCAACTATAACCATGCAATCAGATTCCAGTTTAAACATCATGCTTGACTTACATCCTTCCTCTCTACCGTGAAAGCAACACTGGTAGTGCAGTTTCAGATCCCAGACTTGGATCAGCTTATGGTAGCTCGAATGCCGGGGGACAGTATGGTGAAAAAAAGGAGTCTGCATTTAGTTCGACAACCTTCAAGGGCTTCAGCAGTACTGGGAGATGTTCAAGCTTAGTCAGCCATCAAGCATACGGCTACACATCTCTTCATAATTAATGAGATCATTCTGAAAACTGCATCAAAGCTGTAGCATCTCTTTTCACTTTTATCCAAACCCAAGACTGTTTTTCACATCAAGCCATAAACATACTGGGTGGAAGCCCAACACATCACAAACATGGAACCTGGCACTTTAATGTCTCCTGTACAAACAGTTTGGAGGTACTCAACACCAGAGAAAATTCTGACTGTGCTTTTTTCAGCTGCAATATAGCAGAAAATTAGAAAGTTCTTTCTGAAACAAACTAAACATCAGCTGATAATGAAACCTTTTTTTATGAAATTTAAGTAGTACATTTGCTTTATTTAACACTTCAGTCACGTTTCTGAGGTGAACTGCAATGATTCGTATAGCGATGAATTATACTCATGCCTAACCTGGTGCAGTGCAACTACTCTGATGTGCATGGAGAACTTGCTGCCTTCCTAGGAAGAGTTCTCTTTTCCTTTTTTTTTTTAAACTATCAGTACATCTTGATCACCAGAACCAGAGCAATTATTCACAAAAACTGGTTTTAAAGTTCACCTCCATTTTAAGTAATGAAATTTCTAAACCAGTGCAGTGGCTTCTATTATACAAAATTCAAGCTGCCACCACTGTAACAAAGAATTGTTTATAAGGCATTCTCTTGGAATAGTGAAATTCTTTATGGGTTTTCAAAAGCTCATATTCCTATAAACCCAGTCAATATGTAGTCCTGCTTTCACAGATTTGCTATAAAACTAACTATTCATTTCAGTGAGTTCAAACTGTTACAGTCTACTAATTGGGCTTCATGAAATAAACATGAACATTCAAAAAACCAAAATCACACAAACAACAAAGCAACCCAGAACTTAATTCCTTAATCCCTGTAAATGGCACCTTATTGCTAGCTCCTCTCCTGAGGCAAACACCGGATCCAGCCTGTAAGATACTTTCTCCAAACAGATTGTTTCATGTAGAACATTGTTTCCCTAAGACAGCTTGCACTCTTGTTGCTTATGTTCAACCCATATGTGGACCTTTACAAATAGCACTGTATGTCACATCACACAAAATGACCACAAGTATTTCTTCGATCAGTTCTGTAGGGCTTTGCCTAAATTCAAAGTTATCAGCCATACTCATAGAATAACAGAGGATAAGGGATTTTACTGTAGCAAACTCAATACAAGCCATTATCCTGAAAAGGTCTGTGTAAAGCACACAGCATCTCAAAATTTTCAGCAAGTGAGCTTGCATGAAAGCTATTGTTTCTGCCGTAGCGTGATGATGGATGAATTAAGTATGCTGTGATTTGAGTAAGAGGCTCTCTTAGCTGCCTTCTCCAGAAGAAGCTACCTATCCAGAAGATAAACTCCAGAATAGCCAGGTTAAAATATTTTTTTCTAGAGAATTTTGCTATAAATTCACAAATGGAAAAAGAATATGAGGAGGAAAAAAAAAAAAAAGTAGTGTTCAACTTAAAAAAACCAGTCTCTTCAATAAAGTTAAATTTATATAAGCAGCTTAGTTGTGTTCCTCAGCTTGAAAACTACTGGGCAACCCTCTCTGACATTACTAGTGGACCACAAACTGCAGGAATTATTTACTAGGCTAATAAGCAATAATACAATAGGCCTCAGAGTCAAAGAGGGATATTTAAATACGGTCTTCTTGATACTTGCCAAGAAAAGACATGCAGAACGGCTGTGTAAGTATAAATAGAATACACAAATAACACAGCAGTCCAAAAGAGTTTCCAGGAATTAATGCTCCAGAATTAAGATGGAAGTGTCTACTGTCTCTTCACCTGAAAACACGCCAGGTAGCAGTGTCACTGACAGGTAGTACTGAGAAAATCAGCATTCGCAAGAAAACAGGAGATTTCTCCTTCAATCCAACCTATCCAGAACGTGGACAATAGAGTTATATATCTATTCTTTATTTAAATGCCCTTACTCGAATTCTCACTAACAAAGAATTTCTGACAAGAAAAGGTTTTGTTCATTTTGAAGTGGATACTTGTTACGAAATAGATGTTTTTCAGAAAAGGTCACAAACTATAGGGACTCGATGACCAAATTGTATTTATGCACTATTTTTTTTTTGAGACACTGACTACCTATGCACTAAAACCGATCACAGGACTTAGCGTGTGACTTGAGCACCACGTTAAAAAAACTGATACAGATCACTTGCAGAGGAGGAGTACCTTAATCTTTCAAAATATTCTTTTTGACTGGCAGGCCAAAGCTGTACAATCACACAACTGTGTGTTAACATCCTCCCGTAGTCACAGAGATCTTTAGGATTTCAACTGGATGCTTAGAGAAATTGTGCAGGGAATGACAGGTTATAACAGCAATACAAGACTTTTACCAAAGTAATTGTTATTACAATGCCAATAGAACTTCTACATCATCTTTTTCCAGAACTTCCACTGGCAGAGAAAGAGTTCACGTAATGGCAGATAAACAAGAGAGGAACAAAAGAAAAGCAGCTATATTGGGGCCACTGCAAATAACCTTAAGAAATAGCCTCAATTTTCATTGTAGCCTGTAAACAATGTTTTCCATTAAAAGAAACAGCTGTATGTTAAACATAATCATTATCCATCTCTTACTGCTTCAGACTAGGCAGTTGGTGGGGTCTTTTGTTTTGGGTGGTGGTGGTGGTGTACATATGTGCACTTGGGTTTTTATTGTATATATATATTTAAAAATATATATAACATAATATCTATAATATATATAAAAATATAAAAAATAAATATACCAACATATTCTATTGGTACTAATGATCTTGATCTAATTATTAGGCAAGAAAAGGAAAAAAGTGAGATAAAATTCAAAATTACAAGACCAAAACCACATATAATTAAAAAAGACAGATAAATTAAGGGTTTAAGAAACGAGTAGTGAACATTCTTTTCAGATGAGAAATTGAAGCTTCCAGGTATTGGCACAGACCTCTTATTTAATTCTATAGACTCAGAAACCTGAGTTTTAGAGGTTTTAGAAATGTTAAGAGAACACCTGATCTCAAACATTAATGTAGAACTACCTACGTGTTTGTTCCTCTGCTTACTTTCTTCAAACACACAGAATTTACATTCTAAGGAACATATTTTCTCATCAAAATCACTACAGCAAAAATAACTACTCAGCAGTTGCTTCTCTGTGGTACTAAAATTTTAAATAAAGATAGACCAGAAGGAAAGACAACTGTGTGCTTTCTCAATGTTTCTGCATTTCCTTAAACGAGCCACTGCCAAGACATTGTGGTCTAGCATAGAATACAAATAGAATACAAAGATCTTGTGTGTAGGAATTTAACACCAACCGAGGAAAACTTGTTTTTAAAGTAATTTTATCATCAAGTATCATTAACAGTATCAGCCCCTCTACAGACCCATTTTGGGTGACGAAGTTCTAATTTCTTGCAAGGTAGTTACAACTCTATATCACAACTTCTTTCTCAGAACTGCCAGTGTTGATACTTCCTAGATTCTAAACCACTGAAAAACACCTTTCTACATGGTCAACAAGAAAAATAAACAGTGTACAAAATTAGCTTCAGCCCAAAGGAGAACTGAACCTAGAACTAATTGTTCAGACTTCCCTGCACATAATAACCGGTTTGGACAAACAAACAATGGCAACTGTCAGCTACTATCGATCACTTACGTTACATTTAGAGTGAATCTTAAAATGACCGTCTCTTTGGAAAGAAAGAAAATTGAGATAGATAATGCACTGTCAAAAGCAGGGAGCTTTCTAATTGAGGGTCTTTCATGAAAACTTTCGAACTTAAGTCAACCAGCAGCTATGCAAGCTACTGAGCTTTTAAATATCATAATGATTCACTAATGAGCACATATCTGTAGAAACTCTACATGAGACAAATGCCATAAGCTTCATCATGAACTAGAAATAAGAGTCTAGGGAAATCTGTGTGTAATCAGAGGAAAAGCAGATTTTCTTACAGCATACATAAAATAAATGCCTTAGAAATTGAATTTCAGCAAACAGAATCAGATGAGAGGTATTATAAACAGCGCGCACTGGTTCAGCACTGACATTAGTGAAGACAGAAACAAGAAAAACACACAGACCAGCTCATTTTTGTTTTTCAGAGTTTAAGGCTTTTTTAAACTTAGTGGAAAATCTTTGCGGAATTTACTTATCATAGAGCTACGATTTTAACTAACTCAACGTAGACTTTAGAATGCACAAAGTAAACACGTCTGAATTTAAATATAGTCTAGAAGTATTCACTGCTTTTATTTACAATCCTTCTAAAGTTCTTAGGAAAATTCTCCAGATAAGCATTATATCTTTTGTAAAAAGGAATGGCTAGCCATCTGAATTTCCTCTGTAGATTAGAGCTCTGGTTTAATTCTCAGACTGTTACAGAAATAGCTCACTAAGAAGAAAACAAAATTTAAGCAGTTTGCTGTCCCTACAGATGGCCAATTCAAATGCTCAAACTACCACGCAGGAGAAATATAGCTCCAACCTCTCCAGAATACTGAAATCTTGAGGCGAGCTCAGCATTGTCTTCTGCTCTCCATTCCACAGTATCATGAGAAGACTGCTTTACTCAGCAGACAATTTTTTTCTAAGGCTTAATAGGACAACATAGCAAGACCGAGTTGATCTTAAAATTCAGCTTAGATTCACTGCTATGAGAAAACCTGATTTCCTGTTCCATTAATACCTTTTTTACTTTTTTCTTCATCACCCATTACGGCAAAAACATTAGGTTTTGAATGTTTCATGATACAATCAAAGAAAAAAAAAAGCTTCATCAGCATATGGTTACCTGGAATGTGAGAGACTGGTGCTCTAACCACCACGTTACTATTCCTAGCTGAGGTATGAGAGGGAGAAAGGAGTCTCTTGTTTTTCAGTTTTCAGCTGAATCTCAGCAACTCTTCTTCAAGTCAGTATGTGTCAACATATTTATGATTTTAATTAATCTGTTTTCCCTCCCATTAACAAAATATTTCATTTATGAAAATTCAGCAATAACCCTCTTTACTGAACTTTTTCACGTAACATTATTCAAAAGGCTAACAAGTCAATGTGGTTAATTTGTGTGCTCTCTCAGAGATTTTTGGCTCAATGCATTCATCCAATTTTGCAAGAAATTCTTTTTAAATCACCAGGATTAAAAACACATTTCAAAAAACCAATATTTCTAAGATTTGTGTGCTGCTGTAATAGGGAACTAGATCCCATCAAGCAACAAGAGGATCTCAATAGCAAAGGATCAGCCTGTCTTTAAATTCCTTTCTTGTTAAAAAAAAAAAGAAAAAAGTCAAGTTTGACATAATCCAGTGATTTTTAAGATTTCACTGAATCCATGTACTGTCCAGTAGAAAACTGGAGTGTTTAAAGGTGAGGCTTTAAAAAGCACGTAAGAACTCTGCTGCAAGACTCAGCAGAAGTCTGGGACAGCATTAGTAACTGCACAACAATCCCAAACTAGCATTGCGATCCCCAACTTATCCTTTCTCAGTGAAAAGCAAATGCCTCTGTGAACCAGCTGTGAAAGGAAACTTTAAATTATTTTGATCGGTGGCTACAGTATTCCTTATCAAGTGGCTAAGATACCTTTAAATGACCATCACTTCCATATGTTTTGTTGCAGAAGTCTGCTATTCTCACAGCATTCCCACGTCCCAAGCAGAAAGTAGTTTTTATGCTCCATAACGAACTAGTCTTGTCAGCACTTCTTTGGAGATCTCTGCTAACTCATCTTGTATATCACTTAGCTTGTGCAAGCTGATATGATTGTAAAAAACATAAAACTCTCTTAATTTCATATTCTAATACTATCAATATATTCTAATACAGACCATACAAAGTACCATTCACTAGCATATGGTACCTTCATCACTCACACAAGTGATCTTTTAACATTTAAAAATTTCAACATGGAAGTGATCTCCCCTGTGATCCACCCTTACAACACTTATCGTAACATTATTGAAGAAATGCAAGACTGTATCAGGCTTTTTTTTTTCACCACCCCACACCTCCCCCCAGTTTTAGTCTAGGGTGAATGCTAAATGCATGGTTTGTAGTTGTCTTAATTATAAAGGTTTTTCCCAAATGCAAATGCATTCCCCCTGAAGACTTTATTTCCAAGCCCTTATCACCTATAATAGAATAGGCCTGGTGAACAGTTGAATATTATATTATGCATGCATTCACTTATGCTATGATCTCCACCTGGATGCTTAAACAGAAGTATGTTTTCTCAAGAAAAACTAGTAGTAGAAACATTCACCTGTGTTGAAAGGGCAATGCTATTATTCTGCCCTGTATTGCTTTGTATCTCATGAACTGAATCTATTTCAGGTTCCACTGAAAATGCACAATAAATCTCTTAACTGAACTGCTAGAAATTCAGGTGGCCCCAGCTCAGACACATGCTGTGCTCTCACACCATTTTCCTTGTATATTTATAAACTTGAAATGTTAAGAGGTCTTTCTTCCCAAAACTCCTTGGAGAGCACCATAATCTTGTGGCAAGTGGATAGCTGCCCTGATCCCAAATGTGTGGACAAGCTCACACCTTTGATGGGACTTCATCCTGCAAAGCTTTTATTTCAATTTATCTTCACTAGGTACGCTGGTGACTGGATCCTAAATCATGCCCTATTTATTGCACACTGGCATCTGTTTGACTGATGTCATTGGAAGGATTTGGAGGTTTAACTGCCTACTTGTTGCTCATCTGGCATAGGCCTTTGAACATGCCACACACTTGTCTATCCGTTGGTGGATTAATCAATTGCCTGCCTGCCAACAGGCTCTCTGCTAGAGTTTCACACTCCTTTGCTTCTTGCCTCTGGTTTTGGGGCATTTTGTTGACTCTACTCTGCCAACATGAGCATTATTCATCCACCACAGAAACAGGTCAGACCTCAGCACATAAAAACAGACCAGAGGCAATGAAGCCACCCAAACAGTAACACCTCATACCAGGCAACACTGTAACACTTCAAAACCAGAGCATTTAAGCTTCCAGTTGAAATATTTTTTTGAATTTCTTTTCTAGTACTCCATTCTTCAATGGTAACAAAAACAGAAACACTGTGGTAAGCTGTCATTTTTCATTGAAAAGTTTAGTTCAAATGAAACTCCACATCTTTAGCATGCAGCTTTGGTTAAAAAAATTTCTTCAGCACTTTAACTTTGGGGATGAAGCTGAGCCAACCTAAGAGCTTGCCATCATCCAAAGGGAACATTCACTCCCCTTCTTTCCCTTTCCTTCCCCTCTCTAGGCACTTAGCTGACTGTTAATCTGGTACAAAATTAATCTGGCATAGAAGTGAAATATGCCTCTACTAAACTAATCCACTCCAGAAAATTTTGTTGATTGTATTTAGATGTTGGTATCAGAGTACTTTATATATAGGCAAAAAGTAATATTTAGCATGTATATTTTCCACCCTTTCACTATTTCTTTGATCTCAGTTAAGACAATTGATACCACTTTAGTTTCTTCCCAACATTAAATCACGCCACTCATCTGAATTTACAAGCAGTCTGTATTTGAACAAACATCATCTATGTTCCCTACAGGTTACAAGAAGGTGAAGAACAGCAAAGCACAAAAGTCTTCTATATAGCTGCCCTCTGACTAATCAAATATAAGCTGTGTCAAACATACTAGTGTCTACTGGATTGTAACCACACAGTGGTATAACACTATACACAGATACCATGTAGCGATATATGAATTTTGGTGCAATTTTTGCCAAGATGAGAAACATAAGGCTGCCTTCTATTTTGCTGAACCAAACCAGAGAAAAGTCAGTCATTCATTGCACAGATGCCTAGATTACTGTGAATGATCAAAACAGAGAAAGAAGGTTGTCAACGTGTTGTTGACTCAACTACTGTACGGCAGTAACTGAAATCTTAAAGTATATGGGTAATTGAGTACTGTCCACAAAAGATGTAGCAGGATAGATAATTATATATACCTTGTGCTTAAGAACAGAAATCACTTTTAAAAACTCCAGGTTCTCATTCTGATGTATACAAGCATGACATGTCGAAACAGTAAGCACAAACCAAGAGCTACCTAAGCTAAGGCTGTGATTTGATGCTACAAATGATTTGGCAGCAATCTCACTACTTCTGACTGCTCAGTCCCACCACTGACAGGTTGCACTGGTGTTAAGCCACATGAGTTTCCTGATCCGATTCAGAGTTCGGTTCAACGGAGTTAGATTTACTCCACAGAGGGCATGGCACAGAAACAGGAATGAGAGGCTTTAACTGCCTCTGAACTCCACAACAATATTGTTGCTAAATGCTTCACACTGTCACACAACAGCCTGTTTCATGTGCCATGGTCCACAGAAGGACCAAAACAAAGAGTAAGGCAAAACCATGACGAGTATCAGTGCCTCCTTGCCAGAACTGCAGCACTGGTAAGACTACCTGCCTAACTTGGCCTTAATACCACTTTAGCCACAGTGTTTAATTCTTATTATTTGCAAACATGGCCCTAAACATGCTTTCAGCTAGGTAATGTATTTCCCAGGTCTACAAGCTTGCTTAAGTACTCAGATTAGGGAGGGCTCCTACATATGCCTCCATGTAAAAGGGCATACAAAATAATAGTTAGGTCTGGGAATGAAGTTTCGTGCTCTCAAAAAAACCCAGAAAACCATCATGTATAGCCATATAAGTACTTCCACATATTATTGTATGTTATATTTATTTTCAAAGACATATGCATAGAATTCTGAAGACTTGAAACAACCTGCATCATCAAGAATGTGTGCCCTATATACAGGTACAATTTATATTTAAAATTGCAAATGTGCAAATAGAAAAGAAACAACTATTAGAGGCAAAACATATTACGAGACATCTACAGAGGAAACTTGGAAGAAATCCTCCATGTACTCTTATCTACAACCAAAATTAGTGTTATCTGAGTCTAAGAAAACTTTTAAAGAACTTCTTACAAGTCAAATATAAATGTGATGACAACTAAGTTACAGTAGGGTTTTGAATGTTGTGACTACAAATCACAGGGAGCAAGTACTAGTCAGAATGTGATTTCAAGTTTCCTGGCCTATCCAGGTTTCTCCATTCCACTTATTATTCCCCATTTTTCCTGTGTTCTAAGTTCCTAAATCCTTCAAATACTTCTAGATTAGTCAGGCAGGTGCCACAGAAATGACTAGAAAGAAATAAGAGGCCATTCACAATTTGTTACTCAGCATATCTAAAATACATCAGTGCCACCACAACCTGCTGTCTGCCCTTCATGCCAATGGAAGCCATGAACCATCCCCTGAAAAAGGCTAGATATTAACCCAGAACACAATGTCTAGCAGAATTCCAAGAATAAAAAGGCCAAACTGGGAACTAAAACACAATCCCTGTGTTACTTGTTGGCTACTCAGGATATACCAGATGGGACACAAAGTCACAAGGTCTTGTCCCCTCCTGGACAGGATGAGAGTACCTAAGCAGAGCCTAGAAAAGAAATAAGGCAGAAAATCCTGTTGGAAGTGTTAGCAGTAAGCAAGTGTCTTCTCTCCCTCTTTCCTTTCTTCTCAGTTCTCAGCCCCTGCCTGCAAGCCCTAGATGCTACAGGGTTTGGAAGCTGTGAGGGACGGCAGGAGGAACAGAGCAGCCCTCAGAAGCTAGCACAGAGAGCACTCTATACCTGATAATACTAGAAATAACCTGTTTTAAAATGTTTCATTCTCCTACAATGAAGATAGTCTCTTCTCCCATATGCCTTCACAGCAAAACTTCCTCTCATTAAATATTTTTTGCCAGTAAAAAGATATGGCCATATTATTAAACATTTAGATAGCCTTATTTACTTCCTATTTCAAGTATTTCTTTCCTAAGAATTGGCAAGAGAGTCTTCAGAAAGCAGGAATTGGAAAGGATCCTAAAAGCAGACAAAGAAAATGACACTTGCAACCAACAACACAGGCACAAAGAGAGCAAATTGGCTATTACATCTTCAATTCTTGCATGCTGCAAAGGAACGTAAGTGATATTCTGTACAGTCCTGGAAGCTCACGAGTGTAATGGCTCCTACAACTGAACTATAGAAGTTGAGTGAAGACATAGTGGCAGTCTCTGAAGTAAGAAATGGCAGTTATGACCCAAATACAGAATAGTATTACTTGTTTTTTCATTTTAACTTTGTTTGCAAGTATTAGTATCAGGTAGTTTTTAAGTACTATTTGAAACAGATGTAACACCTACCATGAGTTAATCTCTCCTGTTTAGAAAAATCAGATTTTTATTAACTTTAGCTGAACACCGCAAAGAAAGAGCACACAATCCTTTTAAATAGTTCTGTGATGGCTTCCTGGGCTGCCTTAGATCTCTCTGAATTTATTAGATATGTAGCAGAAAAACAGGACACACCTTATATGAAAGTTACACAGCCATCTTCAAATCAATTCCTGCAATTCAACAGTAGCATTAGAGTAAAAAACACATATACAGGCTTTTACTTTAAACCACTAGCCACTAAAGAAATTTGTACACATGGAAACATGCACCAGTTCCTGTAACACTATACACAAGAAATAACATGTGGATGATCGTTGTTGTGTATTTTTTTCAACAGTTCTAGAACTCCAGACTTGGATCTACAGATTGTAAAGCTGATTTCCTCTAATTTATAGCTCTGTGCTCTGCACTGACCATATCAACGAGATGATTTTAACAGTATGGTATCCAGTCAGGAGGAGGGTGGGCAGGAAAGCTGTAAGACAACAGCAGTAAAATATAAAGATTCATTCCCCCACCTTGTGGGTAACTACTGAAACAACAATTTACAGTAGCAGACCATTTACAACCCAGACATATTAATCTATCAAATTTCACACAGACTTCTGCTATACCGCAGTGAGTCAAACTTAAAAATTCTTTGCAATTAACTCAAAGTTGGTTTAAGTAATATGTTCTGGTTTAGCTTTAAATTCTGCAAAAACTTAAGAGAATGTCTACTCTTTTGATGCTTATCAGCATCAGTAATCAATTATTCAAAGTCGGTACATTCTGTTAAAGTGTGAAGAATGTCTTAACAGCATACATAAAGGTAGCTAACTGGGGTTTAAATTTAAAAGAAAAGTTTCTCCATGACTCTCACCATGACAAGCCTACTGATACTATTCTAGTTTAAAACAATTGTACAATTGCCCCCCAGTGTTTGTTAGAATGCCATTATATTAAACTTCCTGTTTCCAAAGGTATATAATCAAATGACAAGAGAAAATGGATGAAGTCTGAAGCTGAGTTGCTTAAGCATATAAGTTACTGACTTCAAGATAATTTTTGTGCTGCTTTTACTGATATTTAACCTGCAACAATCCTATGGGGTCAGTTGCAGAAGTCTTTTTGGACTTCTTAAGAGCATCTTAGCCCAGTACCACAGCTCTGTAAAAGTCAACAGCAAATTTCTTTCCAGCAGGGAAATGGAAAGCACAGCCAGAGGCGAAGACAACCATAAACACAAGCAGCAGCTTTATAAGCACAATACAGTCCTCGTACATCAACTAAGTCAAGGGCAGATTCAGGGCCACGTTTAACAGAGCAGAGACTAGGACCTGCACAGCTCAGTGATTTACCTATAAAGCTCTGATTATATATGAGAGGAATTTATGTCATACCTGATGGGGAAATGTTTCAAAGCCCTAGAAGTACACTACATTTTACAGTGTATAAGCAGCTTCCCTATTTTTCAAGTCTTTGTTTTGGACAGGCACTTTTCAGAATTACACAGCCTTACCGTGCTTACCTTTGATAAAAACCGCAGAGCCTTCAGTGTGGACATACACACAATATGGACATTGTAATTTGAGTGTTGCCATACTACCAGTAAAGAGAATTTTCAGTGTTCCATCTACTGACTCCAGTAAAGTGTCTGGGAATGGCTCTGCCTCCCTGACTGAAATCCAAACCAAAATTTCTTTTCCTTGTTAAAATTCAACAGTTATTGTTTTCATGTAGCACAGTTTGTCTTCATAACTAGCTGAGGTATTTTCCTAGCTACTAATGTAAAAGGAATTTGTAGCAGCATTTCAATATATCAAATTAGTTTTTTCCATATTTTTTTTTTTTTTTTTTTTAACACTAAAGAGTTAGACATTTTACAGATTTGTCACCATCCTTTCACTTTCCTTCACTCCCAAACTACCATGCCAATATTACAGGGTTCCTTCCCCCTCACCCTTGCTCCCCTGTCCCAGTGCAATCTGAAGACTAGATCAGGACAGGCAATGAACATTCTCACTCTACAACAAATAAAAAAGAATTAAAAGTAATTTCAAAGTAGAAGTTTACACGTTGACCTGTAGGAAAGGTGAGGATGCAATGAACTGAATCACATTTCAAACTCACACATTCCTTTTGATAGGTCAAGTCCTTCCTTTTTGGAATTATTTCTCCTTTCATTAAGCTTTTTTCTTCAAACAAGTCAGATGACTAGATTAAGATACCATCTTAGTTGCTGACAAACATCTTGAAAACTCAAACAGGAACAACTTGCAGCACAGAGATAATAAATGATGAACTCTGGAGGTCTGTGTATTTGCATCATTGTTAGTTAGTCATTATGCAAATGAGATCCATAATCCAAGGAAGGGTTTGGATTTAGGATCATTAGGAAACTGAACGATATCCAAATACTTGGAACAATTTTATTTTACAACTAGATGTCTAAAAACCTTTTCTTTCCTTCAGTCCGCCCTTCCTGTGCTGTGTGGTATCATACATGTAACTGATAACTGCCCTCTCCCTCAAAAGCATACCTTTGTGCAGGAAATTTTAATAAAGAGACTAAAGCTTTGATTTTTCAAATGGAACCTGAAGTTGTATACGTTGATCCTCAAATCCTTCCACTTGTTTCATATGTTAAGATTTCTCTTGAAGTGGTCAGTCCACTGGCATTTCTTCCAAATTAAGTCTTCACACTCAAGTTTGACTAAATGTGACTTCATAAGCTGTTGAAAGAATTATTTTGTGAAACAGATGCTAGCTAATTTCAAAAGGTTTCACAAGTCAGTTTTCACTTTTAAAATTAAATCCTTTTTATTTTATTTTAAAATACTCTGAGTGACCCAAGAACCCCTTATATAAATAATCCTTGTTGTCAATCAAAGATCAGGACTAGGATATAACTAGTGTAATCACTATGTTACCCTACTACAACAAAAGCCTATTTACTGCCAGCAATGAAATAAAAATACTGGTACCTTGGTTAACACAAATTACTTAATTTAGCCCCTCCTTCAACTTCACAATTAATCCCCTCTAAAACTACTTAATCTCTTACCACTAAAGCACTCTCTGTTCCATGTCTATAATAAACCAAACATTCTTTCAGACTCTGCAAGTATTGAGAAAATGGTTAAACATGATGGTGAAAGGTGTAAAGTTGTTTTGATGGATATAATTCAAATTAACCCAAGAAACACAGAATCTCACATCTTCAGGGGTTTTCTTTCTTTTTTTGAGGGAGAGGGGGGTACTTCACATTTCTTACTGTGAAAGAATCACAGAACTGCTCGGGTTGGAATATATCTCTTGAGATAGCACAGTCCAACCACAGTCAGCCAGAGAAGGTTGTCCAGGACCATGTTGACTCAGGTTGTTAATATCTACAAGGATAGAGATTCCACAGTCTGAGTGTTTTTAAGAGTCTTGTGGGGTGGGGGTATTTCCTTCTTTTAAAAGTTCACTGGAATGGTTTTAAGTAGTTGACTTATTGTAATTCTGTAAAGAATGACTGGTAGTAGTAAACTTAATGAATATAAAGTACTTTTAAGATAAAAACCTCTGAATAAAATCCAATTACAATTTGCATTGGAAGAGATCCTAAAAATCCCTCTGAAAAATTTACAGCAAAATGGACCAAGCTCATCTGATAAATCAGTAAAGAAGCTGATTGTATTTTCAAATACAACATTTCACCATGTGGAGACTTACTAGTTTCCAGATTGGAGAGAAATTAAATGAAAATTATCAAAGTAAAATATTCCCTAAATAGAGCCCACAGTTAAGCGGAATTAATAGCAGCACTCTGTGAAGAGCAACATATACCCATTATCTACTCCAAAAGTTCTCATGTCTTTTTCTTTTTTTTTTGTAAAGCATTAGACGGCCTTCAAATCATAAGCAAAAGCATATTAGCATGTTTTTACATGAAACAGTTTGATTTTGTTATCATTTTCTGCTAGTGTCTTTTAAAATGCTTACTAGGTTGATATAGATCTACATTAATCTACATATTGTTCTCTACCTAGGAAGCAACTGAGCATGATGGGGGAGAGAAGGCAGAGAGAAATCCTCAGAAAGGACTGAGCAGTTTCAGAAAGGAGGCCACAGTTCAAGCAAGAGACTGAGCAAACCATTGCAAGGATTGAATAGCCATCCAGACCTTGTAAAAAAATAAAAAAATGTTTTTGAAGAGCCAGAGAAACCTATAATGAGCCAGAAAGCAATGGAGTAACTGAAGGAAATCAAGGATCCAGGTCTGACCTAAATGCTTGGAGTTCTAACTAACAAGTAGCATTCCATGTCTAATATTCAGGAAAACTTGGGTTTTGAGACAGCACAAACTTCTGGGACCTCATTGTAAGGAAAGGTCTAGGAAGATTTCAACAGTTTGGCCAACTTAGGTGCTATTCAATACTATTGAAACTCTAGAGCTTCATAGAAACATAGTATCTTAATGCTATGGGAAATCCCTTTGTTGCCAGACAGTTCATAAAAAAAAAAAAAAAAAAGGTAAAACTTCAAAAAAGCTCTTTCACCTTGCATTTCAGAACCTGGTTGAAATTCATCACTAAAGATTGTCTGAAAAGGCAATCTACTCTAACAACGCTTCATTCCTATAGATCATCTGAACAGGATTTAATTCTGCAGTTGTTCTTATGCTGGACATACAGATCTTCCCTTAGTCAGCACCTCAAGAAAGTACACTAGCTTAAGGAAAAGAACAGAAAGGGAACTGGAAAATAAAGTTGCCAAAGTCAGAGAGCAAAGCCTAGGTATAGCCAACAGCATTTGCAGCTGGAGAGAACGCAGCAATGCAAAAGGCTGGATAAAATACAAGAACAAAGACAGAAGGACACATAGTAAAAAGGAACGGAGCACTTCAGAAGAGCACAGGACAAGCACTGGAAACCTACTGGTTGTGAACATCTATCTTCATTTAAGCAAGAAATGGAATTCCTTAGCAAATGATGTCTCTCACATCCCCTTGAGCACTTGATCCACACAGTAAAGAAGCTCATTCATTACTACTTCAGCTGGAATTTTTAGTGCCATCTACCAGTTTGAATTCAGCTAGCAACCCAAACTGCAAAGACATGCATTTCAAAAATTTTAAAATAAATAAATAAAATTGTTCTATAGAACCCTATTGCTTTTCCAGACTATTTCAAATAGGAAGCTACTTTACTCTACCTAATTGCATATAAAGTGAGAAAATATCTACTGTTTACAATTCAAGTGAGAAAGTTTACAAATAAAAATGAAGTAGAGAAGTGAATCAAGCAGAAGACTGGAATCAGAAACATATCAGGAGAACTGTCTTAAGCTTCAATTTTCCACCTCAGAATAAGCACACGGTACCATCTAAACATGCACTGAGAGTAAAGAGGAATCTATTTTCAACTACAAATTAAGAGGCAGTACACATACAACTATCCCTTACATGCCAGAAACCAAGCTGAAAGAAATGCTGAGCTGTAGAAAGCTCTTCTACAGTACACTAGTACTCCAGTAATTTTTTTCATGTAGTGCCAATAATCTGTGGCAAACCAACAGCACGTTACATATTTTAGAAGCAACAACATTTAAAATCATAGCACAAATAACTGCATATAAAAATTTATTGTCTTTTTTTTTAAACACAGGTTTGAAATACATACAACTGAGACAGCTAATTTAGTTAATGTTTGAGCAGAGCTTTTTAGAAAATAGGTGATATCACATAATTAAAGGTTGTACCACATTTTTTCCATTGAAGCAAAGTGGATTAATAGCCATGTGCATACAACAGAAATAAAATCACGTCTGTAGATGCAACAGTTCTGTGTTTGGCAGCTTACTTTCAAATATCTTAAGCTTTCTAGCTTTGGTGAGATCATAGGTACAGATCAAGAGTATATTTATAGAATTCACCAGCCCTTAAGTATAAAGGGAGTTTAAAAATCCAGACCTGGTTCTCATGATTGCTCCACTTACTGAATAGATCTATGCAAGAATATTGCCATTTTTCTTCATTGAATTTGTATCTATAGCTATTATCTAGTACAAAATTAATTAAAAAACCAGAAATCATTCTTTCCAAGAATGATTTAAGTTGCAAAGATCAAATTTTCAAAAGTAAATATTTGCAAGGATGCCAAAGACTGACAGAAAGAGCTCTTAGTTCACTGATCATAGAACACGAATCTGTTTGCTCATATAGTCCTTGACCCAGACAGTTACTTATGGATGTACCTAGTGTTAAGAATAGACCTTGTCTTAATGAAGTTAATGGGATTATTCATACCGTTATGAACTAGGCGTATACCTTGAATGTGCTTAAATGTCTTGCTAAACTGAATTCTAACAGTCTTCAGGAAGAGAAACTGCAACAAAAATATTGTATCCGAAGTGACTTTTCACTTAATGACATGGCAGTCTTCCAGTAGAGTAACTATACACTGAAATATGGAAAGCTAATTACTTTGATTTAAGCTTTTGACATACAATGCTGTCTAAAACCAGCATGCTGTTCCTCCCAAAGAAGTCTTTAAGCTACAGCGATACAACCAAAACCATATACGTGCACATGACAGGTAAATAATATTTTCCATTTTTAAAGTGCAGATTTTCATTTACAGTCTAAGTGACGACATTCCAAAATAAGCATTTTCAGACGACAATAGCCTATTTCTTTCATACATATTCATTCTCGTGTTGCTCCAGTGCAGTATTTTCTAATACTAAACAGGCAGGGATGAAATTACAATAGCTAAATTATGTACACTTCTTTCTTAATTTACAGAGAATGCTGCCTAAAATAGAAGTTTTGATTAGCTTCAAATCAGTAACAGAAGTACTTTATTTTGCAAAATGCTAAAACCACAATTACTACAACCTGTCTGTAAACCATAAACTTAAGAGTGCAAATGAGATAACCACTTTATTTTAGAATCCATTTACAAGAACTCCTGACATAAAAAAGGGTAGAAAATAAAATTTCAGAGTGGGAAAACATTTTAGGAAAAGCTGTAATTTTTTAAACTTAAATGTGTATTTTAGAATAATGAAACCCGTAGTTTTAGAAAGTGGCATAGCTTCTTAAAGTGTTTATTGCGGTTAAGTTTGAAGGAAGACCTCAGATATTTCCATCTTTACTTTCTGCACAATGTTTCCATGTTGATTCTAATCAATTTTAGGAATAAAATTGCATACCAAAGGTCAAACTTGACAAATCCTGTCATTATCAAGATAGCGTTTGTGGCTTCTTCAACTGCAATGATGCTTGCTTTACCAACTTGTGTTGTTTTCTTGTTGCCTGGGCTTCCTGAATGGCACAAAAAACCCTCTGCAAAGCAACATATCGAAAGAAAGAAAATTAAAGCACACAATCTGCAGTTTTCTTCCATAAGATGCTACTAAGAATAGCTTATTCAACCAACATTAAAACCTACATACGCACTGGCTAGTTCAAGTTAGATACATAGCTTCTGATTCACATGCATAATATTCCACCCAGAAAAAGCTTCAGTGATACTGCCAGTCTACTCCAATTTTTCAAGCAGTAACATTAATGATGCTATTCACACTTAACTAGATAAGCCTTCCTCAGGGAGTAGCCCAATACAAGTGATCTAATTCTAAACTGATAAGCAAATGACAGTTCCAATACTATATGCTCTGGAGGCTTTCAGAGTCAGGCCACTTAAAGATCCAGCATTAAACTCATGTCCAGTCAGCCTACACAGCTGGGAACTACAGCCTGTAGTTTAACACACATACACTGTAAAACAGCAGTTAGCATTGAAATAACCATTTCACATTAGTAATATTAATTAACACAAATGTAACAATGCATTCCTTCTGTCTTTGCTGAACTTCTAATATCATGCGATCAAAAGTCTCTTACATAAATATAATGATCAAGTACTGCAACATATTAGATCCATTAATCAGCATGTGTCAGCTCTTGACATCCCCTGTTCTTGTTGCTACACATTGTTTTTAGCCAAAGTTTAAATGCTGTAAGAATAAGGTCTTTTGAGGAAAATTTAGTATCACATCAAATGAAGCAATTTTTCCTCTTCTAAAATGGCTAGAAAAGTAATGAAAGCCTGTAACTACTAGATTCAGATGTCAGCAGGCACTTTTGAAAATACAATGAAAAGCACTCCTAAACTGGAGAGTTAGTTGAAAGCCACAAAAGGCTAAATTAAAATAGAACCAAACAATAATCCTAAAATTAGAAACAACTTAACTGAACAAAGCAGTACAACTAAACCAGTAATTTTTATTTAATTCCTGAATACAAACAATCTAATCGTTAACCACCACCCCATGTCTCAACTGATTAACATTAAACATATTGCATATTTTGCATACAGTGTTTATACATAATATTAAGATAGTGATATTATCTCGAGTCTGAGAAAATGGATGTCAACATGATACGCATAAAGCCCTAGGGGAAAAAAGCAAAACCAGAATGTACTGAGCAGCTTGCATGGTCACTCTGATTTTACTTGAGTAATTCCAGCATTTAGTAAAAGCTGACATGTTTGAAATGCTTGTGAGGACTTTTTTATCCATTATGTCAATAAAAGTAAAACTGATTTATACAACAACAAATATTAAAATAAAGAATAATTTAAGATGAACAGACCAATAAGATGCATCAGGTGTACTTCAAGTATTTAAAATATTTATGGATTTCTGACAACTCATGGAGACTGGGGAAAGATTCAGAGGACTAAAGAAGGACAAACCTAAAACCCTTGTTTGTTTTTAGGGGAGAGAGAAAAAACACAGAAGCTACAGATAACCTTAATCTGATCTTAAAGACATTTGTTTCATGCACATACAAAGGTCACCACCAAAGTCTTCACACAAGTGACAGTTATTTGGCAAGCATACTTTTTTTGTCTTCCTATCAAATTGCAAGTTTCGCAAGTGGTATCTATGCAAAGAACGGAGATGCAAAACAAAGAGTAATAGTGATAAACTCAAGAAACAAATCCACAGAAGGTAAATGGGTAGTGTTGCATTTTAGGACAGAAAAAATTATTTTCAACGTATAGATACCAGCACAAACACTAGTAAAGGAACATGCAGTTAGGCAGTAACAGAAAAAAAGAGAATTAAACACAAAGTATCCTTCTGGTGTGGCCTGTGTGTTGTGTACAACATTCCAACTTCAGCCATGGCACTAAACACAGACAAACTAAAAGGATTTAAATTAGTTAACCAAGTGTGATTTGGAAGATGTGCTATAAGAAAAAGCTGAAGGAACTTTTTCTTTAGACATGGGACAGTAAAGAAATAATAGAGATAGACAAAAATATTACAGTAGATAAAAAAGTGCCTCAAAATGATAGCAATCTTCTTTTTCCTTTCCAGTCTAACCCATTTTTTTAGAAGGCTTGATCAATGTAATAGAAGCAATTTGATCCCTATTCTGAATCTAGCTGCTGACTTGCCAGTTACTGGAGCTACAATTTCAAGTGTGCTTCCAAGATGCTGTGGATCTAATTGATTTCACTTTTGGTATCGGGGAGAACTCCTCCTCTCTCATCATCTGATACAAAATTGCAGTAAGATACATGTTTTCCTAGGTAAATTTTTCCATTGTCGAAGCACCCTGGAATTTGTACAAATTGGTAGTTCAGCTTATGAGAGCTAGCTACAAGACCCAACCATCCACAGAACAAAAGCTTCCAAAATATATCGGCCTCTGCAGCATCAATATGAACAAACATTTAGAGAGAAACGGTAGAAAACCCAGGTGTAGGGAGGGTGGAAGCAGAGAGGAATCCAAGTAAACCTTTTCACACAAGGTACACTTACTGGGTTAGTCCAGTGATCCTGAAATAATGAGGAGGTAGCAGAATTCAGAGGTATGTTGAATCCTAGAGACTATAATGAACTTAACCTAGTACTTCAGACATTTTCATTATTTTCCTTTAATGAGTTTTAATATACAAAAGATAAGACTCTCAAAGTTCAACATTAAATTATTATTGCCTATCCTCTCTTGAAAACTTTAGACTATGCTGTCTCATTGTTCTCCTGGTTAAACTCATTTTTCAACATGAAAGCATGGTAAGCAGTCCTCAGTCTTTTCCAACAGCAGCCTATTCTATACGGGATCTCTGAACATTACCATGGTTTTTTACATGCTGAGTTTCAAGAACTGTTAAGAACACCATAATGAAAGAAGAAGAAAAAAAAAGAACATACCCTTGCTGTAGCTTCATCCTGAAGCTGAACTGTCTTTACACATTCACGACCTGTACTGTCCTTCCTTTGGAACACCCTTTGATCCTGTGGCAGAGAAGAACAAAAATGTACTTCAGGTGACTCACAACACAAGAATACAGGATTTGATACTTAAATGGCTTGAATGTTAACTTCAGGTTAGATTTCAGTGTGGCCTCTGTCCAACCCAACTCATACTTTCAAGAAATCTTCAGGAAATGCTGTCTCATAGTCCCACAGCTAGCAGCTTGAGCCATAAATAAGTTAAGACTATGTTTGGACCTCTAAATAGAGTTAAATAAATTATAATTTAAAAAATTACAAGCTTTTCTTACCAAAACAGTTATTTTTAAAACATTTGCTTCATAGGACGGACAATGTGTAAATTCTTCAAATAAATAATCCCACTCTGTTGTTAAATGGCCTAAGATTTCCACTTCTTTTACGTATATCACTCTCCTGTTCAGAAGAAAAAAGTTAATATTCAATTTCTCCCTGGGACTAGACCTTTGCTAGAAAAACAAAACAAAATTAAGAAAAGAAATCTGATTGAGAAGGTGTTTTCTATGTGGATTAACAGTATCCACTCAGTCACAGTAGAATCATATTTCCTTAATACATATTCTGAGATAACCACTTTGTCTTTAAGACTTATAGATGATCTATGATATCTCATGGTATGCACAGGCCAACTTAATCAAAACCTGCCCCAACCTCCAAGTTCAAACATCTTACTAGAGTTGAATACTAGAGGGTCATCAGTTAATTCAAACCAGTTCCTCAAAGCCAGTCTCTACCAGATGAAGGCAGCCAAACAGCAGCATACTAGCTACACAGTGACACAATAACTACTAGATGGACAGATGGATCAGTTGCTGCTGTTCAGAGTTGCTAGCTAGCTGACCCTTCAATTACTTCAAAGCTCCAGTGTCAGCTTGACTTGTCAGCACACCAAGACAAAAACAGGTGACAGTTTTGAATGGAGTTAAAATAGAACTTTTATGTAGGTGGAGAAGAATTGGAATAAGGAGAGAACTACGCATTTACCTGAAGCTGCAAACAACTAAGTCACCTAACTATCACTGAAGAACCTTGTCAGTATCTTGAAAAACCTTGTTCAGCTACAACATGAATTTTGAGGGGTGCTAGTCGTTATTAAACAAACATGGCGGGATGCATCCCGTCGCCTCATTACGGATGAGCCTATCTCACATATTTAGGCAAGGTGGAAACTGGTGATATTTGGGATGTGGAGATCCTAATCCATGGGTTCCTTTTCATTATCTAAATGTATTTAGAAAGTTTTGAGTCCTCAAGCTGTGTATCCACAACTAGTAATGTCCTGAATTCCAGAAATTGTACAATGAGTTTAATAATAATTTTCATACTTGCACAAAACCTTAAGACTCCATTTAGAGTATCCTTTAACTAACAAGATAGTAAACGTGCATTATCAAAATGTTGGTTTGAATGCAAACACTTAGGACAAGGTAATTTGAAAAATTAGAAAGACAAAAAAGTATTTCCCTCCAATATGATGAAAGGATCACTGACCTCAGGGTAAACTGTCTTCCTAAATTAGTACCTAGCATTGACACCATTATCATATTACATTTTTCATAATGGAAACAAAATAAACTGTAAAAAAAAAAAATCAAGAAAAAATGGATAAGAAAAGTACATATGCAGAGAACACTAGTTGGTTTAGACTTAGCCAGATGTCTAATCCTCAAGCTGAAATCAACACAAGCTCTTAGAAAGCCTTCAAAACTTAATACCTATTGGTAACGATAAGGTTTGCTCTTCTGCCTCTTGGAAGTGCACAGTGGTATCGATAGCTCTCTTTTTCCAGCTTTCTGATGTGCAATTTCTGTAACAGAAATAGAAAATAATTTTTGGGCTGTAAAAGGAAACTCAAAGCAGTGTTTTCAATTCAAACACCTTTTTAAGCTACCTCGTTGAACGGGTTCTTTAAAGGCAGGCTCTCACAGTGTTCTCACTCATGAAGCTGAGTATTTCTACAGCTTTAATTTCCTTTCTGTGCTAATAATTGTTTAGTAATGTTCTTTCTGTTACACTCCATGCTGCAGACTTGATTCAAGCATGAAAATCCTGCAACAGTACCTTTAAAAGGCAGCAGCACACGACCCAGACCCTTAGAAATAAACTGTCAAGTTACAAATACTCAATGCACCTCAAGATTAGGCTTCTGAAGCACTGAATGGACATGCCTATTCAACATCCCAAATAAGAAAGTATATGGAAGCGTAGATTAAATCACTTATCACGTTTTTGTTAGACAACAACAACTCAAGTGACAAACCATGAATACAGACGTTAAAAAAGTTTTGAAATTAAGTACTGAAGTGCTTCCGAGCTATTTTTTTCACTTCATTAATTTTTTGATTACATATTTTTCAGATTTCCCATTCTGTACATGCTGCTTAACTGAAGTATGTTTTGTAAAGCATGCCACCATGTTTACAATATTCCACCAACAATGAAGAGCAGCACAAAAGACAGTCACAGTCATCCCTAAATCAAGCTCACAATAACACTGGCTTAAAGGCAACAAGATTCACCGAGTGACACATCAATATTTTTGTGGGAAATGGATACACATCAAAGCATCACATAGAAAAAGATAAAATTGTGAAATGAATATTGTACTACCAATGGCAGCCCAACCTCAAACTGGGCATGATAATAGCCACCAGCTTGATTAACTAATATAACACATTAACTATGTGTTACAGGTAAACATACTCGGTTTACTAGTTTGAATGAATGTTAGTTTTCAGGACAGAAGTGGTCTACTGCAATTAAATGCATGTTTTCTGTTATAATCCTGTATATATTTAGTAGCTGTAAGGTTGCTAGAATTCACGTTCAGACTGTAATTGTCACGTACACGATAAATATGTAATTGCTACTAAAGAACCTTACCTGTACCCACACTGTATTAAATGCAGAGACCATGAATTCTCTCTGTAGCAAGCCTACCATAGTAACAGTGTTATATGACATACATCTTATCTAAAACCAGCTACCAGCAGAACACTCCAAAGGGAAGCCCCTAAAATACCCAGGCTGACCCTTCTCTTTGGGGAAGCCATACACTGTTACATTTTAAGATGAAATCTCCTAGCATGAAAAAAAAATAAAACAATGAAACAAGCGATATAAACAGCCGGTTTAAAACTAGTTCTGCATTTATTTTGGCCTGCAAAGCTAAGAATAGTTGAAATACGTGATATATACTTTCCTATACTTCAATCACCTCATGTCTCTGAACCTGCAAATCAAAGCACCACTGAAGTTGTAATTCTGTGAAGTTATTTGTAAGAAACTAGAAAATCTTTAGAAGCCAACAATACTGGTAACAGTAGAGCAGTTGGATTACACAGTCTCATCCCTGGAAACAAATGTTGGAAAGAAGATGTGCATACCCAGGACTTTGCCCCAGGACTCTAACCAGAGAAAGCACCTGGATTCTGTTTACACTAAAGAAGCTTCTAACAAACACAGGGCTCTAGCATACTAGTCAGAAAAGTCTAGGTCACAAAAAACTAGGGTCACTAACCTAGTTATGTTCTCTGACAACCGTGAGCTTTTTATATTTAAAAATTACGATGGTCATCAACACAGGGTTTTACAGACGCTCTAACTACTACAGTCTTCCTAGGTCACAACATAAAACTTACCATTTATTGCTAAGATAAAGAGCTTTCAACTATCACCACAGAGAAATCAACTGAGATGCTGAAATTTCACCTATGGTACATGCATCTACCCTCTACCACTAAGAATGTTAGATCAGTGCAAAAAATCTTTACAAAATATACATTCCACTTGTAAATAATGTTTAATTAGTAAAAATTAGCAAATACATTTATATAGGCACACTGTCAATGCATGTTAGCTTTGTGCTCTCTAAGCCAATACAACTCCCTTTTTTATCGTATTATCTGTTTTATTGGAAAATGTGCAGCTCCTGTGTAGGAATGTGAGGAAACATCATGAAGAATGAAGGCCATACATGCTCTGCCTGGATGCAGGATGCATGCACCTCAGACCAACTTTTAGCAAGGGTGTGGATGCCCAAAAATTGGTTTGATGTTCTTCATAGCAAAATAAGATGACCTTCAGTTCATTTTACAGCTGTTACTGTGGAATTCAGCCTCCGTATAATGGTAAATTTCTCAAGTTGTTTCTGACAAACTAGTGAGAATAATTTAAAGAGGAAGGACTAAAAATTCAGTGTGTTTTTAGTTATTCCTTGTCAAGATATATTTCATTCTGTATTTCCGTAGCTGGATCTATAAAACCGGTAAGATGACAACAGAAGCTAAACATGACTCCACATTTATCAGTCTATGATCAACCATGCAGGCCTAGAACTCCCTATAGTTTAAGTAACCCAAATGGAAAGATCTTTTGTCAACTCAGCTTGTATCAGAATCAATTAAAAGAGGCATCAACATTTACTTATATTTGGATATATTTAAAAGTTCAACAAAAGTCTTCAAGCATCATCATACATCATAACCAACCCCAAAAATCCGTTAAGATCAAAAGTACATTAATATTCAAGAGTTTAAATCAACAGCATATTTTTTTTCTGGATTTGCTCCCTAGTGACATGACATTTTGAAAAACATTAATTCAGCATTTCCAGCAACGAAAAATACAGAGTCCACATCTTCTATAAAAAAATAGTACTTCCTGACCATCTTAAAAATTTCTGAAACTGTAAAACATACATGAAAGTGGAAAAAAATGCCAGAAAGACTGCTTATCTCAAAATCCCTTCAAAACATCAGAAGAAAGATGGCAGCATGTCTAAAATCAAAATATGAACTCACATTTTATACCTGAACCATAACTATTTGAAAAACAAGTAAAAAATGAAGAAATACAAATCCCATCGCCATGTAAGACTGCAGTTCAAAGGCTGCAATCCATGTTCTGAATCCCTTTGCAGGATATGCAGAAATGAGATGTGCCACATATTTGAACAGATTTATTCATAACCATGTTCTTCTATTTAAACTCAAAGCTTTGGAGAGAAAGCCTGTTTCTCCTAACTTCAGAAACAATCCCGATAGTATTTTTTTATTTTACATGCAATGTTACTAAAGTAAGAGTTCCCACTGAGCTCTGTGCTTAAGAGATGCAATATTACTCAGAGCTATTCTCAATACACCTGATAGATGCCAGCACAATGGTGGTGGCATTATGTAAAAAGGAGGTTGCCCTTGCTGCAAATTACTCCATGATTTGCACACTCTTAAAATTCAGGCATCTTTATCAAAAGCTTTTATTTTTACAAGAATACTAGAACACTTAAAAGCTCAACTCATTCTTGTTATATGTGGAAATGAAAGAACCAGTGCAAATTTACACAGCAGAAGTGTGACTCAAATAGAATCTGCAGTTTCTAGCACAGTATTCTCTTTGCCACACAACACTGTCTTACTGCCATGTCTCAATTATTCATGAAACATTCTGCATTCTTTATAATGCTCTATGCTTTAACTGGGAAATGAAACAAAGTAAGGCCATAGACACTGAATAATGTATGAACTGCATCATGTCAGATCCTAAGTGCTGGGGTTAGAAGACAGTCTCCTCAACCAGAGCGGGCAGCAATACCTGCGTATTAAAATGCAAAGACTAACAAAGCCAAAGGCATTCATTACCTGTTCTAGCAGATCTCATCAACTGCAAACACTCATCATACAAAGATTAACACTCGTGAGAACTTATTCCTTGGAGTTGTCCTGTTTGTTCTTTGTTCTCTCCAGCTACACATACTGTGCATTTATGCTTAAGAAAATGCATTCTATACTACTAAGCCTCACTGCATGAGCTAGAGACATGGTCTGCAAGATGTCAGATCTGACTTTCCAGGTTTTGAATTGACTGAGCAGATCCCTTTATAGCCCATATACATTAGATCCAGCACTTCTGGGAAAATGCACTGCATAAACAAGTTTATACAACTGATCTACTCCATCTGGCTACTGTCCTAATTCTGTACAAAAAAAACCCCACAACTTCAAGTGGAAAAAAGTAACTTGTCTTTTAAGACCTACATATATGCCCCTCTTAAGTCAAGCTCTAATGTCTACCAATATCTACATTTCACAGACAAATGAGTATTTAAGTGAAACATTTTTTTGTCCAACCACTGGATAGTATTGAGGCGCCTTAAGGTAACCTTATGAGGCTTCAACCTTGTAAATGTGTATTTATTTTTAAGGGACATATGCATTAAAGTTAGTTAAAATAGATGAGAGGGTAGGGATTCTGATTAAACTACTCATAACATTGGGTCAAAACTGGATTCAAACATAAACAGCACTAGTACCTGTAAGTTGAGTTTTTTGCGATTAGATTTGTAAATGCACATAACTGACTTTGACTCATCTTTCTTGCTAAATATCCTATTTCCTGTGAAGACACTGTCCCCCTCTTGCTTGTAATTAACATTATAAAATGAAGCCTCCTCAACACTAACCTCTAGCATACTAATCAAAACCAGTTAGTTAAAAAAACCAACAAAACAAACAACAAAACAACCCCTGCATTCAATTAACTGACTTCTGAAAGGAAGAAACCATATACAGTGAACTAAACAGAGGATTCATTCTTGGTTAGTATACAATTCCAATCTACAACATTTAGATCTAAGAAAAATACAAATATTAGATGTGCAGGAACTGCTAATACCCAGTTTTCAGTGTTAACTGTGCTATCTTGTCCTTTTTGATAGAAAAAAAAAAAATCTCACTACATGAAAAACTTGGGTCTGTTTAGAGCATCACAACAACAAAAATTCCATTCAATCAGTTAAAATAAAAATTCACTAAATTTTTTATTTATAAAAAAAATTAAATTCAATAAGCTATCGACCACTACATTCTAAAAAGGCATTAGCAGCAGAGATGTCTCTGCTCAGTTTTTTTCATGTATGATAGGTGAACAATTTGCTCTGAGAACACGTTGTTAAGCTTAGCTTGTTAATTCATCAGATGCTCTGTTAGAAATGAAATTTACGGCATCACCCAATTTAGAAACATATATTTTTTTATTTTTATATATATGTAAATTCATGTTAACAGCTGAAAGTTTACATTTCAGTATGTTGAACATCAAAGCCCCAGAAGATTCTGCAAATGAAACCAGAGTCAACTGAGCTGCTATATTTTTTAATTGATAAAATGTCATAAAGAAGTAGTAGTAATAGTAACTTGAAGTGATAGTGGTTCACCAGATGTATAAATGACAGGCCTATGGCCTATTACAGAAACCACAGATACAAGTTTTCTTTGCATTTATATGGAAACAGTATCTCTGTATCATGAAATTATAAGCATTTTCACAGAAGAAAATACCATTCAGTACCACTATTTTAAATTTTGCACAAGTATCAAAATATTGCTTTCTCCCTTTATCCACAGCCCTACCTCTAAGAGAACATTAATAAATTAAGTCAATGTCTACCGTATCATGGTGTTTGTTTTTCTTTCCAAGTGCCTTCTGTTGTTGCCACTTATAAGGAGTTAAGCGTCCTTAGAAAAACAAGCAAACAGAAAACAAAGGACCTTCCTTATCTCCCATCTTACTCACTCATCTATCTAATCTTACTGAAGATGGTTATTCAAGTTTGCTTTCTTAGCCTGGACAACATGAAACACTGTTTTATTCAACTGCTACACAGAAAAGATATGAATCAAGGGGAGAGGACATGTTAAATCCAATCATGCCCTTAATATCTAAATACTTAAGGCAGATAAAAGATCGTGATGGAAATACAGAAAGAAATATGGAAAATGTTTACTCCGTTATTCCAGTTCTTGCTGCGTATGCCAGGAGAGAAAGAAAGAAGAGAAATATTAGAAATAGAATAGGAAATAAGAATTAAAAGAACATCTAGAAGGAAGTAGCAAATGTGCAAGTTTTAATCTTAAAATGTTAATGTAGACAGTTATTTTACTCTTAACTTTTTGCAACAAAATAAGCATTTTAAGGTAATTTTTAAGAACACGAAGGCTGAAATACAAGTTAACTGGATTCCGATTATCTAGGACTTGAAAACAACTGTTATTCATCCTTCATATGTTAGCCACATCCAGATGTGGAAGCAGGCTAAACGTCTGCACAATGCCTGTAGTTATGACACATTGCTATTAAGAACAACACAAGGAAATACCAAAAGGTGGTGTTTTGAGAAATCATGCAGATTTTTTCAACTGCTGATACCACCAAATAAAAAACTGAAAAACTGAAATTTCAGTAATTGTACTATATGCCAAACAATTCAAGCCCTATCCATCCTATTTAAAAGTTCTTCAGTTTGTAAATCAGCCTCAACTTTGTTATTAAGCAAAATATTAGAACTGAGTATCAAAACGTTTGTTTCCACATACTCTAATCTTAATCCTACTACCTAATTCCAGAGCATGAGGTAAGCAATTATGGAACATAACACAGAGAAGACCACTTAACAGCAATGCTGCTGTTTTCTCGTTGCATTCAGCTTACTACAATCACTAGGTCTTCTCTGCTATACAGGCTTGCCATGTGAAATAGGCTGGGGCAAATTTTTACTACAGATAAAAACTGTCACAGATACCTGGCAGCTTTTTTGTAACATCATGCTTTATGGAACCCTGTAGGTTAGAGAGTTTTAACTGTATTTACAATGCAAGTCATACCTCAAATAAATCATAACCCTCAGCTTCCACTCTATCATATGGTCGGATGATGCCATCTTCATGAATGAAACGTGGAGGACGGAGATTAGATACTTCTTCAGTTGATTCTGCCACCCTGCCATAGATAGTGGAACAGTATTCTGGTAAGCTTACTACAGTTCTAAGTTTCACCAATATATCTTTAAAAATCACCCTTTCATTTGCCACTTATCCCACTTACAATTCCTGGGTACCCTACAGAATGTAAACAGTAAAGGCACACATTAGCCAATTAGACAGCTACAGAATAGCTTTACTCCCAACTGTGGATAATTTACTAAGGGTTCTAATGTTTATTAACACTTTTTTCCAAAGTTCCCTTTAAAAAACAAGAAGCCCTCAATTTGCACTGCTAGCCAAATTTCAAACTGGCAAGTCTTTCTCCAAAAATTTCAACGGTCTATTTTTTACAGTAAGTCTAAATGACATTTAGCTATTTCCATTCAGCAGTACACAAATCTACTTCAAAAGCAAAATTTACACAAGACCTTTTAATTACTTTCCAATCAGGGGAGGGATTGAAAGGAGGAAACTGACTAGTTATCATCTGTCTGAACTACAACAGTGCAAGACATATTCTGAAGCAGCAATTTCCAGAAATCATCATAAAATACATTCATGACAGGCTACTAGACATCTCAACCTCATATATCCTACTCCATATTGTATTTAACACAAATAATTGTGTGCCACCCCTGGACCACTTTACCACTCAGTATCCAACATATGGAGAGTACTTCAAAACTTCATCTTGACATTTTTACCTTTGAATTCCCTGGAAGGTACTGCTTGCCATATCTACGATGCCACCTGTTGGGCGGGCCACCACTCCTACAAGCCCCTTTCCAATTCCTTTGAAGAATCCAGCTGCACCTTCTTTTTTAGCCCCTTTAAAAGAAAAGGAACAGAAACCATTTTAATGGCCTATTCCGTGAAGACATTAGCCATAGAATTAAACCATTACTGCTCCAGGCTGCATTAGAACTGTTTGAATTGGAAACAGCCCACATGAATTGATTATGTACAATCCACTAAAAAAAAAAATTCTCTGTGAAGTCACACATTGCTTCCTTGTCTGTTCAGACACATCGCTGTCCACTTAACACCTTACCAGCCTCTAAAGCCAGCATAACTGAGATGATAACTAGATTCTCCTCACACTTTCAGTCTGGACTGTAGGATAATAGATCAGTTTTTATAGGCTGATAGCAATATGATGCACAAGTATAACGGAAGCTAACTATTTATATCTCAAAATTACATGTTTCTGGTGACACATAACTATGGAAGAGCCAAGATAGTGTTTAGAAAACATGTGTGTTCACCCACCAATGACAGAAGGACTACACCTCAAAATGTCTCCCAATTACCTATAAAACACAGCACTAACAATTAACATCCGACATTTAAATCACTGAGACATCAATTTTAGTAAGAGATATTTTATCTTGCATTTTTTCAACATCTACCATACTGATAAACTGACAGTCTCCACAAAACCGAATACTGATCTCAGACATAAAACCAAATTTGTTTTTTAATATTTCTCCAAACTTTGGAGTTCCAAAAAACTTTTTTCAATTGGTGCTTTCTAATTTACTGGTTTTAGTATCTTTGTTATGGCTTTAAACAATGTATTAGGTGCTACAGCAGGCCTAACAAAATACATCAAAAAGACAACCATTCCTTAATTCATAGAAAGGCTGAAAAAGGTGGTAAGCCAGTAACAGGTATAAATATATTGGAGGATTAAATCATCGTATAAGGTCACATTTGAATCAGAAATATAATCTTGCTGCACCTTAGCATCACCACATTTAAACTGATATTTCTTAGAATTACAAAATAAATTGTAAAGTACTGGGAAACCATTTACACAGTGCAGTGCAGGGCAGCCTTAGTGCTTACCTTCTACAGGTTTAGTGATTATGCCTGTCACACCTCCAACAACACCCTAAAACAAAGAAGGTAATTAAGTTCCTACTCAGCAACAGGAATGCTATAGTCTAACTGAACAATGAGTTATCTCTCATCCTTCATTGTAAGACTTAATAATGAAGTTCAATATCAGAAACACTGTTTGGCTGGCTGCTTTTGGGTGGTGTGTTTTTTGGTGGCTTTGTTGTGGTATTTTTTTTTTACTTTAAATTTTTAAGACAATTATAACTGAAGGAAAGAAGAGAGCGGGGAAAACTTAAAATGGCTGAAGAAACATTTATGCTGGCAAAATAACAAATTTTTGTATTCAGTCTTGTAATAATTAAGAAAGTCACTATTTCACTTTCACTACTAACAGAAGCTGCTAGAACTCCCAGTCATGAGTCAGTGAAACAAAATATTCAAGTTAAGTTACTACCAAATAACTCTCTGGAAGACTTTAAAAGTCAAGCAGTTTAATGACACTAAGCAGAATAATAAAAATCCACTGAGATAACTTCCAAATCTTCAGCAAACAGTATCAGAAACAACTCCATAATGTTTATTATTTATAATTATCTTAGAAATAAGTTGACTGCTTTTCTTTTGAATGGGAAGTGATAGAATTTATTAGAAGACTTAATTTGTAGTCAGGTCATACAGACCTCTCGGTAATTGTTACATGAGGTTTGTCTCATACTTAACACTAACTAGAAACAGACATGATCTTTCAGAAACCAGAAAAATACAGGAGTTGCACAGCTTCTGTTTCAGAAAAATCTCTCCAACCCACTGTGGTACGTTCTTTTATACACATTCTACTTGCTTTATGTTCATATTATTTTAAGTCAAGAAAACCTAGCAGGTCTTGTAAGATCTCAGTATATAGAAAGTCATTTCTAGTACGCAGCACGTGCTCAGAGCTCATAATTCACAGTCAGCTGACTGAAACGACAGAACTGACTGCAAGGTAAAATACAGACCCAGTTACTCTAATTAGATAACACGTTTGTTGAACACGAGTAACTGTTTGTTTATATAATTCACAGGAGAAATTGGTGTTACTTCCTACGCTTTTCCCTTCTGAGACCATACCTTCAATTCCACAAGTTAACCAAAACCACAATCTCAGACACTAAAGCTGATACATTATACTGAGTCTCCTATAAACCGACTGCCTGTTTGTCTCTTCCATTTAGTTCATGAACTGATAAAGAAGAGTAACTTGCTTGCATATAATTTTCAAGCAGGGATTAGGAGTTGGAACACCATGCCCTCAACTTAAAGTTCATACCCGTAACAAGCCTTTTCCTCCTTTGGCCAGGCTGTCACCAAAGTCTTTTGGCTGTCGACCCATTTCCTCTCTCCGTTTCTGCTGAAATTCTTTATCCATAGTAATAGCAGCCAAGCCTTTTCCAACAGAACCAGTAATCCTAGACACCACCCCCGCTGCACCACCTGATGGAACAGGGCAGAAAGCAGGAGTTACTGTTCTTTCACAATTTAACAGCAGACAAGACACAAGAAGCCACAAAGACCATAAAAATTTCCCTTCATATTCAGTTTAGATATTACAAATTTAACACAAAGTGACTACCACATGTCACCCATGAGAAGACTCTAGAATCTAGCCTGAGATCCATAAATACAGCAAAAGGTAAATCTTAAAATTGCCTCAATACATGTTATATAGCATATTGGATAGAATCATATTTTCTCTAATTAGTGTAACACATAGCTAAATAAAAATCTAAAGTAACTGTAACAGTAGCTTCTATTAAAAACACTTCTCAGGCTTCTCCAGACATTTTAGGACAATTGGAATTATTTCCTATATTCATTCACAGCATGTTACAAATTCAGTTATACATGCAATGTTTCTCAGTTTGGAAAATGGACATTTAAATGGTCTCAAGTAAGTTAGGTAGGAATGATGTGTATCATGAATACTGGCAATACTATCTGACAAATTTAAATACTTCTCAAAAAATTACCATGTAGATACTTTAAAAATATAACTTTCCCTTGAAAATAAGAAAAAAAAGAAAAAAGCAATCCATGAGTTAACCTGATTTACTAAAACAGTAACAATATGATACATACCCACTGTGTGTCCAAGAAGACTTTTAACACCAATTACAAAGCCTTCAGCAAATTCTTCAGGTCCTTGAACAGCACCCTAAGAATGAAGCTTATTATGAATAGCAGAAAACTACATTTATGCATCTGTTTCAAGAAAAAGTAGTAATTCCTTTACACTATGAAAGTAAGGCCATTTGAATTTGTTATTTCTTTAAAGTTAATATAAAAAAATGACTGTTTTTTAACATTGCAGGGTGCAGAGTACAGTGACAACAGAACTACAGCCCTACGAGTATAGTCAGTCTACTATTCATATTCATACACAGTGAAGAACCAGGAAGTCATACCTGGAATGGCTCATAGAAGAAAGCTTCAACTCCCTCAGACAAGCCTCTGATTAAGCCGAATGGATTTCCAAGAACATCTAACCCAAGTACAAGCACATACATCTGTTTCAGGAGCTAAACAATGAGGGAGGGGGGGAAAAAGCAAAAACAAAAGCAGTGTTAGAAGCTGTTGTTACACATAGTTCAATGTTAGACCCCGGCTGTTAAATTTTTTAATTTACTACCTAAGTAAGGTGTTAAGAGTATTCAACTATGTATGCCTACTAGAATGAAGAAAGGCAGTATATGTATGGATAACAACTAGAATACTTTGGTGAATGAAGATTTAAATAAAAGGTAGCAGCCACTTAAAATTCTTAACACACATTTTTCAGGGCACTTCTGTATTTACATTTTCATAATATGCCACCAGATTCCAGTACCATGAAATAAAAATGTAATAGCTTTTAGAGGTATTCACCTTTCTTTCCTATTTTCTGAAATCTGTAAGATACTCAAAATTTTACAAAGGCTTGACTAAATAAGCTTACTTGTTCACTATAATGTCTAACAGCTCTCTTCATCAGTTGGTCTCTCTTGTAGAACTGATATTTAATTTCAAAGAAAGCAAGTCTGAAAGACAAGTAATCACACATTAGTTATAGATATCCTTCCTCCTTCTGAATAGCTCTCCTTTTTCCTTCAGATAATCCTGAAGCCTTATTCTCTTAAAAAGGAGCCCAAACCCCATCTTCCCTCCATTCTTCCCTTTCCCCAAAGGCTGCATATATTTATACTAAAGTCAGTCAGCAAAGTTTACCATGGACCCAATTATTAAATGTAGAGTAGCTTTATTAAAAATATTTTTAGATGATCTTTATTAGCTTACTTGAAAATAAGATCATCCACATCTGTTAGAGTAGCTCCAATACTTTTCAACAGCAAATTCAGAGAATGGATGGCTATCATTTCTTCTCCCTTATCTGATGCTTCTCCACCAGAAGCCAGAGACAGACTCAAATGCAACTATCAAGGCAGAATTAACAAAATAAGACAAATCAAGACACACAAAAAAAAGACACAAACCAGACAGGTTGTGTGGTGCGCATGTAAACAAAGCACTGGTGAAAGAGTGGTAGAGTGTATTTTTACTCATTTCGAGGAAATGAACAATTTCAATGAACATGCTTGAACTCACAAAGATATTACTATTACAAATACAAGGTCCAATTGCCCTGGAAGTTTAACTTTTGTTATGTTTCCATCTGTAAACTTCTGCAAAGAATGAAAGAAACATGTTAAGTAGGTGGAGCTTAATTCCCAGTACTAGTTAGATCTTAAATTCTGATTTACTTAACTAGTTTGTGTGTATTTTTGCAACTACTCACTCTTTTGGGGACATGCATAAACTTCAGAGAAATGCCTTTAACACTAAAATGGGATTGTTTAGTGTTCCTAAGACACTTATTTTAAGAGAAGCCCACACACTTTTACAGGTGGAGAAGACAACAGAAAATTATTGTCCTTTCCCCTTGTTCACCACCATAACCAATTGTGCTCCCTTCTACTCACTTAAGAGAGGGTATAGCAGTTAACCTGTATGATTTGACTTTTAAATGATTCCTGGTTTTCTTTCCCCCCTCCCCTCCTCATAAGGCCACAGAGCCATTTTCAGTCTTCCACTATCCAGTGGTTTATAATATTGAGATGAGACACTGAAGTAAGGTAAAAAAAACACAGGAGAGAAAAAGAAGCCCCCTCCTGTACATCACAGGCAGCACATCTAGACACTTCAAATAAAGATGCAAAAGAGGCTTAAAATTATAACTGTTTCTTGAACAACTTTAACCAGACTATCCAGGGAATAATGTTTAAAAAACACAATAATGTCCTGTTCCTCTAGTGTTTTCCCCGGCTTCACATTTTTCAAAGTTTATAAGCACAATCACATTAGAAAAAAAAATCCTGAGAATCTAAGTGTACCCTAACAGATATCTAGTGAAAAAGTTGGAAAAAGTGCTAGAATTTAATCATCTGAATCAGGGTTTATGTCTGCCTTTTATATGTTCAGTGAAAAGGAAACTAAGTAAATTTTCTTCCTCTAAACTCTTTTCCGATCCCCTAAGGATAGGGGATTCTGTTGATTCAGAGTAACATACAGTTACTGATGATCCTTCTTCCCTTGCTTTGAAAAAATCTATACTGGTTGAAGCGAGACATGAAGACAAGTGCACAAAGTGTGGTTTATTGCAATTTATCATACATTACTTGGATACCTTCAGGCCAGCGTTTTGTCTAGCTCTTCTCATTATTATACCCATTGACTCTACCCACTTTGCAATGGTTAAGGGTCTGTTTCTACTCATGGGTAACTAAGAAAGTTTTTCAACAAAGTATTAAGTTCTAGAGAACATAAAAAAAATCCCTATTAGGAAGACAGCATGAAGACCTCAATTACTCAGAAGGTTGATCTGAGGATGTATTTACTATATGGAATTAATAAAACAGTTGATATCAATGATCTCTTAACCACAAGTATCTCTTTAACATACCTTAATTGGAGAAATATGGAAATGTTCAAAGAAGCTGAGCATTGACAGGTCTGTTAGGGAAGACTCCATTAGCTCAGTGTTAAGTGCATCCACATCTTGCTGAATTAATTTAGACTGGTTTTATTAAGAAAAAAGAAAAAGCAGAACAGAAATTGATCTCATCACCATATATGTAATACAATTAATATTATATATAAAGATAAGTAAAAAAATCTATGCATATAAACAGCAGAGATAATAATCAGTCAAATGTAATAAAACAGTTAACTAGTTAATCAGCCAACACCTCCAAAACTGGAAACAGACTAATTACTTTTTGTATACCAGATTATAACTGTACTATTACATTTCTTCAATCCCGGGGGGGGGG
>JAVJGI010000063.1:22021776-22064462 GCA_035590275.1 Ibycter americanus
GTACTAATACATTTCTTCAATCCGGGGGCGGGGGGGGGGCGCCAAACTAAAAAAAACCCAAAACACACACAATTTCTGCGTGACTTTTCTATTTTATGCTATATCACTTGATATTCCCTTAAATTCCTCAATCACTTATGGTACCACTTCAGAACTACTAGTAAAATAACTTCCTGAGCTTCTTTGTGGTTCTGTATTTCCTTACAAAATTAGAATTTTTATACAGTAGATAAAATTTCTAAGAAAAGGAACTTGTAAGAATGACTCTCCTATGCACACTAGAACCAAATGCTATCCACCTATATAAGACTTAATTTAGAGCCATGAAAATCTGTTCCTTCTCTCTAAAGACAAAAAGCACTATAGACTAACAATAAGTCCACTCTATAAACTCTAACGTTATTTCATCTACCACCCTTAATCATTAGTAGCTACAGTTAAAACAATTGTGCCATCAATTAATGAAACATGAAAAGAGCAGAAGACAGTTACACATACCCAGGTATCACTTACCCAAACTTGTCAATTAGTAATGCTCACAGCCAATGTTTAACAGAAGTACCAATGCTTCACTGAAAATTATCTAATCTTGTCCCTTTATTCACTGTTGTCAAATGTAATATTCACTTACTTAAACTGAAATTTTCAGAAAACAGCAACACTGTTACCATAAGGGCCCTGTTCTGGCAAATACCAGTTTATTTCATACATTACCCTTTGTTTTTCAGCTTCTGGGTCTGTAGAGGGAGTGAAAAGTTCATTAAGTGCTGCTAAAAATCCCTGATCAATTTTCAGTGCCATTTCCTGGATAAGAACCATGAAGTACCTAAAATGGGAAAACAAGTGTGTACCTGTAGAAGTTTAACTTAGTAATCACATGCTTACCCTATTTGAAGTTTTACCTAATCGAAGTTTTGTTATGCAATGTTGCATATTAAGACACAATCTACAATATCAACTGCTTACTTACAGAAGGGCATAGCAGCCTCACAAAGCCATACATTACTGCAGATTATTCGTATCTTAACACTGTCAAAGTATACCTAGAAATATTAACCATCACCAAATACTTCTTATATTCATACATTACAACTCCATGCGCTCCATGGATAACATACCTAGACAACATATTTCTTCCTCTTAACCAACTGCCCCTCTCCGAATGTCATGTTACTGAATATTTATTTTATTAAAATTCATCATCCTCAAATATTATATACACATTGGTTGGGTACAGATACTTGTATTAGAAGCCATCAGTATAACATTCTTTCTCATTTTAGTACAAAATCTCAAGACACAGCCATATAAACTAAAGAACATACGTTTCACAATTTAACCCACTGTACTGGGCTACATTACAGACCGTATGAGCTGTCTGTTAGAGCACCAAATAAACTCAGCACTGTACAGCAAACAGGCAGACATGCAACTCTGATACTGTAGTACAAGAGGGAGATAATTCTGATTACTAAAGAATCTGCTTATCAGTCCCTTCACATGGTCAGTCCTTATTTTCTAAAAGTAAGTTTCTTTTAGAATGATGTTTTTTCATTGAAGACGTTTAAGAACTCAATCCAAAGTCAAAAGTAGTTTGGATAGGAGAACATGAACTTTAAAACAAGGTTCACTTCTAAAACACATGAAAACTCTAAAACTGTATCACAACACACTGTTAAACTCACTTGAATTGCAGTACTTTGCTATATTCGTTGAATCTAGTGATGACGCTGATGTCAATGAAGGGTTTTGGTTCTAAATAGAAAAAAAAATATCTAAGTATGCGGGGAAAAAAAATAAACTCCCAAGTTACTACTTTCAAGGCTGAATAAATCTGGTATTACTAAAGGCTTTCTCTTACCTGAATCCAAAGCAATTGACTTCGGAGGGGCTACAGGGTGAAATACAACAGGAAACATCGACCCTGGTAATTGATTATCAACCTAAAAAATTATGGCATGATTACAGGAATATTTTAATGACATGATAATTCAAGACCATTTTCATTTCAGAAGGCTTGAGAAACTTGTTTATAGATTGTGTTCAAGAAGAACATCATTTTTATTTGGGGGGTAGGAGAAAAGAGGATTACTCTGATGTTATTTTGGAGTGTTATCCACTTAACTATAAAAGCCAAAATGGTTGGAAGTTTTGCACAAGGAATGCTTACAGAGGTTCACATAGGTTCACTTGGAGGGCCTACAGCTGATAGCATACATTGAGTGTAGCAGTGAAAACGACCTTCAGGCAAAACCAAAAACAAAATGCAGAAGATAAAAGCAAAGATGAAACTCTTCCCCACCAGCTGGTCATTAAAAGCATCAGAGTCCTCAATCAATGCCCTCCCCTGGGGGACTCTAAGGTGCAGCAAATGGGAGATGAAGATGACAACAATGATGATTATTTCTCACCATTATTTTCCTCTACTACTAAACACTTCTCACTAGTACCTGCTCAAGTGCTCTACTGGTTCATTTAGCAACGCTATTAGAACTGACTAGAGTATACTAACCAGGTGCAAGTGTTGCACACAAATTCGCTGTTAAGCTTATATGCAGATATATTATTGCATACTATTTCTGAGTATTTAAATGTCAATTATCTACTTTCCATTAGGCAGGCAGTTTTTGTACTAAAGATCTCTGAACCTCTAGATACACTCTCTAGAATAATGTGTTACGTGACTATATACAAATTATGGTAAATAAATTTTGAAAAATGTTGATGTTTTTGTTTGTTTAATACACCAAAACACCTCTCTCTAGAAAGAAACTTTGCATCATAACACCCTGCCTTACATTAACCCACAATTTAACAGAATTTTTTCCTCACCACTTGCAAAATCCTGGGATGGCAGTTCTGCAGCACTTTTCCATAAATGAAGCATTCATAGTACTTCTGTTACTCTGATGTAGTGAGCAGAGCACCACATATGTAAGATTTGGAGGTACTTCTTCGCATAAATGAATAAAAGCCTTAAAGTGTCTGTTTCATTTATAGAACATGATGAAAGATGGTACCTGCAGCCAATACAGTTGAGCCCGTAAGCTTCTTTGGTGAGGCGACTGTTTGAATTCAACCTGAATTCCTGACAGGAAGTCGCGTCGGATGCTGCATCTGACTGGGAGACGCATTTCCATTGGAACCTTACTAAAATTCACCTGGAAATTCAAGCAAGCAGAGCTAACACACAGTTTAATTTGAGAAATACTAAAATGTTATGTTACTAGTAAACAGACTAGCAAACAAAACCTGCATTTTTCCATATTTTGTGATCACATGGCTACTGAATTACTCAACCCATACAATTACTCAATCCACACAAACCACTATCTGCATGGAATGCAATGAAAACCACAAGTTAGTCTGATGAACACATTACATTGCAACTTCAGTTGCCGCAAGCGTGAATCTGTTTCATCTTACTATTTCTTCATGAGTTATACATTACACTGGCATAATTAAAGATCTTTACATGCAGCTGACTACTTCCCCTGATGCTTATGCTTTTACCCAGATCCTGAAACATTTAAGTTATGAGGAAAAAAAGGAAAACAACTCTCCTTTATTTCAAGTCAATTTACAGATACAACCTTTAGATACCACACACTTTAAATGCAGTACTGCAATGTACAATACCTAAGTATTCATACAGCTGAGGGTATATATGTTTTTCAAATCAAAGGATGATATAGAAAACAGGCCTGATTATGGTACTATAAATGCCTGTATAGTACTTAAGCCATTTCAACACACTGAATTTATAGGTGGAATACAGGCATGTATAATCAATGTCAGAAAAAGTTCAGGTAAGTGAATTAATTACAAGAGTCTTTGAACAATATAGGCTCCTTTCTCATATCAAGTCATGGAAACTGCAGCTTACCAAGAAGCTAAACCCAAGATTTCTGTGACCAACTTAAGTCACATCAATGAGAATATAGGTTCATAACTAACATGCAGATACCAAGCAATCTTTTCTACCATACAAAAGCAAAATTCTTTGAGATTCTTACTTCATAATACCAGTCTGGAAAAGACCTCAATACAAAAATGTTCTACTGTATAATATGTGAAACTATTGTAAAAAAAAGCTTGTTTTTTGTTGTGTTTCTCTTAACACAGTACCTAACCTTACTTCTACAGACTTCTGTTTCGCCTGTTCCACATTCTGCAATCATTTAAACACTGAAACCTCAAAACATACCTCAGTATTGCTGTCTAGTTTATGCCAACCTGGAGCTTGGAAAGCACTCTTACAAAGATACTGTTGATAGGCTTGTTCCAACAGGTTTATTTGCTTTTGATTAAATGGTTTCCATTTTTGCCTTGGTTTCAGTTCCCAAACAACACCAGAACTGCAAGACAAATAACAAGTTAACAATTTAAAAGTACTTATGCCTTTCTTATGCATGCAAACCATGTAAAAATATATTATCCTAATTTTTCAGGCTCAAAAAAACCTATTGTGTGCTTTTGTTTAACAGAAGCTAAGAAAGCAGGCAGTTAAATTCTATTTATTCAAACTGCACAATAGGAATAAAGGCAGAACTTCATTTTACTTAAAAATGTTTAACTTACATTAATTTCATTTGAAAGATATTCCCTTCAACTCAACTGTATAGGTAAAATTATAATATGCTGTCAAATTTCAATTATTTCAATGACTAGTTAGGCTTCCATGTGCAGTACCTAGTAATTCCTATATAAGAGATTTCTTGTTTATTTTCATTGTTAACAAGAGAAAGTCCAAGACTGTGGATTGACAAGTTTATTTCTTGATCAGGTTGTTCCAGCTCCTCTGCTTGTCGTGCTTTAGAAACTAATGCAACATCATCTGTAAAAAGTAGCACTCGTTGGCGTCCATCCAGGAAAGACACCCAGTGTATTTGAGTATTTGCATTGTACGGGAATTGGCCACATTCATCCTGTATGGGGGAGGGGGGGGGAGGAACAAAAAAAGTATTAATATACTCAGTATACTACAGGAATAAATCCATGATGTTGCTGTATGTTTATAAGCAAGCAAGTTTACTGGCACACATACAAACTGGAACTCAGTGTTCTTCTTTGTTCAGTTTACTGCATCATACTGATTTGGTGGCATCTTGTATCCCAACACCTGAAATATGTTGGGGGTGGGGATTTCATGGGTTTTTTCCCTTTTAAAAGTAGCCATTCCAGCAATATTTGTGGATGAGAATAATATTGGAAGTTAGAAAACAAAGGCCTTCAAAGCAAAAGAAAAGACTTAGAATCGTAGGTGACAGGGGAAGAAGGCATTAATCATGTACCACAGAACAGTAAAACCAGACAATGACTAAGATCTCTGGTCTCCAAATGCTGATATTCCTTATTTGTTAATTTGTGAGGCAGAACTGAGACAGTTAAAACCCTCTTCTCAAAAGCCCAAAATAATCATGAATGAGTTTTCAAACTAAAATCATTTGTAAATGTAAAAAAATTGACCCAAGAAAGTGCTTATACAGTAAAGCACACTGTAATTGGTTAACTGTCAAAGTTCAGCTGTGAGAAATTAAATCCATCCCCAGTATAACTGAAACACAAATTTGCTTTTCCTGTCCCTGCTTTTAGCTACTGATATTTTCAGTTTTCATATCTTAAGTCTGTGCGTAGTCAACAGAAAAACCAAGCCACCTCTGAAGAATTCAGAGTTTAGTAAAAGGTTCAAGAGGGCTGCTATTTAGAGACAGACATGCATTTAGCCTACATTCCAGTTAAGTGAGAAAAGTCTTCCCCCATGAACACTTGCTCCCCTATTCTTTAACAAAATACTTGCTCAGTCTTACCCTAATTTACCTCTGCTTCTCAATACAGTTTCCCTCTTTCCCCAACTCATTTCCCACCTTGACCATTGCTATTGTGCCCCAGGTTCACACATTTTCCTGTTTTAATACTGCATGAGTTACAAACACCAAAATAGCTCTTATTGAGCAACTCAGAATTTTCTGCTCCATGCAAGCATTTCCCATAGGAAGCGAGAGTCACAACAGTCAGCGATTTTCTCCATCTTTAGGGAGATACTTCAGCTGCAAGCAGCACTGCTGTAAAATTGGTGATTTATTCATCCTCTGTACTGTTTAGATACATCCACAGCTCATACACTTTAACCTTCTTCTTTCATATCCAAGAAAACCATGGAGAAAATACAGGTTGGAGTTTATTGCAGTCCTCCAAATACATTAATCTAAGCATCTGAAGTCTTGCTACTGAAGAGTACATTCAGAAGTCTCTTACAGGACAAGACAAATGCAAAGTTACTGAAGAAGCTTTCTCCCACATAGTTTTCATCTTGTTACAGTCCTAGACAGGTTCAGCATTTACTTGTTCCCTTCTGAAACTTACCTTAAGCAGGTCATGTTCACCAAAATTTTGGGAGTAGCCCCAAGTCAATTTTCTTGTTTTAGTTGGATCTGTCCATGCAAACAGGCATACTTCCTTTGGTTTCAACTCCATTTCCTCTTGTAATCCACTACAGGTTAAAAGAAAAGGAGTAAAATGACAGCATTCACTGGTTAAGAGCACTGATTGAAGTGGTGCAAGCAGATCGTGGTGCTACACACTCCACCCCTCCAGCCTCCTGGGGTGAAGCATGAAGGCACGAAGGGCCCTAGGCTATCCACTCCAAACAAGTCCAGCTGTAGTTAGGCTCTTGGTGAATTAAGATCTATACTCCCACTTCTTTCTCTCCACTTTCTCAAACTATGAAGACTGCTTAAAAGTAGACAAAATACCTCATTAAAAGAATATGATAAAGAAAAGAGTTTTTTTCTATTTTTCAAGGTACCATAATGGTAGAAGAGAACTACTTTCTTCACAAAGGATACCCCCCTGGTTAAACACCTGATGGTGAATTGTTTCTTTTACATACCTCTGTTTATATCTGAGAGAGTCCCATGAAGTATGGTTAACAATAAGAGCTGGAGCAGCTCCTTCATGGTAATCAGAGAAGCTTATGACAGTAGAATGCTCAGAAACATTCACATCTACCAGTAAGCCCCCATTCTGGAGAGAAAGTTAGACAGAAAAGTCAATATTTGTTCTATGCATAAATTCAAGTTAGAACAGACAAAATCATTATTTTTAAGCTTAAGTTCAATACCATAAGGCTTAAATGGAATATTAAGAACAGACCACAAAGTCAGTCTCACCAATTCTTCCAGCTTCAGCAGAGTACCATTATCCTGGGCTTTAAACAGGAACGGTTTGGATAAGCTTTCATAGCCAACTACTCTTACACAAAGTTCACCCGATGAGCTTTCAGGCCAAAATGGAAGACACTGCAAAACAAGAAGTATGTGTGACTTTAACAGTTCATAGATGTACAATACACTAAGCCAGCAGTAAAACAGCCTCATGCGACTGAAACTGTTTCAGGTGCCTTAGTTCTCACTCCAGCATTTACTGATGAACACCTCATCTACGTTTAGTAAACTTATCTAAACTGAAGGACTTGGTTAATTTACGAACATATACAACCTCTGCTGTTCAAGTTGCCCTGAGATGTGAAGTATCCACGTCATGTCATCAGAAGTGACAGAGCTTCTAGAAAAGAATTGCTTTGTCCTTAAGTGACAGCTAGAGACCAGTTGTTTGTTTGTCTACAGTAACATCCAAAGGAAAAAACCTGAAACATTACCTCTGAAGCAGAGATATAATTCCATTTGTTAGTTGGAAAAGAGCCGTTAGGACCAATTTCTCCAACTTCTAGTTCCAGGGAAGATTTGTTTGCTATTGTGTAGAATGGAGTGAAGGTAACTATCCTGGTAAGGTTAAAACTGCTCATTTTGATGCTAACTCCAACCTGTTGAACAAAGACAATTTGATCAAGCAATCAAGAACAAGCTTAAAAGTCAGGATGGAAAAAAAGAAAAGCCAACATTACTGTAATTACTAAGGCTAGCATAGACACTCCTGTTACGAACACCTGTAATAAAAGAACCAAACAGCATGCAGCAACATCAGCAAACTATGCAATGCAATTAATGCAATGGTAAAGCGACAGTTTTAGCTGTAGCATTTGTGGGGAAAATCCAACAGAAATCCCTCTACAGTAAACCAAGAAGGCCTAAAATGATACCATCATCAGAGATCAGTCAAAGAGTACACAGAAACACAACTCCCCACATATCTGCGTATTATTATTATGTGTAATCTTTAGTCTGCTTAGTTGTGGAAATATAGTCTTAGACAAGGCTGCTGCGTGAAGATCTGAACAGTTGGAAACAACTATGAATTTTGAGTGTGAACTCCTATCTCCATTATGCAAGTTCACCACTATTTTCAAACAGCCCCGTACTACACATTTGTTACATAAACCATGTGTTTATGAATTACACTGAAACTTCTGTTGGTGAAACTACTTGTCACCAAGTGCAGACCTGAACAGCTGGGGCATAAATGTTATTACCCTAGACGTTAAGTATTTCGATGATTTAAAAGCAGTGCAAGTAGTGAAACAAAGGCCTTAAGGAGAAAAAAGTCAAGCCAAAAGAACCCCAAGAGAGCTCCACGAAACACAGAAACCTATCTTACCAGATAGTCCATGTTATTAGCTGAACACCTGACACATCCATAGCTTCCTACGGTATCAAGGGAAAAACTACTGGACCAAGTGCTAGTTGAAATACATAACTGGATCTACACACAAAGAAGAACAACATGGAAAGTACTTCAATAAATTCATGTCAATTCTATAGTTCATGCATCATGGACTGCAATTATATCATATGTAGCTGTATAAAGACGACACTTAAGTGCTTTTAAAACCTTCAATAAGTTAAGATAAGCATAAGCATACAGTATCACCATTCATATTCCGATTTATTAGTCTGCACCCGAGTTCTGGTTAAGATGTTACAGTAAAAGGTAGCAAAATAGAGTCCTCCTCATTGACTCTAATGTTCATGACAGCACACACAGATGGGAAATAAAACTACAATTTTGTGGTGCTTCACAAACTTGAAGGGGGAGGAGGAGGAAATAATCAAAAGACAACCTTGTCAAAACTGTTCCTTCAACCATTTCTTAAAACTATTGTTGGGTGGAAAAAAGATATTTAAAAGGAAGAAAGGGCCACTTGAGAAAATTCCTCTACTACAGTACTCTTCATTTGACCGTGCAAATATCACATCAAAACAAAATCAAAACAAAAGAAATACATTTGACATAGAACAGAATATTTACATAGTGCATTTTATATGTCAAGGTACCTAGCTGACTAAAACACAAGCCTGTGATTCCTCTTTATTTGGTGGAAAACAGTTCCACAGGAAGACTGAGAGCAGCTCTCCTTTTGACTATAAAGGGAGTCCACACTCTTAATTTACATATCTGCATTAAGTTCCTCTCCCCAAGGAAAGAGTTTTCCAGTAGGGTATCCACTGAGTTTTCAGGACCTAACCACTCTATACCATCAGCCAGCTTCTGGCCAGGGTGAAAATTAGCCAATGGGATGCAGTGCAAGAACTGGAGAAAGTTGCAATAGATTTTTTGTCTATCTGCCTTCCCTTCTTAGTCCAAAAAGTGTAATTAAGAAGAAGGAAGCAGCAACCAAATGAAAGCCTATAGATTTAAATACTACAAAAAAATTCCTTAGAAAAATCTGTGAGTGTGTGTTAAAACACCACCACAATCGCTGCCTACAATAAGCATACCTTATTTTTACTAAAAATATTCTTCTTTTTAAAGGAGAACAAAACAATATCTCTGTAGTCTGCTGGATGCTTCACATGTGTGTCTTCAGCTCGATACTGGAGAATACGGGAAGTCTTGTTGATTATCCAGTAAGGGCTGAACACAGACAAGATCATACGGCTTCCAATTCGCCTAGTATGTATGTAAATATCCACTGTCATCACTGTCGCAGAATGGGATGTGAAACACACGGAAAAAAATTCAGGCATCCCATCACAAATTTTGAGATGCCCATGCCAGTCTTTGCCTTGATATTTTATCAACACAAGCTCCATTATTTCTCCATGGATTCTTGAATGAAAAACATCTGCAGCACTCCCTTCAGGCAATTCACGTGTTTCTGCTGTTCCCTGGAGCAAAATCAAAGGAGGCAAATTAAGTTTTTAATATATAAAATTTAAGTATTCGAAAACCAGCATTTCATTCTTCTCTTGCAGAATGCGTGTTTCAGATATCTCAGTGCCATATGCCCCGGTCTCCAATCACTTTCATTTGAGCCTGATCCTATGAATAACTTGAGATGAATCGTACTTTTCCTGCAGGATAATAAAGGCTGCTTAATTCTGGATTTCAGGAAGGCAAACTAGCTCCAATGTATCCCCTGTCTCTCTTCCCTCCCTCCCTCCCTCCTTTCTCCATGACTTCAAAATGGCAATGAGTTCTTATTCACATACTTACCATACCGGGTGCAACACTGAATTGGGCTGTGCTGCAGACATACAGCCAGGACTTTTCACATTAAAGAACACCCAAGGCAGAAAGCCAGCTGCTGTGCCATACTGTTTGGTAGCACAGCTTTCCTAAGGCACTGGCATCCCACAATAGCAGCTTTCCTAATTTTTCCTGAGAAACAGTACATTTTACTGTATTGCACAGCAGCCAGGCTTGATTAGTTGAGGGACATGAAGACAATAAGCACACATCCATCTACAGGTACAGTGATTTCAGAAATAGATTTTAATTACTAGTTTCTAGCTCCTCAGTCAAGGCAATGGCACTCTGTTCTACATTCTGTGACGAAGTACTGAAGTACAGTGAAGGTAAGGAAAACTGGAAATACTGCCATTAGGTTGTTGGACAGGAGTGAAAGACAGATCTAAATGAATGCCACAGCCAGCTGTAAGAGTAGGACAAAATGGAACAAAAGAGGATGACAGTTCTAAATTCTCACACCTTTTCTTTTTACTAAAATCACTCAGCTTTCATGAAGAAATACTAGATACTGAAAATTCTGAAAGAAGAGGAAAAAAGCCTGCATAGCATCCCACAAGGAAATCTTCCAATTTTTGTACAGGAAACCTCACAATAGTCCTCAGTGAAGAACCAGTGTCAGAATGGAGAGAAGCTGCATTTTCTACATAGAAGAAAAGCTCCAGAAATTTCAGATGCTTTTCCTTACACCTCTCCTTGTGAAACAAAAGATATCTGGCAAAACACAAACAGGACCTCAGGAGAATGAAAAAGAGAAAGACCAATCCAGTACAGGATTCGTATTTAAGGAGCAAGAAAAAACTGGCCAGATACACCCAAATTAAAAGAAATTAATCCCCAAATCTCCCTGAATCAACCCCTCAGCTGGCTCACTCATTTACAACAGAAAATACAAAACCTAACATTATCTTCCGTACTACATTCACTGCCACTTTTAAGTAAATCTAGTCTTACTTAAAATCAAGTAAAGGATTTACAAACGAAACCATAATAAAATAACTTACCTCCAGTAAGTATCTCAAGGAGTATGGTAACAGATTCCTCAGAGTCAATGTAGGGTAAAGGTGAATAATGTAGGCAGGATCCCACTCCTCTTCATAAGTTGAAATAAAATTTAGTTCATCAGGTACAGCTGTTGAGCTGATTATCAGAGGCAAGAAGTTTGTCTCAGTGGCTGGGCACTGCAATAAGCACTTTACTTCATTGCTCCTATGTAGTTCTTCCCTCCAGGCAATGTAAGTCGTGGACTCTTTAAACTGACCCTCCAACATACCCGTTGGTCGAACATATAGATGACACCTATGGGAAGATGACAGGTAATGGTACACAATAGCTCTGCATTGACTAACTTCACCCATTTTAAATTGCCACCACCCTGAAGGGCTTTTGCAGCATACTAATTGCCCAATAAAGGTAGCATTCTGGTTTTTTAGCACAGTCAGCAGGGGTTCCAAGAGCAAACTTAAGCTTCCACGCTAATGCTGTATTTGTGCATCAGCCTGATCGAGATTAGCCCTACAGAGCAGAAAAAGTGTACCTGTATGAGTGTAAAGGAACATGAAATTCCTCTTCTGGCTTGGATATGCCAATTGGCTCCAGGAACTTGGAGTCTCTAGCCAGTTTATAGATCATAAATGGGATTGAGAAATGGTTCTTTATCTAGGATCAAAATGCATAGTTTCCATTACATTTCTATGGTACAAATTTCTAAGGAGAAAGTATGAATAGCAACAAGAAAAAACTACGCTAGCAGATTTAATTCAATTCTGGAAAACAGACTTCTATGCACCTTAGAAATACAATTCTGAAAGAGAACAATATGCAAACATATGAGAAAACTATGCTACTGTTAAGTTCCATGAATTGAAAAACATGCTTATAATGTCAAGTCACATAAAAAACACATGTTCCAATTCAACACTGAGGATAGTATAAAGCCAAAAGTTAAAAGTAAAACCTCAATTTTTCATTTATCAGGAAGATACACACATACAGAATATAGATAAAAATTCACGTAACAGAGTAAAATACTCACTAATTTGCCTTTAAGTAACTTTTTGGAAAAGTATGATCTCAAAAAAATGCATTAAGGAAGGAAAGTAAAGGCACTCAGAGAAGAGCACTGCTTTCAGGCTTTTGGTTTCTTCAGTTGTTTTTTTTTTTTACCTGCAGAGGAGATCGTAAAGTAACAACCTTATTTCCTTCTGTAGCATCTATCTGTACAATAATCGAGTCTGAATGATGAGCGAGAAGGCTTCTTATGTTGTACAGTCGTCGACCTGGTTTGGCTATGGGAATGTTTACCACTTCTTTATATCCTTGAAGTTCTAATCCATAAAAACATACAAAAGTCTTAATTAGGCAAAACAAATTACATTACCATTTTCTAGTTGAACAATACTTTAGCTTCTCTAAACTCAGCAACAATCAGGATCAAAGCACTCTCTGGCAAAAGCATCTTGAAATGGTATTTGAGCACCACTGAAGGAAAGATTTAAGGTCAGAATACTCTTGGAGACCATAATTTTAGATTACGATTTATACATAGCATGATAAATACACCAAAGAGTAAACAAAGGTATTTGGCTGGGTGAGACAACAAAATGCACTACAGAACATAGTCTTTGTACCATGGCCAAGTATCTTCATATGGGATGGGATGGAAAGGAAAAAAACCCAGAAGATCATGCATTAGTAGTTATTATATCCTACTCTCCTAGGAGTATTTTCTAGCAAATAAAAACTCTCAGAAAAACTTAACTGTTCTCAAGTAACTGGGTAACTATAGAAAGCTGAATGGTAGTAGGGATATCAGAAATGAAGATCCTAACAGGAGCTGGAACCCACAGGCCTATGTTCCAGGGGTCCGTATGACAATATATCAACGACCCCACTAGAATGTCTTCGATTTCTTCCAAAGGGGGGAGAACAAAAATAGTGTATTTTTCACTCTGAAAAACTGGAGAGATGTGATTTTACATCTTTTTAGAAGTCCAGTAGCTTGTTTAGTTGTGTTTGGGGGTTTTTAATTGCCATCAGTATACAAAAGTAGTTTCAACACAATATACTTCACCTGAATTTTGATTACATTTAATTTAACCATGTTGACTCTCCCCTCCCATCTTCCCATTCTCAAAACCTCATAACACGGTGCTCCCTAGCACAATACCTAAATTTACAGAGAAGACTGAGCTTTCTTGCCGGCACAACGCAGACAATTTCCCTCGTTGGGGTGTTTCAAAAACAGAGTATTCCAGTTCCATGTTCTGACCAATTTCTACATTGTTCTTGTTTTCTTTTTCTGAACCAACGATCTGAAAACTGGAGCTAGGAAGCACTTTGAGAGGAACACCAAGGGCATTTTTCACTATGAATGGTGCTGTCTCTTTAAAGGAGTAGTCAAACGTGGATGCAGTCCCTTCTGAAAATGCCTGTAATTAACAATATATATGTCATACATAAATAGCCACAGTAACATAAAGGCTGCAAAAGACAGTTCCCAGTAGGTACCATTCTAAATAAAAAAGAAAAAAGAAAAGCAATGCCCATGCTTTGTATAGTAGTATTTCAGGGAAGTAAAGGTTACTTCTAGAAAACGTCATTATTATTCTGTGATTTGCAGCAAATGGTGATGCTACAATAAGCATTCATGCTCCTCATAGGGAATTTTTTACAGTTGTTGGGTTGTAAGAAAAATAAGATCTGGGACACAGAAGCCCCAAGCACATTCACCATGCACACACTTCATATTCAACCACAACTTATACTTACAAACATTTGTTTGATTACACAAAAGCCATGGTAACTGACTGCCAAAATAGACTTACAGTATAAGCAGGTACTAACTCAGAGAACTCTTGCTTATTCAGAGTTAATAAATAGTCACATTCTGTAAAAAGTTTGATTTAGTAATCCAAATTTATTCCCCCCCATAAAAAAATAGGTGGTGGTGGTGGTGGGAATTGCCTAGGACATTCTATAAGCATGCATACTACCACAACAAAAACAGAGAAAGAAGTATTTTTAACACACTGGACTTTCTACTTTCACACTTTGAAGGCCAATCCTAAAATTCACACTTTTCTTAGTATTCTATTAAGGAAAAAAGATGAAAGGGAAGTAGATTTCTTTTAACATTGCAGAAAAAGGATTGTAGGAAACAGCTGTGTTTATTGGAGGGTTTTAATTTCATTCGGCCTGCTTGTAGGACTGTTCCTTAAGTCCTCCATAAGCAACATTTGTTCTTCTAACACAGAAACTGCTTTTTTCAAACACTAGCATCACCTTTTTGTTAACCCTAAAGGACTAAAACTCCTCAATCCCGCTAGATAACATTTGTCAGGGCTGCAGAACAGTCATTGGCTTGTGACTGGCAGCACAGAAATTTCTTGAAAAAAAAATCAGAACTTCCTACACAAAAACATAATTCGGCACCTTCTGCCTGTTAGGACTACCTTGGCTAAATTACTGAAAACAGCAAGACAACATTTGGATATTGTTATATTCATTGTATCCTTTGAAGAGATGTTAACTGCAGTTTGCGGCTCAGGAAGAACAATGAAATCATCCCCAGGCATCAAACTTCTCTCTTGGACAGGGTTAGTCTTCATCTAAAACAGAAATTTCATTAGGCAATTATGAACACATACATTACTTTCTCCCATGTTAAAACAGGAAAAAACTTGACCTACACTTGACAATTTCATCAAGCAAAGGAAAACCTACTTTCCACTGTAAAACTCAGACACCCCACACAAACACAGAAATTTTATACCAACATTGAAGGCAAGCAAGTTATTTTCTTTCATCTCTGTATGTGTGGTTACACACTACATTTTGCCTGTGCACTGGAGAACTAACATTATTCAGAAATGCCTTAAGATGTCTAAAGACTAATTTTATTTCTACGTGAAATTGCACAGCTTCCTCAAAGCAATAGCATTCAAAAGGTCAATCTTCTGTCACAGAAAACTTCTAAGAAACAGTTGTCTATTCAAACTGTTTCACATAGGTTCAAGTATGTTTACATACTTCCAGCTTTAAACTCCATTGCTTCTTTCCTCCTTCAATTCGTTCAATAAGTGGCTCCCACACTGCATAGGTTTCATTGTAATAATGAACCTAAAGAAAGAATCAAAATTAAATAAGCCATCTAAAAATAAAGGACTGAGTTCCTTCCAATAGCATTTAGTACAAAAAACATTAATAAGAAACCATCAATCTTCATTTCACATTTTGGAGATCTACCTTTTAATGGCTTCAAAAACTAATACACAGAAGTGTAATACATCATACACTTTCTGCAAGTGACACAAGTTTTGAAGAACTGACAACCTGCCTTGCTTTTAGAACAACCAGACAGCCTGGTAACTCCATGCCTTTTTAACACCTTCACTTAATACAATGAAGACTCTACCCTCTCTTAAGTCTGTTTGAGACTATGATTTTGAGATCAGAAACTTCAATGCCCAGAGTACTTGATTGTACTATGAAATAAAAAATCAGTCTGAGCAAACCGTAGCCTGAATCTGGTCCACTGGAACAATTTATCTCATAACTTACACCAAGTTTTTACTTCTCTTCAGCCACTGCAAATTTGAATAGAAGTTGTGGGCCAAACTGTTCTGGACACTCCCTTCCAGCTATCTTCCTCATCCCTCCCCACTTCTGGAACCATGGCGACTTCCCCCAGTTGTATACGGTTAGGCATGCATCTTCCATACTCTGATATGCACATCTAGCAATGAAAGGCGGCTACTTGTATATCCAGTACAGAATGGAGTATGAGGCACATTTGGTAAACTGACAACATATAATTAAGATGTAGTTAACCTATTGCACAGAGCAGCTGCACATCTGGTTGTATGAAATTTTAACATCCTGCCTCCATAAGAGACATACCACCTCAGAATTTACCGTATTTTGGGGAAAACAGCTGCAACAGCTAGCAAATACCGTATGATTACAATCCAAGATGCAAAGAAGGTTTTGAGAACATAGTGTACCTTCTATCTTACAAATAAACACAATGCTAGAGAAACAAAGATGGGCAAAGAGTTAAATACGAATATTCAACTAAGCCAAGCGCATTGTTCATGCAACAAAAATGAATATGCAAAAATAATGGAGAAACAGAAAGGACTAGATTATTTCACACTAACAACTGCCATTGATTTCAAAGTTTTGTAAGAACCACATTATGCTTAGCCATACTTGTCTGACTACTAAAGCACTCATAAGAGCATTACAATTTAAAACTACTATTAATTTAGCACATAGAAAGTATACTAGACACTTACTTGAACATTATGGAACGTGCAAAAGTGTTTTAAACTGCTAACAATTTGACTCTACATACCTCCAGTGACATATCAGCAGTGACCTCCATCAGCGAAGACCAGTTTTTAACGACACCTGAAAACACAGATTCCACTAACAATAAAGGGACAGTACGATGACCAAGACCACATTCCAAGGTGACCTGAACTGATTTCACTACAATGTCAAATTTCTCTTGTTTCAGAATATGTTCACGGTCCTTAAAAGTTTCTGTTGCTTCTGTAGCTACATCAACACCAAGAAACCAAGCATTGCACTCATCTATAGGCTTCACTTGCCACAAATTCTCAGAAACTTCAGGTGCTCCTCTAGAATCCTCCTCTATTGTTTTGGGTTTTATGGCAGCCATAATGGTCATTACAGTATTCAGAATTATTGGTGAGATCTTGAACAAAGAGAGAAAAAAAAAAATCTTTGTAGCACAAAACATTTTAAAACTGATTAACATAAAAAATATACGATAAATGGAAATGGCAAAGAACTCTTGGGTTCTTCATAAAGGTACACAGCATTAAAGGCCCTTATAAGAGATGCAACTTCAATTCCAAGATAAAGAAACAGAACCCGTTCATGGACTTCCTCTTATTTTCCGTTCCTACAAAACTTCCCTCACAATCCCACAGGCTCAAGAACAAAATTCTCAGATTGCAATTTCACTTTTACTGATACACGGTACTCCCATAACAGCAGTCAATATCAACCTTTTCCCTACTACACTGTGAAATGTGAATTTATTTTTAAGATCTTCAAGGTGTTCAGAAAAGCATGTTTGCAGAGTTATGCGCACCACCATTTCGATTTGCAGTACAGTACATTCACCAAAAGCTTTATGCTTTAGGAACAATGTACTATTGCCTACAGTTTAAGACAGCACCACTGACCATCTTTTCAGACCACAAATGCAAATTTCTGAACATTTTATTGGAGAATTAGCAAACTGCATTCAGAAAGATCTTTACTATAGACACAATTATTAATTTACCTATTAAGAACTAGGTATTTCACATTGTATATCATCCTGGAAGTCACGTTATGGCACACACACTTGCATGCATGCGCCTGCTTGTAAGTGTCTCTGAAGAGAAAAATAGTGGTGGTGGTGGTGGTGGCAATAGGGGGAAGGGTTGTTTCATAAATTTGAAAGAAACTGGTAGGAGGAATCCCAGTACCTGAAGTATTTAAATTAGTCCTTTTTTGCCAAGAGACTGCCAAAACAAGGATTGAATGAAAATGATTTTTACCAACACAGAACAGCTCTAAAAAAGCATAAATGTCTATTTCTGAAATTAAACTAATGGGGAAAATGGGAACTTTAAGCGGCAATACAGAAATTAAATAAAAAACATGCTACAGCTTGAGAAGCACACTTGTTCTTCAGAAGACAGTTTGAATAATCTTACCTTTATAGTAAGTTCTTCTATTGTTACTACCACAGTTTGTAACCCTGAGACATGCACCATATTTTCCATGACCAAAGAACATGGTCGTAACACCTGAGTGAAAAATATAATTTTATTATTAAGGTAACTCCTGGAATCTAACCTGTTCAAATGGTCTTGTATTTTTTAATCCCATAGGCCAAAGGGATGCTGATCCCATAAAATAACATGTTTCAAAGTAACAGCATTCTTTCCACAGTGTTACTGTATTTCATTCCAGCATCCAAATTTGCACAAGAACAATTTCGTACTGGAAGGTTAAAAGCTAGTGAAATAAAAGCTTCTGATGTAAGGCTTAAAAACCAGACAAAACAAAAATCCAATGCACAGACAGACTGATGGTATAATCAAAAAAAAACTGGATCCTTTAGAAAACTAAATGCAGAATGAAAGAAACCATGTGCGAGATGAACCACACAGGCCATCTTTGTGGTTCACTGCTCCCTACCAGGAATGAGTAGATGAAGTTCTAAGCAACATGCTAATCAGCATAGTCTACTGCAACAAGTGAGCTGACAGGCAGTAAACAAAAGTTGCAGAGAGATAATTCTTAGTCTTCAAAATCCCTCATACAATTTCTTCACTAAGAAACTTTAAATTTAATTTAAAAATGCACTACACTCCTTTTAGACAGAGCTCTACATAATGAAGTCTTGCATCTACAGATGAAAGATTCACCTTTAAAAGGCATACCACAGATGCACAGTCCCCTCCTATCTTCATAGCAGTCATGATACTAAAACTGAAATTTCTCAGTGCTATGGATATGCCAACTGAAGGAATATTTCATTATGAAAACCAAGTTTTCTTACCGTAGTAACACTTTTGTCTTGTTTTTCTTTGAGAAAGGCACAGGCCAACACTTTGAAGCCCTTAACTTGAGCAGTCATCCTCTGTGCAAGCTTTCCAGATGTCAAAGAAAAGTCACATTGGAAGGAAACTTTTAAGGCAGGGGCATCCGCATTGGTCAAATTAGCAACAAATACAATTTCCGGATCCATGATCACAGCTTTTACTGTCATATTTGGCCGTACAGATATTTCTGTGAAAGTAAAACACCCCCTTGAATATAAAACGTTTGAAAGCATTATTATGTACATAATACCTAAGCCATGCATTAAAATTGCTACATAATTTTAGAGGTATAAATTTTAGAAATAATGTCTCAATTTTTACAGGAATACTTTGCTGACTATTACACAGTGTGCAGAAATCAGCAGCAAACTGGTCAGAAGCCTTGTTTTGAAGAAACTGTTGTTTCAATATCGTAAAAAGACAGTATTAGCTCTACACACTGTAGTCAGCCTAAGCAGTGGTTCTACAAAGCCAAGCTGGAAATAGTTATATTCTGGCTGAATACCTAAAGTAACTAAATTCTTTAGAGTGAAGATTTACTAATTGAAACCAAATTAGCAATATTCGATTTCTTGTCTGAATATCCACTCAGTCTTCAAACAGAAGGAGAGAATCGTATTATGTTTATCTCAGTTAAAGCAAGACTCTCTAACCCAGTGATGGATCAAGTCACTTTGGTTCTCAATGATAGGCAGTATAGAGCCGTGTGATGCTCCTGCACACTGGGACTCATTATATGGGTTACTCACACCTAATACTTGCTGGAAGTACCAGAATACCACACCTATGCAATAGAACAGGTGCCAAGTTGAGGCCTGGTGCACTACAGAAAAGCCAAGAAAGCTAGGCATCATGGACTGCAGCCAGCAACGCATCCTGAGCAGCCCCTGCAAGTGCCATTTTTCTGGAGCGTGCACCATCTCTCCCTCATCAAAGTGCTTGTGCACGTCCCCAGCAAGGGAAGAAGAGAGGAAGTGAACTGCTGACATCACTATGGCAATTCATAAAACCTAGGGCTCACTCTAGGACTCTGCCAAGTTCCCCAAAACAACAGGAGGCATGTTGGGAAACAGCTAAACAACACAACCCACAGACTAGGTCTGACCACAACTAAGGTAAGCCTAGTAATCACTTAAAATCAAATAAAAAGAACCTCAGATGTGGTGTTTCTCACCCTTGTTTCATCATGCTTTACCTTTAGTCTTCAACCAAAGAGAGGAAAGCTGTTCATCAAAAACTTAAGTTTTCCATACCTGAACTGAAATAACAATCTACAGTTTCAAAATACACAACTTGCAGAAGTAAGGGTAAGACATTCTTCATCACCTTTAAAGAGTAAATTGTTCTTTTCACTTCCTTAACTACTATCTACATGGCACTTTTTACCCTAAGGATGCTTTCTTTGCAACATTACATGGGTAAAAGTCCTGTTTAGCATGAGTGATTTTCAATATTTAGCTCTGTTGGAGAGCACAGCTCCACTACTTAACACAGCAGTTTTAGAACTACTACTGCTTACAACAATCTATGGTATCAGTGGCCAATTTACACATTGTGAACAATAAACTCATTTCATAAGCCTGATAGCAAGACAGCATCTTGAAAACTTTTGGATGATTTATTTTCAGTATGAGATCTGTAAAGGAGGGGAGTGGGGGTGGAAATCAGTTTCACAGACCTGTTTCTGTCTTGGATTTCCCAGAAGCAACATGCTTTAATTGGAACTGTGCAGATCTTTCAGTTGAGGATGCTGGCATTGAGTTAATGAAAAAATCTGCTACTGTCAACAAAAACTCCATACTGGCACATATGTACAGCTTGTCAAGGACAGCAATGACTTCAGTTCCATTTTTATCCTGCTTGTAGTTTATATCTATCATAGAACTGTCATTTGTGTCATCTTTCTTGTCTATCATTCTGGAAAACAAGTTTCATAAGATACATTTCAAACACCATAACACATACATCTAGAAAAACGAGCAATGCATAAGCAGTGCCATTTTTTTCCCCCATGCCATTTATAAATAAGAATTACAACATAAACAATCAGCATTTCCTCCAGAAACAAGAGGGTATAGACTTCTCTAACAGAAGAGTCATTTGAATTTAAAATATGTAGTTCCAAAACTGTAGCACATATGTGGCATGTAACAATCAGACTAAAAAGTTTCGATGCATAGAGCTCTCCAGCTGAGGCTGGCTGCACTCTACCCAGCTGTTCTACACAGTTTACTGTAATACTCAAGCCTCCCAGGTCTTATTTTTTTTGTTGTTTTGGATAACCTGGGAAATCAACATATAAAAGAAACTCGCTTAACATTATTAAGATTACATCATTCATTACCGTAGTGCACAGTATGACAGGCAACAACTGACAGCCCTACTAAGCTTTATCAGTCCCATGTGAAATACAGTATAGAACAAGGTAACAGTCTTCCTCACAAGTTGCATGGAGTTTTTTCATTTCTGATGCGCTCAAACTTACCTTGCAGTCACATTCTGAATTCCTTCTCTGAGATCATCCAGGGTACATGCCTTGAGTTTAACACTAATATCCATTGAGCCATCTGAAAACATCTTCCCTGATGATGCCATGAGATGCAATCGGAGTTCACCAAGGCGTAATTTGTCAGTATGCAGCGAAAGCAGGGACTTCTACATAATGAGACATAGTAGGACTAGTTATCACAGAACAAATAAGCACATTTCCCTTGCTGCTAGCCACGTGCATTTTGATCCGTGAACTGAAGAATCTGACTAGCCTGTTGCTGTCAGTCCTCCAATCACACAAATTAGTCCAAGAAACTCACTGAGAAAACAGAAAAAACAAGTCGGGTTGTAGTAAAGTTGTTTCTTCACCACATTTCTAACAGTTGTTCAGAATGCGTGACCGAAGGATAACCCGTCTGAACTCCGAACCTCCTACCAGAGGATCACTCCACTCCTACCACACTAACCTATCTAAAAACAGGACTTGAGCAAAAAGCGGAAAGGGTATTAAGAAATTAAAATAGTCCCATTACAGTGTGTTTCTTCCCCATAATGTTCATTTTGTGCCCCTCATACAAAAAGCACTGCAAATTCCTGCAGTATAGTTATTTTAAATGCAAAGCTACCACACCTTCACTATATACCAAGACTAACAAAGCAAGCATCTTCACATCTGGACAAAGCATATTAAGTCATAAAAATAAGGCAACATTGCGCATCTTTCTCTTCCGTTTTCTGCACAAGAAGGATGTTCATTATTACTCACCCTCAGGGATATGTAAGAGGGAAGTATGGGCTATGTACACCTTGGCTCTGCTTATTAACTACGATAGCATAACTATTATAATAACTACCATATTAACTATGGTAGCATGCATAGAACTAGCATTATCTAAAGCTAGCAATTCCTACTTTTCAAATTTTCATTTTTATTGTGGATAACTGGAATCAAGTCTTGAATGACCAAATCAAATGGTGGGTGGTTTTGGTTAGTTGGTTCATTACTTTGTTAGGGTCATTTTTAGAAATGCACTTACATCATTAAAATTAAGGACATACTCTGCCCATAAAAAAACAAAGTTCCAGGATAAATTGCATAAACTCCATAGGGCAAGCAATACAAAATCAACACAATCAATGAAACTCTTAGTTTTACTATCCTGAGTTCTGTCCATGTGAGAAGCGTTCAGTTCCCCACCCCATCTGTATGGTAAAAGCTTTGTCACAAACCTGATGTGTATCACTGTTGTAGAGAGTTACTGAAAGTGACTCAAAATTAAAGTCAAATTTAAGCGTTGTATAACATTCCGCAGAAGACTGAACTGTAGAAACATCTTTTTCTCCAAAAGCAAGAGGAGGACCTGTCAGTGAAAAGAAAGTATTTTTACATTTCTTTAGAACACTGAGCTTGGGGGTGGGTTTCTGTTGGGGTTTTCTGGGCAAGGCAGGGGTGTGGGGTATTGGTGGGGGTTTGTTTTGTTTTGTTTGTTTGTTTTGGGTTTTTTTAGTTAATATCAGACAGTTACAGAAAGAGGAAAACCTCTAAATCTGGAAGACTACTCAGATCAACACGCGTTACTCTTTACTCAATAGCACTTTGTTCTATTCAATGCATGCTAAAATTACCCAGCACAGAGTGGTTTAACAAAAAAAGCTGTCACTAATTTAGTGCAGTTCTTCATTTGCTCTAATGAAGGACTACAGAAAATATCAAGACTGCTCAAGGAGTTTGCGCTACTCTCCTTTCCAGTTTCTTCTCATAGTATAGCAATTCAACTATTGGTTGAACAGTAATTTTTTGACACTGAGAAAGTTAAATTTTGGACAAAAAAAAGATTTTGGCAAAGTTAACAATATTTCATTCATAGGCATACACTCCTTACATTAACACGCTATTTGAATACTAATAATATCCTAGATTGTTGTAACTGTGCATTAACATTCTGGGGTAGTTGGTTTGGCTTTTTTCTTTTTTAAACCACTTGCACCTGAAGAGTACCATCCTATAAAAGATGAATCGCAAAAAATGCACTACAAAAACCTTTTGACCATCAACAGCTCACACTACACATATGTGCATACATTATTTATAACCTTTCATGTACACAATACATACGTAACAATTCAGAAAAAGAATTTATTTACACACAATTAAGTGCTTCAGATAAATATGATGTTTGAATTTGCAAATAGCCCTCTGCCTAAACATATGCAGCTTTTGAATTAAACATACCCTCACAGAAATCAGATTCATTTGGAACTTTCCCTTTTTTAAGTATCTGCGTATCTTCAATGTTCTCTTGCACAGTAGTTGGCTGAGAAGAAGCTCCTCCAAGGTTTTCAAGTAAAATTTTCATGACCACAGTTAGATCATCTTCACTGAGTGCAATCTGTGAAGTGATAAACCCACAACTTCATTTTTGGTGACAGTATTTCTTTCTAACACAGTATGCAAATGTTGAGAAGTAACAACATGCTGCTTCCACCATAAACAAGCTGTCTAGTCAAAATGATCCTGGCCAAAACACCCGAAATAATTTGCCCATTTTTCCTAAAATATCATTTGTTACTTGTTATGAACAGGAGTTACAACAAGAACTAACACTCCACATGATAAACACTTTCCAGTCTTGTAAAGGCTCTTTGCCTGCTAAAAATACGAGTAATCGACGATGATAAGCACTTAATTCAGTAATCCAGAAACAAAACCAGATAATATTAAAGGCAAAATTTACATCGTATACACTAAAGCAACTGCCATTCAGTAAGCCTTTAAAGAGTTAACGAACCTGAATCCAACTATCACATAACATGATCATGAAAAAAAAAAAGAAGCAGTACTAAGTGACAAAATGCAGTCACTTAGCCCGCAATACAGTGTTAGAATATTCTTTCTACATTTAATTTTTTTTACTGGTACTCCTCCACTATCTTAATCATCTGTGCTTCACCAATGCTACATTTGGCCACAGCACAGATACAGGAGTTAAACAGGGATCACGAACAACTAAAAGGCCCCCACAGCCCATTTTTACCCACTTAAATCCATATGATTGACGTAGGGAAAGAGAAAGTAAAGCCATCCATCTGCAAATATATCAACCATACTTCTTAACTGTTGCATACTGGAGATCCACATCTACCCTTTTAATTTCTAATAAATCTATTTAAACGCTCAAATAACCTGAATATTACAGATTAAACAATATAAAAGCTTAAATCTAGATTTTAAATGCTAATTCAACAGACAGCCTCAATGACTTTACTGACTGTTGAGTCAAAGGATAGCTCCAACAGACCCACAGAAAAATAAAAATAGGTTTTATTCCATTTGCATGCAGCTACACCAAAATTATTCATTATACAATATCAAAACTCCAATAGACCAATGAACTGGACAGTCAAGCTGGAATCTTTTAACATTCTGTAAAGAATGCAAGTTGCAACAAGTTTATAAGCTTCTTAACTAGGTTATTCTTACACTGAGAAAATATGTAACTTTTAACGTAACTTTGATTTGACATGGTATTACCTGCATTGGTTTTAGGTCTCCTTTGATACCAATTGTTGGGGTTTTATGATACCAAGTTGCTGCTAAATTTCTCTGGACCAGTAAAGTCAAACTCACAGGACACAGAATTTCAGAAACTGGTTGAGAATCTGTGGATATAACACACCTACAAAAGACAGCAGAAGCAGCAGAGAAAAAATGTGTAGTAGTTGCAGAATCCAACATAATATCATATAAATCTAGCAGAATTATGGGTATACTTCTTCCTAATAATAATGTGTGCTTACATGCACTTATGCCCAGGTATGCACTTAAGATGAACTCAGTTACTATCCTATCATTCCTCTCTTCCCAAGAAGTTTCAGAGATTGTGGACATCGTCCCTATCTAAAAGCACTCCTTAATTAGTCTGGGAGGGCGGCCTTGTTGGTTTTAGTATGATTTCATCACCTATCACCATTAAAAAAATATAACAATGCTGTATATAGAACACGGACCTGTTTTCTTTACAAACACTTTTCAACTCAGAAGAAAACTCCATGTATACCTTGATAATTTCAAATGAGTTAGCTGCACATCCATGTTGTCAATGACTGGAGGAAGAGGAGATTCATCTGAAGACACCAGCTTGAATTCATTCTGAACTCTGATTAAGCCAAGATCAGCTACCAAAGCATTATATGAAGTCGAAGACTCAGGAACAACTATAACTGGAGCTTTCAAGTTGACATCCATTAAGAGGCGGAAGCTCTTTTTAGCAAAGTCTTTCATGCTGGAAGCAGCCATTTCTGCTGCCTGGACAGTGACTGCAGTCAGGGCTTCTTGTGCCGTTTGAAAATTGTTTAGGAAGTTCTGTTGATAAGGTAGTGAAAAAAGTAAGAGTTCTATGAGAGCAAATTAGCCTCTTAAAAAAGGCAAGCCCCAGAAAAAATGTAAATTTAAGAAAAATACTAAAACTGTGGCAGAAAGATGAAACTTCTAATGCAACCATGGAAAAGAGAAAAAGGTTAAAGTCATGCACAAGCTGAGACATTGCTTACGTATTTAATTTTTAAGGTATTATTAAAGCTATAAACTCAATTCATAACTTGTTTTTTCATCCTCCTCCTTATTCATCATTCCTCTATAAAGCAGTAAAACTTAAGTGACACTTCTTCAACAAAATATTTCTATATGCTTGTGCATCAACTCACCACAAGGTACAAGTCACAAAGAACAGATTACATTTTATTTTATTAAAAAAATTTTTAATGTCAAGTAAAGAACTGAAACCAATGTCTTACCAAGAGAGACAAGAAGAATCTATGTAGGTAAATTATTTGGATGCAGCCTACTTTCAGAGACATTTTTCCATCCACCCTTGACATATCAGCGTAGGCTTCCCCTGCAGTAGCATCTGGATAAAGTGACACATGAAATCTAAACACTTCATCTCCCATTATGGAGACAGCCTAGAAGATTAAGTCCATATAGTTAAAACTCCCAGGCACTAATCTGTAATAGAATTATTGCTTAAGTTATCAAACAAGAAATATTTCCACAAAAAGATCAATTGCAACTTGCCAGCAATACTTGGACACGTATATGCTCAGCACAAAAGGAAACTAAATCAGCTATTCTATAGTATATCTTTTCTCACATGGTTATCTATAGTCCCTTTGCATTTAACCCATGCGACTCAAACACATCAATACAAACATGATTAAAAAGAATTTAATATTGAAGGGAAGCACGTTTTTCTTCCCTGAAATAAATTAAATTAAACAATGGAATTTTGCTTAATATTTGATATACTACATTGTACTTAGTATTATACAACACAGCAAACAAACTACAGTGCTATAAAGAACAAAGTCTTTTTGTTTGTTTACAATCTGCACAACATCACCTTTTTATGGACTGTTTTCGGATCAACATTTGTAATAACAATGTCCTCAAGTCTGGAGAAAACTTTAATCTTTTTAGGTTTCATAGTTATAGATGCATCCATTCCTGATTTGAGACAAAAGGAAGACGACAGCCATTTGTTCAAGTGCATTTATTAAATAAACACTTTTTAAAAAAAGAAGCATCATTTATTACTGGATATAAAGACTAAGAATAGCTTAGAATCCAGTATTCTACTATATAATAACCAATACTAAGCCCAAGACAGAAGTCATGACATTACTACATATGCCAGCATAAATGACTCCAAGACTAGGGTAAAAATTCCCAACACTATCTAGGATCTAGCTATTAAAAAAAGAAAGCTTGTGTTATTTATAATGTAGTGCCTTCATTTCTTTTAGTTTTACTCCACTTAAAAATTAATTGCCTTCTTTTTTAGGGTTAAACATTTTCTTGCCCCGCAGGCATTTTGGCTATTAAAATACTTAACCACCATCATATGCAATCAAAAAGTATTCAAACATATCTTACACAGATATCTGCAGTGCACACACTAGCCTTTCAGAAGTGAATGGAGAGGAGTACTATATATCTTGCTACAACCAGCTACTCTAATATTTAAATAAAAACCCCTTACCTTGTACTCTAATGTCTGCAATGCTACAGGTCTGATCACACACTGTAATACTGAATGCATTTAGCTTTGCAGTGAGTTTTAATTCACAGATATCATCACGGGCTGCATTACTGGACACTAGATAGGAAACAAGAGACAGACAAAAACTTCTTAAAGTCTATTTTTTAAAACAAATGTTAGATCATTTGTTTTGTACATATATAAACTATTCAAAAATCAAACTGCAGTTATTCCCTAAAAGTTACTGCTATTTATAGAAAAGTCACCAACTAACACAAACAGCAACCAAGACTATGTTTTCTCTCCTCATTAATACCTAGTTTTCACACAACAGTATGCTGAATACAGCGTACATTTCATTATTTGAAACTATCTCACATGAGAAATGTTCCTTTCTGTATAGAGTAGGAATGCCAATTTTGGTATATTAAGTGAAAAAAGTTTCTGCAGCAAATTGAAGGTGCCTGTAGAACACACAATCTAACAACCAGCCACTGTAAACTCAGTCCCAATAGATTTAGGATTAGAAAACCTTGCATTTCCCTAACACTACAAATACAAGGATCAACCACACAGGACCTGATGAAACATTCTTATGTAGCTTCCATAGAAAAATGCATACTATTTCAAAGTTATAGATACTAATTATTCAAATAAGCACAACACCTTTCCGTTCGTAACTTCTCTTTGCTTCCCCAGGGCTCAAGAATGTTTACTGTCAGCAATGTAAGCAACTCTTTAGAGCCTTCAGATTGGAAAGCAACAAAGTTGTAACACTGATGCTTTGGAAAAGCTTTGGTACCGTTCACTGCAATACCATTTATTCCACTTTTATTACAAAAGTCAGACCACTACCTAGGAAAAAAGCTATACTGACTAAGGAGAATTTGTAAAACAAAGTGACAGCAAAAACATCTGGTTTTTTTTTCTTAAACAAGATTATTTTCTCCCCAGGTGCATGCCTTGTTTTTCCACCAAATAGACTGCAATGCTGTCACCTGAAATGACATATCCTTTGAAACCAAAGGCTACATGCTGTTAAGCAACAGAAGTACAGGCTTTCTAATACCACATTACCTGCTCTAAGAGTACTTTCTTTTTCTTGTTCTTTTATTTGCGGCTTGTGGTCTGATGCTTTATCAGTGCTGGGAAAACCACCTGATGGAACACTGAATGTAAGAAAACTTATGATGGAAAGCAAAGCTTCTGTGTGTAGTACTATATCCAAAGATGAAAAAGCGACCTAAAATGAGGGCAAGGAGACAAAGTAACATTGTTATTTAGTAGCAGTCTATTGCATAACAACTCAGAGTTATTGTTGCAGAATTGAGAAAATAGTGTCTTGCTCAAGTTTCTCACCCTTTCAAATTTCTCATGTATCTCACCCTTCTATCTCCTTCAACTTAACACCGCACAAGCTCCCAATCAGATGATGGAGCTGCGGAAGTGAAGCTTTAAACTGCTACAGAGGAACAGTGCCAATCTAGAAACTGATGCTACATGTAGTTATGCTTTTTCAGTAAGCTGTCTTAGTTCTGCTGCATTTCATTGTGGACTATTGAGCACTCTGGTTGACACCTTCAGAAATGTGTATAGAGATACTTTAGTAGGTATGATACAACACAACAACAGTATAGAAGACTTGAAATCCAAACACAAAATACTCAAGCAGCAATATCTAGTCAGTATTACTTAGTGAAACCCAGCAGACTTCTTAGCCCAAAGCAACTCTTGATAAATGGTTTTACTGATACATTAAGGGATGTCAGCTTTCTTCACTCTAAGCAGTCCAGCCACTTCAAATTCCACATATGGCTGTCAAGAAGCAAGCTCCACCCACCACTACTACTTCAAAGGAACGATTTTAAAAGCAAAAGTCACTGAAGCCATGGAAAGCTACACATGAATGGTTGCTTTCGGGAGAAGTAGAAAAGGACTGATTGAACACAAGACCTCTGAAAATACTTGTTTGACATTTCACTGTTACAAACTTTCAAGTCTGAAACACAAGGCCTTGGTTTTACAGGCTGCAAAGTATCACTCCAGAAATAAAACACACCCAACCAGTTAGAAATATGTCCTTCTAAATTTAAACTAGCTAAAAATGTACAGCTTCTAGTAAAAAAAATTAATACACTAAATAGTTCATTAAAAAAGAGAAAAAAACAATTTTTTTCTCCTCCTGGATATCTCTTTGAAGTAGTTAAATATAAAGCAGTAAGCTCTAATGATGAAAGAGTCGTGTTTTTGGTTTTCAGGTTGGTGGGGGTTTTTTCCCCCCTCTTCAGTGCAAAGAGAAAAAGGGGGCTACTAACAAGTCTACATAGCTGTTACTTTTCAAGAAGCTTAAAAAAATTAAATACATCCAATACTTACATTGATGTTTTGCTTGGTGCTTCTGTAAGTAGTAACAAAGGCTGGTCCATCAACATCAGCCTAAAGGAAGAAAAATAAGCCCAAGGACACACTCAGTCTCTACTGAATTAACCAAATTCATTAACTGAATTAACTGAATAAACTCAATTTATCACACACAAACACATAAAGATTATTCCCATTGCAAAGGAAAACAAAGGACAAGAAACAAGTTCTCTAAATAAGGCACACAGTCAAGTCAACAAGAAGGTGTACTCGCAACATTCTGTTCAGTGACATTTTACAGCACATATTTTGTGAAAGTTCAACTGGCCAGTTAAAATATTTTCTCTTACCTAGCATCTATTTAAACTGGATCAATTTACACTTAGTACTCTGCCAGTTTCTGTATATCTAATAAAAATTAGGTCATTATAGATAAGAATATGAGTCGCCCTCTGATTCTACAACCTATCAGATTCCCAAGTATTCATGCAGGTTTTGAAAGGCATTTTTTTAGAAATAAAAAAAAAACCAAAAACCTCAAGAGCTCTGGCTCATACCACTCCTCAAATACTAGTTTTACCACCTGTAGAGAGCCACCTATCACTTACATAGGTAAAGACTATCTCACCTATTAAGTTTCACCAAGATACTTATCTGTATCATTCACAGAGAAGAACGGATACAAACATTTGGCCTCACCAGCAATTTCAGTAATTGTGTTGACTTATAAAGCAAGTACTACATGGAAGCAGTGGAGAGTGAAATGAAACGGTAAGCTGAAATACAGGTATTTGGGAGAAGACCTAGGTAAGTTTTAGATACAAATCCTACAGGTTTTAAAAGAAGCAAAAAAAAAAAAAAATTCTAACGCAGGCTAAGTATGGAAGCCTTATTTTACTCCCCATATAATCTTAGTTAAAAGGTACTGAAACCTTTATGTATTCCATTTTCAGAAGATGTTCATCTGTCTCACTTGAAGAATTAATAATGCAAAGAGGATCTCCTTTTGCGTCTGCAAATAAAGAAATAAAACTGTAAGTATTCCCATTCAGAAGCTTTACTCCACCTATGGAATGCCTCCGTGCTAATTCTCAATTATATACTAATGATATACTATTCTACAACATCTCTTTTAACTGAGAAGCTGCAGATTAAGCATTACCTTGTGAAATAGTGTATTCACTTTTTTTTTTTAATTAAACTAGTCAAAATTAACTTGGTCCTGAAATAAGATTCAAAATGGGAAACTTATTTGCATTCCTATCTTTAGGTTTTTATATTCAAAACCATACTTCTCCACTTTGAATACATGGCTATTTCAGCTATTACTTCAGTATCACTTTAAATTGTTACCTGACCAATCAAGGACACTGATCATAAAGCACAGATTCAGAAGCTCATCAAAACACTCTGAACACACAGAATACTTCTCAGGAATGACCATTCATACTCAAAGTAGGCAACTAACTCATATAAGTTAACTCAACCCAACTCCAGCAACAGGAGTAAAACTTGGTATCAGGCACAACAGATTAATCTGTATCACACAGGACAACATCATTAAATGTATTTGGCATGTAACCTCCTGCCCTTCCCCCCACCCCCACCCCCACCCCCAATTTTTTCTTTTACCCATGCTATCCTGTTGCTACAAAAGCTGATTGCACACACTGTACTGACTGCATACCAGTTTTGTAGAAGACTTACCATTTATTTCAATACATCTCATAGTAATTTTTTTCAGATATGCTGCTGCAGTCAATTCATGATTTTTAACTTTGGTTTCAGTTCCAAGCTGTAGCACAGTTAGAATATGTAATGGATATCTCTCCTTCTGAACCTGCTTCATCAAGGTTATTACAACCTTGAATGTGGAAATGGAAATAAGTTCACTATTTCAGTAAAGCTGTCCAGATGATAGAGCATGCAGTTATAACTGGGCATTATCTCCTCAACTAAGCTTCAAAAGTAGTATTAATATAGACATTTGCCTTTTAACAAAGAGAATCCACAACAGGAGTTTGTTAAAGATTCTTCCCCCCTCCCTCTCTGTTCCTCTTTGCCAAGCAACCAATCACTTATTAACTCCTTCAACAACAAAACAAAAATCCCAGGTCTATTAATTTGGCTAGAATTTAATTTTGTTGGCCTAGCAGTGTATCTTTACATTGTTAAGCTATGCTTTAATTTTGTAATCAGGCACTACACAGTGCTACATACAGAGTCTGAATATGGAAAAAACAGTTACTACAAATCATACTGGTCTGGAAAGAAGGGCAGTAGAGAACAGACAGCAACATGAATCAATCCTTGAATATCTGATGCTATGCAAATAATAATTAAGGACAGAAATGTTTCAACATTGCAATTCTTCATTTATAGAAGATATTAAGCATTACGCTGATTACAACATTGAAAATGAGAAAACTTGAGTTTCTAAATGTAGCTGAAAATTAAAGCAGAAGAACTAGGTATAGTTATTAATGAGCAATGCTAACTTTAATGCAATTATTTCATGAGGCAACTATCTTCCATTCTTGGGAACTAAAAATAGTGCATCAACCTAACAATTTACCACACAAGAAATGTAAGTAATTCCAGTTTGTCAAATCCCTTCTGCATCATTATGTGGCATACTCTTTGTACACTAACAAATGAGCATTCTGTCATTAATCAACCCAACGTATACAGTCCACAGACAATGTGGACCCTACCTCAGTAAAAATTTCCATGTAAAGCACGTGTATTAAACAATTAGAGAGTTGTTATTCACATATTATAACATATATATGTTATATTACAAAAAAAAAGAATTGTTCATAAGATATATTAAATAAGACAACACGGAGCACTACAGCCTAGCCTGTAATATGCCTCAGTCCCACCATTAAAAAAAAAAATCTTCACAGCCAAGTCAGCAAATCTGAAAGTCAGAAGTTACCAAAGGGACAAGCGATGCACATTGAATAGCTACATGCTGTTTGTTGACAGGTACCTCACCAGCCAGTTCCAATTGTAATTCTGCAAATACTGAGAAAACCCAAAACTTGGGATGGTATCAACTTCCTACCTGTCTACACTTCAGCTGTGAGACAAATATTTCTGATAACCTTAAAAAATCCCTAAGTTTTCTTGTACGATTTCATATCACTCACAGAGAATATGTTTCCCTGGTGGCCAGGGATAGGAGGAAGTTTCTAGCCTTTGAATGCACTCTCACTCTGCAATAGGATAGTTTTGAGTTTGAAGATGACTTTTTTTCCTGTCTAAAAAATAGGAACTCAGGTTTTGTATTGAACAAGAACATCCACATAGATTTAGTGGGGAAAAAAGTTACACACAAAAAGCCCCTGAAAACCAAAAACCAAACCTGCATACCTAAGTTGTTTGGTCTCACTCTTGAAAAAAAATGAAAGGCCATGCTGAGCTCTTCACATCTAGTATCTCAGACATCTTCAGAGAAGTACCATGCTTGGACAATTTCTTATGCATAGCTATCTTTGTTAATTGATTACTCGTGCACTTCACCAGTACTCCATCTACATCAGACTTAGTATCTCTAAGGGAACAATGCTAGTTCTAGCTTAACTATTTCACCTGGTTTGTTACTAAGAGAATCCTATGCAGTGTTATGAAGGATTAAGGCTTGATGAGTGCAGAACATGTAAAAGAAGTCTGGTTTTCCCTGTTCGATGTATTGTCTACGTTAAATATACTATAAATACAATCTCACATAATATAGACAAAAGAAAACAGCTAAAGAAACCACTGAAGAATCTAGGTCCTGGGGGTTTTTTCTTTTATTTTTGCTGGTACGTACCATCGTCATCTTTAAACAGTTAAAATGGATTTTATAGCCCACTACTTCTAAGAAAAAGACTTGAGTATGGATTCAGTAACAATAAATTTTACAGATGGATACATACCTCTTTGATTTCAAAATTAAGTAGCATATTGATTACATCTTCATTTAACGGTTTTTTTCTCTTTTCAGGCAGCATTCCTTCTGGAACGCTCTTATCCTGCACCAAAACTGATTTCTCCATTTCTTTAGTTTTACCTGAAACATTCAATAAATTAGTTAACTTTTGAAATTGCCACTGTTTGTTTAGCTCAAGAAACATATTGTCCTGGTTTCTGCTGGGATAGAGTTAATTTTTTTTCTTGGTGGCTAGTGCAGTGCTGTGCTTTGAATATGGTGTGGGGGCAGAGCGGTCATGGACTTTTTGGTTTCTCAGGCCTTGCTGCCAGGAGGGCTGCAGGGGCACAGGGAATTGGGAGGGGACACAGCCAGGTCAGCTGAGCTGAACTAGCCAATGAGGTATTCCATACCATGGGACATCATGCTTGGTATATAAACTGGGGTAGGGGCGGTCCGGGGCCAGTTGATTGTTGCTCAGGGACTGGCTGGGAATCAGTCAGCAGGTGGTGAGCAGTTGTATTGTGTGTCATTAGTTTTCTTATCTCCCTTCTCTTTGGATTTCATTCCTCTCCCCTTCTCCCTCCTTTTCATTATAACTGTTATTGTCATTATTATTACTGTTCTTTTGTTCTTATTTTATCTCAATTATTAAATCGTTCTTATCTCAACCCTTGAGTTTTACGTTCCTTTCTGATTCTCCTCCCCACCCCTCTAGGCGAGGAGGGAGTGAGCGAGCAGCTATGCGGTACTTAATTACTGGCTGAGGTTAAACCACCACACATACCCCATTCTTTCATTCATTTAGATGGCTTACATCCACCTAAAATAAGCTAGCAACACTTCCACAAGCAGGGCCTTTAACTTCAGAGCAAGCAAAGGAAATACAAACATGTTCTGTCAACAAGATGACTCTGACATCTCAATACCTTGCTAGTTCTACAATAATTTAGCTAACACCATTACCAGATTTTGTCTTGTGATGTTTCTACTTCTTTGAAGTATTAGAAGTGTGAACATTGTCCTTCCAAAATTAAAAAGTTTATCACTTATACATCACAGTTTCAGATCTAAGCTTACTTTCCAGATAATAAGCACTTTTCATTATTCCTGAAAGCTAATAACTTAATATTCATGACAAATTCCATCTCTGACCTTCCTTTAGCAGTACTGATTTTGCATGAGTTTGTTCTTCTGCTTCACCAAGGTTTTCCGTCAACACTTTGAGAAAGACATTCAAATCCTCTTGACTCAACACAACCTACAAAATTGTAGATCACAGTTCTCAGGAAAAACACACTGTTCTTTAAACTTATCGCTAGCTAACAAAGCAGAACAATGTTTCCTGGCAAGAAGAATGCTTATTTAGATATTTTGTTAGCAGCAGCAACCCTTAAATGACATAATGAAATTCTTTTAAGCACTTATTGTTAAAGGATTAGGAGATCAAAGAAGGTTGAGGCTTCTAAAGCTATATCAATATATACTGCAGCCTTTACTTAGTGCATCTGTACTTTTTAACACATTCCTGTAAATGACATGCTACTTAATATTTTAATTCTGGTTTCACCCAAGATGTACCTGGTATTTTCTTGCACAGTACATGCATTGCCACAGAAAACAACTATCTTGAGAGGTCATTCAAGGGAGATAGGAAGTTACGAAGCTAGAGTTACTAAGGCAAGTATTTGCCTACATTAAAATTCTTCTCAAGACTTTTTTAAAAAAACAAGCACTGAAAAAAAGACTTGCTCTGAGAACATGTCACAAAATCATTTAAGTTGGTCCTGCCTTATGGCAGGGAATAAACAAGATCACTTGACATCCCTTTCAGTTTTCTCTTTTCTTTCTCTCAGTTTAATATATGTACACAGCAATTTGGGTGTTTTATATGACACTTTCAAACCTCTACATTCACACAGGTGGGTTAAACTCTGTTGACATCCCTGAAATTCACTCCACAAACTACTTAAAGTTTGCAGCTTGTTACACCTTTGTGTCTTAAAAATAACATAAAAGTTAGTCTTATGTTTAGTATATTCACGAGATTCTCACCACGTTCTTTTCACAAGACTTACATTCATTGTATCCAGACTCCCCGTGATCTCCAATACCGGTAATTTGTGAAACCAAGTTGCAGATAGATTTCGTTTCACAGACAGGCTTAAATTAATAGGATGAAGTATTTGAATGTCTGGATGCGACAAACCTGTCTCCACAATGATCCTTAGAACCAAAGGAAGAAAAAAAAAAAAACAAAACCACACCGCACATGGTAGGCAAGTTAGAAGTTAAGTACGTTTGCAAAGTAACATCATAAAACCTCACATCTCATCTCTCTTCAGGCTTAAATGGCTTCCCGAGCAGAACAGTGTATTATTTTACTACTAACTTTTTTGCCCTTAAGACCACATTCTTTTAACACCACATATTTGACATTGTCACCAACCATGGTTTCCAAGTAGATTAATACCCTATGAAGTATTAATATTACCAGTTAGGTAAGCTATTACTTAGTAAAGCGCACTTTACCTAGACAGTTTCAGCTTCGTCAGCTGCACATCCATTTTGTCAATGACTGGCGGGAGCAAACTGCCTTCTGGAGACACCAAGCTAAACTGGTTCTGAACGTTAATCAAGCCAAGATCTATTACTATAGCGTTGGGGGAAACTGAGGACTGAGGAATGACTATAACTGGTGCTTTCAAGTTAATGTCCATTGAAAGTCGAAAACTCCTTTGAGCCAGGTCTTTTACACTAGTAGCAGCCTTTTCTGCAGCTTGGACTGTAGCAGCACTCAGTGCCTCCTTAGCTGTCTGAAAGTTGTTCAAGAAGGTCTAGAATAAGCAGTTGAAGAAAAAGGAGAAATGCCTGTAAACAGTTGTTTAATCTAAAATACTTTCATTTTACATCATCAACCACATACAACATCAACCACCAACTATGCTGCCGTGTTGAATTTTCCCTGGGGAAAGACAAATGTGTGCCTTCTGTCATGACCTCTAATAGAGGGTCAAAAATGTACTAACCAGTACAATCCACTCATTTTAAACCCATCTCTACCTTTTCTTCCTTGTTAGCTAAAAGATTCCTTCACCTCATTAGCTTCTGGGGACACATTTTTAGAGCCCCTCTTTGCCCCCACTGAATACTAATTCTTATTAAAGCCAGTACTGAACGACAGAAAGCTCACTAGTGCTTTATTGAAAAAGCCAACATTAGAATATTTGATGAAGGTACAAATATTTAGTGATTAATTTACAGTTGTCATAGCATCTAACCTTGCAGAAAGTTTTGCCTCTAATGTTAGCTCAGATATGTTTGCAATGAACTCAGGTTTTTGCCAGGGTGAAAAAGGCAGCAAACACAAATGCCCCAAAATACCTTAACAGCATCAAGCTTTTCTCTATTTCAAAAGAAGAGGATGGGAAGTGACCCACCTGCATTACGTTAGTTTTTTGAAATTCAAACTAGTTCAAGCTTAAAATTTTTTTAATAGTACACACAAAAAATTAAGCCTATCGTTTTCTTTCAGAAGTTTAAGTTATCACTTGTACTGAAAACACAAACAAAGACTAATTTGAGAATGCAGCAGAAACATACAAAGGGAAAAAAAGACTTACCAGAAGAGACATGAGAAATTTGTGAAGGTATACTATTTGAATGCAGCCTACTTTCAAAGATACAGTACCATCCACTTTTGACATGTCAGTGTAGGCTTCTCCCTCAGTAGCGTATGGATCTAATGCCAGATTGAAACTGAAAACTTCATCTCCAACTATAGACACAGCCTAGAAAGAGAGAAACAGTACCTACCAGCCATCAGCAGCTTCTAAAAAGGTACTTAATACAAAGAAGGACTAAACATATCATCAGCCTATCAGATGTACAAGTTAGGTTATTTATTATTTTTTAAAATTTTTTTGGACATCCATTCTTCTAATATGAAAACTATGCTTTACCATGTATCTTATTTGAAAAAGAGGTATTCATGACAAATCAAGTATTTTAAAACGAGTGAAATAGTATGTATTACATTTCACTTCTACACACACAAAAATAACCAAGAATCAAGTAAAACTAAAAATCTTGTAGTTTAGTACTTTTTTATGAAGGGTCCTTGAATCAACATCGGTGACAACTATGTCTTTAAGTCGGGCAAAGAATACAGTGTGACTTGGCTGAAGGAGAAGAGATGAGTCAAGACCTGTAAAACAAAGAGAGTAACAGTAGTATTGCGTAATGGAGGCAAAACTCATTTTCAGGGCAGGGGCACATGGCACTGTTAGGGGAGGTGAGATAAGTTACAGAAATTATACATTGCAACAATTATTTTGTTAATAGCTTGCTAAATTCAACAAAGAATTTAGAAAAACCTACCAAAAAAATAAACAAACACACTTGGTTTTCTCCTCTGTTTCCCCAACAAAGTCAGTCAGCTACTACACCCCTTGTTGAATGGACTGTAAATAAAAGCTCTATTCAATCCAAGGCATTTTTGTCTCCCTGTATACAAATCAGAATAATTAGAAGTAGTTCCCCAACTACCGTAACTTCTCAACAAACAAAAAAAAAAGTACTATAAGTTCTGGAACTAGATACTTTTTGTGTTTTATCAGACACAGAAGGTAGGTATATTGTCTAGAGTTCAAATCCAAGTCTGTACACTGTGCTGTCTGTTATTAAGCTTTGAGAATGTGACTATACTACTGCTTTGAACAAAATTAAATGGAAAAATCTCTAATACAGATACTGTCTCCATATCAATCATCGCTAGAAGTGAGCTACTATTCACAGAAAAATATTCTAACAATAATCCATCTCTTAATAAACAAGCTGAGTTAGTTTACTGAGATTTTCTGTCACAAAAGATGTTACCATGCTGTATTTGAACCCTTTTGCACACAAAATCTTGTGTGAACACATCATATGATTTAGAGATGGGCACGAGCAAGAGACTTTTTATGAACTGTATTACATATTCTGGTATATCACACATTCTTCAATATTCATACTAAGAGGGAGTTTTGGCAGCTATAGCCAAACTTGGAAGTGAAAATTCCCCCCCTGCCCCTCTCTCTCACAGAATTATTGATAGCGGCTCTGGGGGGTAAAAAGAATCAAGAAAATGAAACCAAAACAAGAAACGCAAACAAACCCTAAGACTTCAAAACCAAAGAAAGTATTTTTAAGGGATTTTTTAATCCCAAATAATCCATGTATATCAGAAAAATATCCAAAGCTTAGTGTAACATGAAAACCCACCCATAAACAAGCTCCTTCAAAACATCAGCCTAATTACCTGAAGAATAATATCATGTTTTTCTAGCTGGAGGCCAAAATATTATGACAGACTAGAAGACTGACTTTGAAAACAATGGTTGTACAGATAATTTTTTTAAAAAAATCAGATACTGAAAATTTACACCCTAGAAATGTCTTTTAGTCCAGTTATTAGCAGCTGCTTTGAAACTAAACTACTAGATCAGTTGCTACTAACAAAGAATTTAATACCTTGTATCTTGATCTCTGCAATACTCTTCTTTTCATCACAAATATTTAAACAGAAGGCATCCAGTTTGGCAAAAAACTTGAAGTCAAAGACATCCTTATCCTTGGAAGGTCTAGCCACTAGAAATGAGAGAGGGAGTGATTTGCAAGGTACATGTAATTCATACTTTCACTTAAACTCCTGAGAGTATTTGCAGATTGTTTTGGTCTAGGGGGGTTTTTTGGCATTCAGATGACTTAGTTCTGTTCCCTATAGTTTCTTTCATCACCACTAAGTCTGTAGCATCCCATCTTAGAGCAACAACCCTTCCTCTGAAGGCAACTCTACTGATAAGAGTAAAACATGTCAGCATCTCTTTGTAATACTATGTCTGATATTATTCCAATTTAGCAATGATTCTCTATCGGAACAATTTTACTTTTTTTAAATTAAGGGTAATTGCTGGGTTCAAAGGAAGTAAAATGCACAGTCTACTTATTTGTAACATTAAATCAGTAACTCAATAGGTTCACAGTAGTGGCTTTTTCAGGTTATGTAATATTTCCTATTCCAAGATCCTAATGTAAGAATTTTTCTCTTAAACTTCAAGCTTGTAAGAAATGGCAAACCCTGGAAGCCTGTTTCAGGCAGCCAACACCTGGGTTTTATGAAACCTAGTGTTAAGACTGAGAAGAATAAGGTGAAGTCATGCACAAGTGTCAAAAACTATCTCTGGGGGAAGACCAGAAGCCATCAGACCTCACTGATGGTGTGCACCTTCACTAAGAAAGAGCAGCAAAGCATTAATCCAAGAGCTCAAATATTTATGAACTTTGTTAAACCATATACAGCAGCACCTTCTTTTTCAGTCTGCAGATTCAAACCTAGGCCAATTAAAATTATATGTGGTTCTGAACATTCTTCACCAGGCACCTCATTTCCAGCACACCTGATGCTCGAGTTTTGCACTCTGTATTAAAGACACTGCAGTTGCTCCCCTCTGAGTCTATTTTGATATAAATTTATTTTTTGTTTCAGTGCTACACAAACAGCAAGATTTTAATTAGGCTAGCAAAGGACTCTACTACTTCTTTGAAAGTATATTTAAATTGCCTAGATCAATAACATAGCTTAATCAAAATACTAGATCTCCTTTATTTTAACATTCACAATAAGATCATGCTTCTGTTTGAGTCCTCTAAGCTCATAGAAATCTCATTTACTCAAACTCAAGTGTATTTATGAAATGGCAATGAAACAAGAATAGAAATCTCACCTGAAGACGCTATTTATGATCATAATCACTGTTTCATTTACTGTTTTTTTGAAATGAGTCCTCCAGCCTGGTAAGCCACAGTCACACGACTTTTGATTTTCACCCCATACTACAAAGCTAATCAGGTTTCTCGGGATTTGATCATTTTGCCAGCATGTCACACATCCTTTCAGAACCACGATTTTGTCAAATAGAACTGTACCTTTCTTCAGTCTAGTGTCATCTTCTTGCTTTTCGTCTTTATTTGGTGTGTCTCCACTACTTCCATTGCCTGATGGACTAACAGCTGTCAGAAAACTGACAGTAGACATAAGGGCCTCTGTATGCAGTAGAAGGTTCAATGATGAAAACACTACCTGTTGAGAATGTAAGACTCCATATGACAAAAAAAGTAACATTTAGAAGTCTAAGAGCTGGACTGAGGTGCAAAAGCATCCAATGGAATATAACAATTAGATTATTATTCTTAGATTATTTATTAGATTATTTTTCTTAGAACAGAAAAGCTGCATGTGTTACCAGCAACAGATCATAAAGGAAAAAAGCTTTCTGTAAAGCAGAAGAGTGATAAGCTTGAAAATAAGAAAACTGAACAACAACCCAGCAGCTGTAGCTGTTAACCTACAACCTCCTCAGTACAAAAGCAAAGTGATACAAAATTAATTTAGAAGTATTAAATGAGTAAAACACTTATTGTGGAAAACTGCAGTAAATAAGTGGAAAACTTCATTAGATGACTGAGAAACACACCTGGAGTAAGATAGTTTAACCTAAACCTGGATTCAGTCTTCTCAAGCAGTATGGTCTATCAAACACAGACTCACTCTTGAATGCTCTTGCAATAACACAGCACTACATGAACAGATAGCTGTCAGGTGTCTGCCATGTAGCTACTTGGTATAAAGGTATATCTCAACAAATCCACTAAGGGAGTCCAAAAGCTGAGTAAATCCCTGACATAGTTTAGTAAAAGTTACCCACTTGAATGGGCTTGGAATTGGAAAAAGAGCCCAAATGCAATACTTCCAGACATAGAAATCCCATTGAAGAGTTGCAAGGCAACACCTCATGATGTATGGGAAGTTGAGTTCTCTTAACATCTGTGTGATCCCATTGCATGAAGGCAGTCAACTCAGTATGTATATCAACCTCACCAGCATCAGAGTAGTAGAACTGTCATCCCCTGCTGTGGCTTCAGGAACTTTTTCTTGGCAAAAAGATTCCAGTATTAACTAGACTTCCCAGATGAAAACTATAGATACTCTAACACTATTAGATGCCAAGTGCAGTATTTCAGTCTTCACACCAAAAAACAGCAGGCAAAATAATGCCATAAAATTATAAAGGCAGGAAAGTACCTATCAAAGAAAACTGACTTTGTAGTTTACTTCCAGAATTCCTCAAGACACTGTTGTTCCCTAGATTGAAATCTGACTGAAAAATACACCATTAATACAACAGTCAGAACTTAAGAAGTTAGGTACTTGCTGCCTGAAAATGTCTCCCTATATTGTAATAATTTTTAAGAGATTAAATTGTCATTCTAGAGTTGACAGAAGTGATGGAGAGGAAAATGCAGCACTGCAGGAAGTTCCTCAGTCATATTTTGGAGTGAAGAATAAGAACATGCTCCCCTCTGCCCATCCTTGAAACAAAAAACAAACAAGCCCACATCAAAAAAACCCAAACAAACCAACACTCAAAAATGGATTTAGACTTCTTACTAAATTTAGCCAGAGTGCTGATTATGTGGTGCTCACAATACAAACAGATTATTTGACAGGAAAGGGAAAGAATTCTAGACCCCACTACATTTTCCCATACTGGCCATTTGAACTTCATGATCTCATATGCATGAGATGCATTCTTATATTAGTTTGCACTTTATCCACATGAGCTAGGCTACGCAGTTTTTCATCATAATCAAGAAAGAGACTAACATACTGCTTTTACATTAAGTCATATAAAAACTTTGAAGTACATTTTAACTCTTTAATTCTCCCTGCTGCAAGGCTGGGGCAGGGGGGGGACACATGACAGGAAAGCCGAA
>JAVJGI010000063.1:22064562-22098995 GCA_035590275.1 Ibycter americanus
GGATTTAGACTTCTTACTAAATTTAGCCAGAGTGCTGATTATGTGGTGCTCACAATACAAACAGATTATTTGACAGGTAAGGGAAAGAATTCTAGACCCCACTACATTTTCCCATACTGGCCATTTGAACTTCATGATCTCACATGCGTGAGATGCATTCTTATATTAGTTTGCACTTTATCCACATGAGCTAGGCTACACAGTTTTTCATCAGAATCAAGAAAGAGACTAACATACTGCTTTTACATTAAGTCATATAAAAACTCTGAAGTACATTTTAACTCTTTAATTCTCCCTGCTGCAAGGCTGGGGCAGGGGGGGGACACATGACAGGAAAGCCGAAAAACCGTTATTGATTCTTCCCTTCTAATCAAGCAAGCAAATAAAAAAAGGCAATAAAATGTGCAAGCACTCACTTGAATCATCTGTTCAGTGTTGTCAAATGTTGTCTGAAAGTGTGGCCCATTTCTGTCAGCCTGAAAATAATGATTCACATGAAGGATAATATTAAATTCCAAACAGTCACTGTGCTCTTCAGAAGATACAAAACAATCCACTAGCTCTGAATAGTAGGTTTAAGACTTTATAATATGTAAAAGAGCTTTAACAATAAATTTTAAAAGCTTTATGTATACCTTGATATATTCCACCTTCAGAAGGTCTAAGCCAGGTTTATCTGAGGAGCTAATTAGATGAATGGGTGCTTTTTTACCTGTAACATACCACATGAAATACACAAGAATTAGAGTAATTTCTGTCCTTTCAAAAGAACCAAAGAATTTGTGCCTTGAAGATAGGGATTAACTTTCAATCCCATTTGTTAAAATACACTGCACCACCAAATACGAATCACTGGTTTCTCTCCACTAAGTCCAAAATGGCAAGTCTGCACCCCTTCTCCATCCAAAGGTGGAGTACTAAGCTATTTATTTATCTAATAAGCATTATGGTGGGAGTCCAGACCTTACCAACTATGCCAATAGGACAAGCACAGCCAATGAACATTTGCATACCAAGTATTGTAACTGGAAAACTAGAACAACATCTGGATTTCAGTGAGCACAAGAGACAGGAGAGCCACAGTTTTAGACTAACTGATATATATATATATACACACACACACGCACGTATACTTCTCTTCCATTGCTTATTACCTCCAATTTCATAGTAATCCAAGTTTATTTTCTTTAAATAAGATACAGCTGCTAAATGATAGGTTCTGACAGTAGTTTCTGTCCCAAGATGCATTACATCAAATACAAGTACCACTTCCTCAGTTTCCTTTTGCCTGGTGAGTTCTACTAAAACCTGCATGAGCAAGAAATACACAGTTATACCATCTTTTCACATGTAGCATCCTCACCATTCAAAACAACAATGAAAAAAGCACAAAATTAATGCCTTGCCTGCTTTACTGGAAGTATTTTTATTATAAAGTGCAAAAATAGGAAAAAAAAGACTGTTTGATGGTGAGAGATATAAATGTCAGGGAATTATTTCAGGATTTACTCTTTGAAGTGACCTGCCTGGGTATTTACTTTGTTCTTCCAGTGCAAATTTCCCATCCCCTACCCCCATATTATGACTTAATACTATTGATTTCTACCAAAAGTACTCCAGCAAGGGGCTTTTTCACTGACTTTTTTTTAATACATACACACAGATGAAGTACATACATGTTTTGTTCATATACATACCATGTCTAAAAGAACCTTCATATACACACCATATACAACTCATACACAGAAATAGGTATGTATATACATGTGTATTTTCTTGTTTGGTAGCTATGCTTTTGCATCCACTAAATCTGGTGAACAGTGGTAATACAATATTGGAAATTTTTTTAAACAGTCTTTATGTATAAAATAAAAATAGAATTAGAAACATACCTCTTTAATTTCAAACTTCAACTGAAGATCTGTCAGTTCCTCTTTAGCAGGCTCCTTATTTCTTATTTCTCCGCCTTTAATTAGTGACCTGTCAGTTGGTTCAGAACTTTCCTCAAAATCAAAATATTCTTCTTCAGAGTCTACAGAACAGAAGTGACTTCCTCCTTAGTAAACTTCTTCCAGAAACAGTGGTAAATATCCTACCCTCTCTTTACCATTCCAATGGGATTTTAAACTGTATGAACAGTTCAAACCTAATCTAACAAAGTATACTTTTTAGATCTATACTGCTTTCTCACCCATTGGATCCAAAGTGAAGAAATTTAAAGCCCTACCAAGGTAAGCACTAGAGTTTAGCTGTATCATAAGATATTCAAGAACATATATAAGGAAAAGCAGTTATAAAGTAAGCTCCAGGAAACAAGTTACCCAGGTCACACTATAGGAAAGCTCTTCTCTAGAAGAAACACAGAAGTAAATGCTCAAATCCACAGTGTCAATGCAGTAATGTGCCATTTGTTATTCTAGTTCTGCATTTTCAGAAAAAGGAGAGCTTTGCTAATGCAAAACACTCAGGACAGTACACGTGATGTTTGTAACTGCCTATTGTCACCACATGCTGGCTGCTTAATGCAAGTGTATACATCCTTTAGACATGTCACTCACCCTTCTTATATGCCGACCCCAAAGTATGGGTCCTGAAGTGGCAGCAGCAATTAGTATTTGGCTAAATCTGTTTTTTGATTTAAGTTAATACTGAAATAACATGTTCCTCAATACTCTCTGCTAAAAAGATGTCTCATGGCATCTGAATAATTAAATTGGTTTGCTAATGACATCCTAATACAGTTATTAATAGCTCACTTACATTTTAAGAGTTTACTTATGCAAAATATTAATTAACAAAAAAAATGATTTTGCTTTTTAAACAAAGCAAGTTCATTATTCTGAGGTAACATCAGCATCTTCATCAAATCTTCTTATGCACTTCAAGTTAGAAATGATCATACTCATCCCTACTGTCCTTATAACATGCTTTAAGATCAATAGCAGCCTGAATGTTAGCTATTCTGTAAGTTATGCCCTTCTACTTTTACAAATGCATATCTGTAGCTTCTTACCTGAAATTATTTCTGCTAACAACTGGGGTGTATCAAGTAATCCTTTACTAACAACAGGAATTGTGGGAATAGCCAGTACCTAGAAGGAGGGGGAAAAGAAAAAAAAAGATTAAAAAAAGATACTATTTTAAAGTCTGTATAACTTGGTATGTTCAGTCATACTTTCCACTGATGAATGGATGTTTTACCTCGCCTCTCCCATATTACTTAGAAAAGTCAGTTTTGCCAATACTTACATTGAAACCAGCAGATTAGTAACAAAGGCTAAGCTAGACTCATTTGAATAAGGTCAGCATGTTCTGATGATAAGTCATAATGAAGACACTTTGCCTAACTCAGTTGGCAACAGATCTCTTATTTCAAGTGAAAAAGACCATAGACATTAGGAGAATTCACATGTACAATGATCACTTTAGTGATGTCATTGGGTTTTATTTCAGTTTTCTTATAATCAGCTTACCTTTGTGCTTGAAATTGACATAGATGACTTCTGAGGCAATGGAATGCTATCAATCAGATCAAAAATTGCCTTGATTTTCTGGTCAGAGAGTCTGACATGCACCAAAGGAAGTCCTCCTGACACTTTAAACCTTTTTTTAAAAAAATAAATAAAAAAAAAAATAAACTCCAAGACAAAAGAGTACATAACAATTCGTGATTTAAATCTTACTAGTATCTATACTCGTATGTAAAGATCCCATCACAGTAAAACTAGTGATTCTGCATTAAAAACAGGTCTTGGATTCAGTTTAAGCAGTACAGTTGGTAACCAGTGGAGGTACCCAGGGAACTCCCGGCCAAAACAAGTTTCATAAAAAGTGGTAAGCTACTTCTGTTTCTTACATTAGCAACTTCAAATTACGAAGTGTAACTGAACCTGTGGGGAAAATACAGTTTTCTTTCCTGTAAGTACACAGTAATGAAAAAGAAGTCCTTTCAACATTAACATATTACTTTGGCATCCTGGTATCTCTTTCCACCATCGATTTTGCCAACTGTACATGAATATCCATAGGCTGTAATATGTGCAAAGTTGATGGATGCTGAAAACGAGCCTTCTTCCAGTCTTCACCTGCAAACGTTCAGCAAATAATAGATAAAAACATCACCAGTTAGTTGCTCCAATTAAGGTATCATTAAAGTAATCAAATGGCATGACTAGGAGAACATAAAGAACCCACTCACAGACTAGAGATACCTAGAACAATTTGGACAAATTATTTTAAAAGCTTTTGAATCCACCTTCCGTAGTTCTTAACACTACCTTGCCTTAGCAGCCTAAAGCACAATTCTACCATAAAAAATATATCTGAACGTAGAACTCTAAAAAAATAGATACTCGGATAGATAAATATAAAACAGTAATCTAGCATTCTGTTGACGGCACAAACTTAAGCCCAAATGAAGTATTAAGGCCAATTTTAGCTGTATTTTCCTGCATATGATGGAAAACGTAATAGTTCTATGCATTTATGTTGCTTGCTGGCATCAAAGTAAAGAAGCAATACACAAGTCCAAACAAAAAGCAAGCAGCTGTTTGAAGAGAAACTATTTTTTTCACAGTTTAATAGCAGACATGTGCTACAATCTATGTTTTAATTAACTAAAAGGTTTGCCTTTTTTCTTTAAAGAATATATTTATTTATTACAGGTAGGTAGCCGTCACCAATCTTTTGAATAAACAGCAACTATGTTGTTTTGTTACCTGTTCTTCCAAAAAGAAGTTGCACGTTTTTTATTTCCACATCGAACTTGTCGTAAGCTTTGTCCATAATTTCCTCTAAAGATGAAAAGCTAGAAGCTTGACTACTGCCTTGATTTATGCTGTTCAGCTGAACATATAAAGGACAAGATAAAGTTAAGTCTAAAACTTACATACACATGCTATTAATTCTAGTGACAATAAAAAAGATTATTCATAGGAGTTTATGATTGACATTTGAACTCTTAGAGAGAAGAGATTTAATTCATTTCACACTTCATTTATCAAGAGTAAGTAGGGGTTTTTGTTACTTCTATCAAACCACTTAATTCAAGTTATGCAAAAAACCTTCATATTAGTTTACAAGTTCACTGCTGGAGTAAAACTAAAATACTTAATCAGTCAGGTAAAAATCAAGTTAAATTATAGTAATCTTTCAATTTTATAGGAACAAGTGAATTAACTCTCAAACTCCAAGAGAAAAATTATATTCTCTTTTATTATTAATAAAATATTATCATTTTACAAAAGGAAGAAACAAAAGTTCATGTGTTTGGCTGAAGAAATGAAAGACATTAAATGATAAGCTACTACAATCATGATTACAAAATGAAAATGTTTCCTAGGGAGATTTACTAGTAAAGTATGTCAGAGACAACTTAACAGCTCTGAACATTGATCAAAAATGACACAAATTTATTTGGTAAGAAATACAGTAAGTTAAAAACACATTCACACAGATGATCCATCTTTGCCTTCTGAAAACAAGATAGTTTTAAATGACAGCTATGTTAAGAGAAAAGAATATTTTTTCCCTCTGAGCCTGTAAGAGAGGTCATTTATATACCTGAAATGTACCGAAGTCCAAAATCAGCAAATCTGATTTTTCATGGTAGAAACCCGTCTGTGGAACCACAAGGTAGGAAGGTTTCAGATTAATCTTCAAGTCAAGGACTTTCCTCATTTCAATAATATGAGCTAATCCTTAAAATAAAAAAGGACATTAAAAGTGAAATGGTATTCAGAAGTGTAACATTTGTGCCAGTCAACATACAAAGAGATGCTATTTATCTGAAAGGTAACACAACTTGAGTAAAGACTTACTTTTGTAATAATTCGACTGATTTCTTACTGAACCCAACGCTCCTTCCCACAAAACACCCACTAATGCTCCAAATCAAAAACTCAAAGAAAAAAGCCAATCATACTAGTTGGCCAGCAATCAAAACATACAAAATGTGTTTAGAAAATCATATAGAAACATTTCAAGACATTCAAGGGTTCACCTCAGGTGAGATCTGCTATTATCTTACCTGTAGCAGTTCTTTCCTTGATTTCTTCCAGCTTCATTAATGTGGCTGATGTTAATCTTTCAAGATCCATTCCCTTACTTGTCTGAAAGAATTCCACCATTGCATTTATTGTTCTCTTTTCAAAAAAAAAAGAGAAGACAAGAATTACCAATATAGACAAAAGTCACTCGGTAAAGACTCAAAAATAGATATGGACAGAGCAAACAGAATAGGGCAGAGAAAAAAGAATCAGAAGAATGGTTAAGAGTTCTGATTACTACTCACTGCATCATATTTTATTTCCACAGGCTGTGATTCAATAGTAAGGCTCTGGTCAGCAGTACTATTCTCTGGGTTAACATCAAACTCTATCTTAAGTAGAGAAGACTTGCTATCTCCTATGGAAGCCACAAGAGATGGTACCATGTTTTCTTGTCTCAGGCCTGTAATGTACCAGTTTTCAAGCTTTGCTTCAACCCTAAAGATGATGAATAATTAAATATACTTAATTAGAACACAGAACACAGTTCCATCTAGGAAAGACAAGCAAGATGAGAAAGCCTTTGATAAAGCCAAACCTCACTAGCTTCACAGGACTAACCTACCACATGGTTAAGAAATTATTACATTAAGAAATCGGAAAAATAAACAGGAGGCAAGTTATTCACAGCAACATAAGGGTGATGTTTTCTTCTTACCTTCCGTTATCTGGAAGGCAGACTGAATATAACTTTCAGCTCATGTTTATTAAGAGAATCAGTTGCAAGAGAAAAGAAAGGCAGAATAGTTATGCTACAGGTGAAAGAGTAGGAATGTTAACTATTACATACTGATTTCGAACACAGTTATGGATTTGTTTTGGTTCAAATGGGTATACCTCACTGACAGCTTCTCTGACAACAGTGTTAAGTGGATTCAGTAGAAAAATGCCTCTAAAAGAAAGCCATGTGAACACAACCAAGCTGCACAAACTTCCTTCGTCCTTGTAAGTACCTTTAGATACAAAAATGATTTTGGGGTCCTGGGTCTCCACCACTGGAATCTCTGACTTAGGGAGGCAATGTGGTTTGGGCATAATCAGTGTCACAAGCCTAGCTCCATCAAGAAAACCTAATTGTGTTTTTTCAGAAACTTAAAATCAACAGAAGTATCTGTTCTACTGTTTCTGTCTTGCTAACTAAATTATATGGCATGCATTTATGTAAAATATTCTTAAAGCTCTTTTTAGTTTTGTGCAGCATTCAGGCTGCATCTTTAATATTCCCCAAAATGGTTTTTAGCAAAAGTATTTCTAGAGTCAGCAGCTGAGCTGGTGCTCTTATGCATAAAGTCAGAAAACTAAGGAACTGCAAATGAAAGCGTGAAAAGTGCAGACTCATTTACCAGGCATTGAATTTCCTATTGATTGACTATATAAACCAATAATTTGTGTTCAGTATTTCTGGTGCGCCCTCTCAAAATACTGGAAGGACTCCACTTCCTAACTTACTGGTTAATCTCCTACACACACCACACAGACTTAGTTTTTCATTTCTGTAGGAAGCAAGCAACACACTCAGTAGCTTGGCTGGACTCTGCTAGCCTGACCATTTCACACTGCTTAGGTATCACTTCCCAAAAGTAACATTCAGCACTTCAACATCTGGATTCAAGAAAGAGCTTACTATTGTTTATGAAGACTAACAATAGTATTCCTGTCTTCATTCTGTTCTATGTTACTCACCAAATTACATGACTGTAACTTTTCAGAGTGTGACTGCAGAATGCCCATAAATTTAAAAGTCAATATACAACATAATGCACTATCCAAAAAAAGATTTAAAATGGGGGGTGGAGGGGGTGGGCAGGGAACATGTGCTGAAGATGTTTTTACAGAAAGAAAATAGCAATCCGATTACTTAATGGCTTGTGCTCCTGGGCGCTGTGATATTTTGGTACTCAGATCAATTATCTGTACTTTAAGAGTTTCTGCCGCATTCTTGTCTTCTTTAATTGTAATAGAAGTGCTTAACAGCTTCAATGTCACAACATGGGCAACATACTAGTAAAAAGGACAGAGAAAATTTAAGTTAGTCATCTTGATGTGAATAATTTTTCAGAACTCCTAATTTCAACACACCTAACAACGTATTTAAAGCTACTCCAGTCAACTAAGGTAAGAAACATATCCCTATGCATTAAGTGAAGTATAGAGTCTTTACTTTCTTTCAACCCTTCTCAGCCATTAGTTTAAAATAAAATAGTGTACTTCAACAAATGCAGAGCAGATACAGTCTGTATCTCTTTGCAGGTTTCAGGGAAGGTGGTGGGTTTTTTTAAAACCATGAAAGCAAATGTGGCTAAACTACACTCAGTAGACAGCTAGCAAGATCAACCCAAAAAAAATCATCATAACCCCATTAAACAACTGTATTTTGTAAGACACTGCATGTATGCCTTTGTTGTTCTTGCTGCTGAATGTCATGTCTAAACCTTGCCAAGAAAGGGTTTTGGCTTCCTGACACATGTACCATTTTATGACTGTGTCAATCAGCACCTTAAGAATCAAATATTTCCTATCCGAATTTGAAGCCTGCACCTTTCTTCAGGGTACTGAGGGAGATGAAAGCAGCTTTACACTTAATTTGTCCAAATTAAAAATCGAAGTTTTTCTACACAGGTAAGCAAGGAAAGCATGAAACAGAGAAAAAAAAAGCACCAGTACTGGGCACTGTTTGGGCTGTGTCTCCTCTTTGTTGGCAGAAGCAGCTTGCTGCTGCTCTGCTCTTTTCAACTTGACAGGAACACAAGTTCATACAGTAGTGCACAGGCCTCCATGCTGCTACTCAAAGAATTCTGAACTTCACTCTGTGAGGTGCATGTAAGCTTATGATAATCAAATTTAACAAAAATATATAAGGTTGGAAAGTTGGAGTGTTGGGTTGGGGAGTAGGGAAGCCTTCTGGGAGAAGAGACAACATCCTCCTTGAAGGAAATAGTCTCAGTGTAAAAAGTGGTTCTGTCAATGATGAGCAACTTAAAGCAGAACCACCAGTGGTGTTAAGATTTAAAACAACAATGTAACAGCACTCTCAGAAAGTAAGTATACTGAGAGAAACCTGACCATTTCACATTTTTTTAGTTGTCTACTTTCTAGCTTTCTTCCTATAAGCCCTCTCAAGAATGCTACACCTGTAAAGTTTTATCTTTTATTTCTTTGCTTAACAAGCCAAAAAATGTCTGTCACAAAAACGTTTAATTTTATGCTTTCCTTTGTGTAGTAGACAAAAAGTACTACAACTAAAATCTCCTAATATTAACCATTAGGACAAGTGTTTTAATAGAAACATAACATGATCCTTCAAAAAAAGCATCCCTGAAAGTTATAAACATTGGGTCAAACAAAATAATCACATGCTAATGTTCACCTTTTATATAAACAACAACTATTCAATTATCAAAATCAAACTGACTTTGGATTTTAAAAAACAAAACCAACAAACAAAACACCAACAAAAAAAAACAAACCAAAAAGACCATAGACTAATTCAGTTTTCAACACAACAGGTAGCAAGAAATAGATGCACTTAAAAAGCTAACATGGAATCTTTTCTCATGTACAGTTAAGCTTTTTTTATTCTCTGCCAAGTTGCAAATCCACTGTCCAAATTAGGGTTGTGCACAAGGCAGAACACCAGCAAAGAAAACACTAGCCATTTCTTGTGTTCTCTGAGTATTTCCTTATTATTAATATTCTTCATACATTCAACATATTTGACTTGCACTGACACACAGTCGACTGCTTATCTTAAGGCTAACATGCATCAGAGAGCGGTTTTTTGTGTGGTTGGTTTTCTGCTTGGTTTTTTGTTGTTTTTTTAAACCATCCCCATAAGAAGTTGCTTACCTGCTTTGGTAATGAAAGGTGATGGGAGCTGTCACTATATCCAATAGCAGTAAAAAGCTTAGCTTTCTCTTCTGGTGTCATTAGCTCATCAATAGCTAAAAACCAAAAACCCACAAAAGCTTGCACCTTAATTAGTAACGATAAGCATTTTTTCCTCCCATTTGTTTTCTACTGTACTTAAGTTCTGCTGACACATTTCTTTAATTCTTCATATTACACTAAATTCTATATTGTAAAATAATGTATGCAGAACCAGCCTTCATATTTGGCACTACATACGCAGCACAGGAATCAATATAATTTACATTACGAGAGTACCCATAATTCCCAGCGATGGAAACAGCTTTGAGGAGTTCTACTCGAACAAATCTCTGATCCACACAGCAAATCACCACAGTACAGTGTTCCAGTTGTCACCTATTACACTGCAGCTGTAAGTTCTATACTCTTCTCCTTACCAAGGTTCAGAAATGCTTAAGGCCATTTTAGAAGTAAGCCTTATTTGCCAGCTCAATATTCATTAAGCAGTACTATGAAATGGATCAATACTACATTGCACTGCTGATGCCATACTCTCTTCTGCACAGCAAGAAGCAAAACATACTGTAACTTTCTTCTTCATGTGTATAGCAGTTAGTGCATAACAATCTATACCTACTTTCAGGAACAGGTGATTCTTCATCTTCCTTTTTCCTAGATTCTCTTTTACCCCAGAAACCACCAAACCATCCTCCACCTTTTTTTTCTACTTCAGTCGTTTTCTTCTTCAATAGTTTTTGTCCTGATCTTATTGTCTACAAACCAGACATTAAAATACATAACTAATAGAATTACTGTATATTTCGCTTTTCTGTAAATAATGCATATTGAACAGACATTTAACTATGGACAGCAACACCACCCCACAAGGGATTAAGAGCACTTTGACTCACCGGACAGAAGCAAAAAGAAGATTGGGTGGGAGGATGCACATGGAAACAAGCATGTGTTACTTTTAGTTTGGACAGCCTTTTTCTACACATTTCACTAGCATTTAGACTACAAAAAGGCAGGAACCACATGAAAAGACAACATTTAGGAGGATACAAGAAGCAATTACATTTCTTAAATCTAATAGTAACACACCTAGTTTTCCCAGATAACAAGTGACAGGACGAGAGGAAAAGGCCTCAAGCTACGCCAGGGGAGGCTTAGATTGGATCTTAGGAAAAATTTCTTCACTGTAAGGGTGGACAAGCACTGGAACAGGCTGCCCACGGAAGTGGTTAAGTCACCATCCCTGGAGGTGTTCAAAAAATGCACCGATGCAGTGCTTAGGGGCATGGTTTAGTGGTGGACTTGGCAGTCCTGGGTTAACAGTTGGACTTGGTGATCTCAAAGGTCTTTTTCAACCTAAATGATTCTATGGTACCAAGCAGATAGCAGTAACACTGTGCACACACACTCATAGCTTTTTGGAACTGGTTTCGTTTGGAAATTGATTTACTCTTGTCCTGGAAGAATAGAAAACTTACCTTCCCACCTCCCTATCCTATCATACTCATCAGCACAAGTTTTTTCAAGATGCTATCATGACAAAACCATCTTATTTGAAGTCTTACAGTTTTATTAAAAAAAAATTATTTCTTACCTCAACTTGTGCTTGTTGTCTTGCTAAGATTATATTGAAGACATCGAGCTTTCTTTCTAGGTCCTGTAAAAAGTGAATGATGAAATCATTTGCCTCAAACACATTTAGAAAAGGCTCACCACTACAAATTCTCTACCAGCTCCTTTGTATTTATGCAATTTCTTTCTAGACTTGCTCCTTCCTTTCGAGGATATACACCACCCACCCCCAAAGTTCACTAGAAGATGAAACCTGATGTTAGGCAGTCTAATTTTTTTTTTTAAATAGATTAATCTTGTGCTTCATTAAATGCATCCGAGTTCATTAATGCGCAACCAAAAAGGGTTTATTTAAATGGTACTTAACTAGTATTTTCTGTATTTCCACAACAGATTATGCTGAACTTCAAATTAAAAGGGTATTTCCACAGAACTCTTGTGCTCTTGTAAAACCATGAACCTTGACTACTGTCACGTACATTTGAAGAATTACAGGGATCAAAATATACTTTCTCCAATGAGGAAAAAAACCCACATACCTGAATCTGCCTCTGTGTTTCTTCTGACAGTTTACTCTGTGTCAGCTTGTTCTTGTACGTATTTTTGTAACTCTTCAGAAGCTGCCTATGCTGTTTTATGTTATTCCATGACCACATTCGAGTATGTCTTTTGATGTGAACTTCAAGAACACTGTTACCCGCATATTTCCACCTACAATAATGCCACACTTTTGAGCAACTTTCCATTTCATTTGCGCATTACAACTTGAAAGTTGCAGAGGTAGTTTATTAATATGCAAACACTTCATTTACCACTTGTCATTTGAGTAACTTTGTTTATAAAAATTTTAATAGTTTCAACGCCACTTCTGAAAAACAGACTGAGGACTTATATGTAATGCCTGAAGAACTATAAACCTGCATTCTCTATTGACTTCTGTGTGTTTGCAAATTTGGGCTGTAAAAGCATTAAGTACACTTCAGCACTTTAATAATCAGCATCAGTTAGTACTTAAGAAAAAATGCACAAAAATGTGTATCAACTCAAAACTTTAAAAATTACAGTTGACATACATGCCTCCCTTGTAATATATTTGCTCATTTTTTTCTTTAGTTTTTCTGAAATTATATTCTAACCTCTAGAGAGAACATCAGCATTTTGTTCAGAGATTTTGGGGACCAGTGTTAGCTTTGCAAGTCAGATTTTCATCACTTAGTTCTTTCACGCATTCTCTTCTGCAAGCCTTTTCTACACGGCTATGCAAAGCTCTGTGAAAGTTAATAATGATACATGTGATCTAGTTTTAAAACTACATTTAACCACAAAAGGAGAATGAAGAGACTGGAGAGGACTCCAGCATCTCCCAGAGAATGCATGAACATACACAGCTTACCATTGTCTGGCATTTTTATGGAGACACACATTCGGCCTAAATCTTCTGTATGGTGCATTGCGAACCATGTAATCTATGGACTCCAGAAGGTCTATCATACTGAGGTACTGAACACAGAAAAACAAGTTTCTTAGCAGAGGTTTAAATTTTCTTGCAAGCAGTGCTTAAAGTACATGTATACCATGGTCTTCAGTATTCCCCAAACTATACAGAAATTTAAGCCTATGCTTAAATTTTCATTAGTATGTAAAAGTGGACCAGCTACACTCATTGCTCTGAAAGGACACCACTATATGAGCTTCCGGTTTCCTTGAAGGACAAAACGAATTTGTATTTCTGCTGCTAGTCTACTCAGCACAAAGTCTCAGGCTTTCACAAACCAACTGTATTGTCTTCATTAGTTAATACACATTTTCCCCAGTTTTAGAACTGCCTTTGCATTATCAAACCTTATTGGTACTGTTCTGAACTCCTATTACACTCTGACATCAGTAAGAACTAAAATGCCATCTAGGAAACTAACTGTAAATTATCACTGAATAAATGAAAACACTACCATTGCTGGGGAGCTATCTAAATGAGTTCTTTTATACTTCAGCGGGCTTTGTTGCCAAAGCCAGTATACTCCATTCCTTCCCACCCTTGCTTGTATCTTGGCAGCTCTGCAGTTATAATGTCAGCTTACAGTTTTATAACATAAAGGCTACTCATATGAATGATTCCATTCTGTATGTGAAAGCAATGCTAGTGGAAGGGCTGAACACAAACCAGGTGACCCCCAGAGGGTCCACAGGTAATAGGGTCAGAGTGTCAGGATCTAGCACCAGGAAGTAACTGTTACACAAAGGGAAACTGATCCTACACTTTTCCGACAGTTACTGCTGAACAGTTTAGGCAGTCGACTTGCATATAAGCAGAAAATTCCCAGAGAAAAATGTTTTCCAACAAATAAGTCCTACAGTTCACCACAAAGTCTGAAACAGGTGATAGGAAATACCAAGCCAACTTACCTGTGGCTTAGTGAATTCAATGACAATTCTCTGTACTTCTACATTACAATCAAGCTTGGGAGTTTTTAATTCTACTTCTGCATATGGGTTGATATAGAGTCTTGCAGAGGCTGATACTGGTCTAAAAACTTCAAGATACAAAAATTGAGATTAATTTTATGTTTACAATTAAAGTATGGGAAGAGATCTTAGAAGTACTGATTTCCACTGCCTGATATATCAACCACTTCATACAGATAATGTCTATGCTCAAGACCCACAGAATTGGGATGCAATTCTTACCAAAAATTACGATAGTCCAGCAGTATTCAAAAAGCATGCAAGCTCTAATATGTTCTATTATGTTTAGGTTTTCCTAAAATAAAGTTAGTATGGGCATGCCTGCATGATCAGGTCAGGCTGTTGTATATGAACATGCTCAGAACAGTTTATATTCACTCTCCTAGCTTACTTACTGTACTGGTAGTCTTGCGGCTGGTTACCACTACATGGAATTCCTCTTTTCAGCTGATCCTGTAAAGGAATATGATAGTGTCTAACAATTGCTGAAGTGCATTACTTGTTTACAGTTCTCTAAGCTTCGAGTAGACAAACTTAAGTTCACGTGTATTCTGCAAGGGCCTCCTCCACCTAAACAGGAAAGCTAATATAGCACAAGCACTTCAGAATGAAGGCTTCAGATCAAAAAGAATTCTAAGTTTCTTCTATCAAGTGGAAGGTTAGTACAGTTTCTATTCAACTTCTGTTTGAATCTGGCAATAACTAATGCGTGTTAATTTAGAAACATACAGTTTGTGTACACCCAAACACGTAGCATAATAGATCAAGCATTTGTTTTTAAACTTGAAAGTACCAGGAGTATCTATCCACATTCTATCCTTCCTCATTTTTAGCACATAAGGAGGCCACTTGAACCTTCTGGAATTCTGCAGGTATGAGAGGAACTGAAGGCATAAAGAAGTCAGGAAAATAACAGAATAGCCCAAGAGGCCTAAGAAATATCATGCTAGAACCAAGCCTTAATTCAAAATGAGGTGTGTCTGATGTTACAATTCTTCGGCACTCTATTGAGATTGCTGTATTTATGCCCTAACATTTTATCTAGTTTCAGAATTGCAACAGCACAATCAGTTAAAGCAGGAGACGTGCTTTTAGGAAGATGTACATATGGGCTATTACATGATGGTAGATGAAGTGCTTGTTTCCATTATATTTTATAAAGACTATCAATATTAAGAATTGTTTTTATGAGGAAAATATTTTGTAACTACAAATTTCTTCAACCTAATCCTTTTCCCAGTTCCTTATTCAAAACCTGGCTTGTATTTTGTAACATGTACACCTGCTTATTGAAAATATTTGTATTTCAACCTATTTCCCGTCTGCTGATATGAATAAAAGTTAAATTTCAATGAGATTAAGTATAAAACAGCTAATCTCACAACCAGTCATATACTCATGTTATTTAAATATGAAGACTGTTGTATGAAAGTAACAGATTGCTACAGATTACACAGCTTATTCTTACTACAACATAGACCAATTAGCTACAACGATAAATCTGATTTCCTGATAATGCTGCTTAGAATAAGACCAAAATAGCCTGTTTGGACAGAAGACCTAGCTCTCCACAAAAAAAGCTATACTAAAAGTTACATATAAAATGTATTTGGGTATTTAATACACATAATGTTGCTAAACAAGACATCTTACTTGCTATCTGTTCAGTTCCTTTATTGATTTTAAAATTCTGAAACAGAGAGGACTTAACAGGTGGGAGAATACACAACTAATCTTATGCTCATGATAAATTCTATTCTTCCCCAATCTTCCAAGATGTGTTTTGAATTTATTCCTGCTCTCCTCCTCCCCCTTTTAGGCACAAGGACATAAAGATGACTCATCACAATTGACAAATTTAAACTACCAGAAGTCATAAAGCAGTCCAAAAATCCAAACAATGGAGATGATGCCAGTATGCAGAATCGTACTAGTATACAGCACCAAAACTGCTACAGATTTCAAGAGCTGGAAAAACTGCAAGTGGTGAGATGGCTCAAGTTAGTAGGCAATCAGAATACGGGATACTGTTTGCTACACACTGGAATTGCTCTGCCTTGGCACTCAAAAGTTTACACGCAGGACATGCCACAGGCTTTGGGAACAGGCAACTCCATTTTACAGTCAGGGAGGGCAAAATTCCCAATTCTTTCAGAAAGGACCTGTTAAAAACTTGCTTGATGATGGAACAGAAAGCGGTACTTCCTGATACAAAAAACTTAAGTTCAACAAAACTACACCAGCATCTTCACTTGCAGCTTGTTGATAGTAAGTGGAAGTCTTCTTGAAAAGGGCTGAGATCTAAGCTGTCACAGTGTCAGTTAAGCCCACAAAGCCACCTGTCCACAAGCATGTCAAGGACTGACTCACAGATGATCTTTCTGACAGTGCTGGAATAACACATCTGAAGCACCAAGACTTCTGTTGCTGTCAATTCAAACCGTGTTTACGTTTCACTTCAGACTGACATAAAACAGAGAAAACACCCACAGACAGGTAATTCTGAGAACTCCCATAGCTAAAGTAACTTGGCTATTATTAAAAATATGTACGCTTTTCCACTCAGCTGAAAAGGCAGAAGTTGAAGTTCTCTGAGGAAGTTTAGCTCTTTAAAATACAAAGTGAGACACTGGAGGTAGGAAGAGAAATCAGCATATCCTTAATATCTTCTACATCCAGTGAATTTACATCCCAACTTTGAGACAACAAACAGTGCCCTACAAGGGATCCAGAACAAAAATAAAAGGACTTAAGTTTCCAGTTTCACATAACAGACAAGATTCAAAGAACTTCAAACAGACTGGCTGGGATTAAGCATAGTTTTGATTCAACCTTCCATACTAATACCAAGCTCACCAGGTTAAATGTATATTTTGTTAAGGAAAGAATAAATCAAAAATAAAGATACCTGTAAAAGATCAGCACAGAAGAAAAAAATGAAACAAGCAGTATTGTACAAGGACACACCGAACACCTGTATAACCTTTATAAACATAATGGGTCAAAAACGTACCATTTTTGCACAGAGAGCACTTATTCACACCAGAAACAGAATGCAGATATACAGACAGCATACACTGTGCATCGGTTATTCTCCGCAGCAAAATGAAATGAGATTCAGACAAACTAACAACAGTAATCAGGCATATGCTATTCCATGCAAAGTGACATGTTTTCATAATGGTTCTGAAGTTTACTTCCAGAACCTAAAATATTCAGTACTTTACTACCCAAAAGCTCGCTAGCAAGCTTTTATTAACTGTTTCTCATTACCTAAAAATGAGCAATCTTAATCACACAGAAGAAGTTGCCATCTGAAATAAACTTATTAGTAATAGTGTTTTTGCAACTTAAGACTCCTCTACTGTCAAACAGAAAGAGGATGTATGCTCTCAGCCACAATTTACATCTGTATAACTGCCCTATTCATAGTGCCAAAGTTACCAGTTCCTCTTCCGGGAAAGTAAGACTTAGAGGATAACACAGCAACGAAATGAAAACAAAACAAGTACTTCACACACTTAACAATATTACAAATTGCAGTAATCCACTACTCATCCAGCTAACAATAACTCAAAACATGAACGAATCAGAAAAGAGTAGACATATCCTCCAGGAAGCCCCCACAAAGCTGATTTTATTCTTTTCCTGTAATTACAATTTTAAGGTATCTGCCTCTTGTTCTGTCTTGATTTACCCTCACTGCCCTTACATTGCCTCTCATCTTCTGCACTGGAGCACCATCACCTATTTCTCTAGTCTCTACAGCACCTGAGTTAGCTTCACCAAGTTGGAAAAAAGTATTTCCAGCACCATCTTTTCCATAGTGTACCTTAATTATGTTCCACCCAATCTCAATTTCAAAAATCTTCATTATCCAGCCCTGCTGTGCATTCCACATTTAAAGCTGTGACCCTCTTCTGTCTGTCAAGCACTGCACACTCATTCACCCATCCATATAACTTCTCCTACTAAAGCTCTTCAAAATTTTGCCAGAGCTACTTCACTGAATAAGGGCTCCTATCTTAAAGAACTACTTAGTACATTAGCCTCTCCGCAGTTTTTTTGTTTCATTGTTTAGGTCTGACAATGGATACCTACCTACCTAAGCTTTTATTTATTAAAAAGCAAAAACCCCTTTTTATTTTAACATCTTGTTCTTCTATCTGGCTTCACCCTATTGATTAATTTCAGCCATGCAGTTTAGCTAATCTGGAAAACGTGTGATCTAAGTTCCTGCTCTGATAAAGATCTAATATTCTGAAAATATTCTGAGTTTTTATTAATTCTATGCTCATCTAATTTCTCAATATTGCCTGTTTCCTTACAGTAGCTACAGAATAGCTCATATAGCCTAGACACCGGGTAAAGAGCATGAAGTTCAGATGAATACACTAATAAACACGATTTTACAGATGAACCTTCTGACCATTTCTAAAACCTTTAGGGGTTAACATACAAAGTTCACCAAAAATACTAGCTATCAATGGTGCAAAGGATTAACATACGACCCTGATATCAGAATATAGTTGACCATAAGTGTGAAGAGTGGGGTGGAAATTAGTAAGGTTTAGTTTTGAACACTACAACAGCTATAGAACACAGTAATGTTTAATGCATTTTCTTCTACGTTACCAGTATTTGTTCACGGGAGCCATGATAATACATTTTGCTCTGTATGTTCCAATAAGCACTGAGGCTGTCCAGGCACAAAAGCTGCACAGGAAATAAAAACATTCAACAGATTCCACACTCAGTATTCAACCCATTCTATGAACTTAGCTTTCCATTTGTGAGAACAGAAAACAAGTGAAAGCAGACTAGACAGCAAATCCACCATTAGCATTGAGATGTATTTGATCTTATAAAACTACTTTTTAAGTGAAAATTGAATTGCTAAAAAGTAAGTTCTTAAAGCACACAAGTTCACACACATCTATTAAATACAACTCCAGATTGCAGGAGCGAGGGTGCACAAAACTAATGTTTGGCCTAATTAAAGAAGCCAGGACTATTAAAGCCTTCTTATATTGTTACTATAATTTCTTAGATCTTTGCATACCCCTTTCAGTACAGGGTTGGGGGGCAGGGAAAACAGAGAGACTGCTTAGCTAACAGAATCCCAATTACTTTAGGCATACAAACTAGAGTAGGAAATGGCAATTTGACAACCTATTTGAAATCATAGTTACCATGCAGACTTGCTGTATAATGCATTTAATGAGGGCATCACTGTCTGCATTTAAGGAAAATATTTAAACCTTGGAGTTGAAAGTCATGCCTTACATGAAGCTAGCTATTTGTGCTCTACTTCTGTTTAAACACACTGAAAAATTAAGACAAACAGTAGAATTCTGAAAACAAACAATTTTTTTCAATTTTTATTTAGAACCCCCAATACATTACCTTGTATATTATTTTTGCAGCTTCATTCAGAATAGAAGGTGTCCAGTTCTCATTTGTTGTCTAAAAGTTCAAAGTGATAAAAGTCATTCTGTGCATCTTATTTAACACATTTGTGGTTTTATCCTATGCTTTCAAGCACAGAACGCATCATTTTTGTGCCACTTTCTCTAGACTGCATACACACAAGTCAAAATCCAATATAAAATTTGTCAGTCTATTTTGATTTTCAACTCCTTATCCTACCCATAAAATCCTTTAACATCTAAGGAAATCAGGTGTTACCTGAAATTTTCTCTCCGTTTCTCAAACGGCCTGGCAAAATACCACATTACTTATCATCATGATCTAATGTTTGCCATTATTTATTAGGCCTGGAAATAACCTGCCCTATGAAAGGAAACATATTCAGTTTTCAAGATCACTTGGATCATAAGAACAAATCACTAGACTCAGAAGGTGTGATGTTCCTCAATCATCTTCCCTTCTACGTGCACAGACTTCAAGTACTATTTCCATGAATAAAAGACCATCTTTGCTTCCAGCTGTATACGTACTTTCATTATATTGTCTTAATACCTTACTTTTCCTTTCTGTTACTCCAAAGATAAGTAAATCAAAAACATAAGAACGTGCATGTATACACACATTACCATTAAACTAAGCTCGCCCAACGTCATTCCCAAGGAAATTGGACACTGTGGATCTGTGACCTACAAAAACAGAAAAATAACAGTTATTTATTTATCTTGCTGCAAACAAAGATGTATCACTTAATTAAAGGTGACTGAAATCCTGAGCTGTTTTGAGCGTCTTCCTTTACTTAATTATTCTAGCTGAAGCTTTCTTGGAACCCTCCAAGTTGGGCCAAAACTAACACAGATGTAGTGTAAAACACTCAGGACTTCAAGCTGAAAATTTCCTTTTGGCTTCTAAAATCTTCACACAGGAAAGAACTAAGTACTACCACCACATCTCAGTCAGCTATATCATTTTATGAATTCCATTCCTCCCACCCAGCTTTTTAAATTCAGTGTCTCCAAAAATAGTCCCAAAATAGGTTTGAGAAATACTCTATATCTAATGCTTTTCTTTTACATTCAATTATCTCAAACTGCTTTGTCATTTTCCTAAAGGAAGCTGGGCGAAGGCTAGAATACCACCAGCTTGGTTCATATAAACATTCTCATTTATCGATTAAGTGTTTTCAACTACCTGCCTTTTGATTCATCTGTAACCCCACCAGTTTCAGCCATTCTGGACTTTACCCAGGACACTGAAAAATTCTGTACATCAACTGCACACATTAACATACAACAGCCATCATCCACATTTAGTGAACAAGGCACCACTGGACAAGGTAAAAGAGAGACTATTTATTTCACATATGCAAAATATTTCTGGCTTTCAGTCATATCTGGGGCACTTTGTTTGAAGAGGTGCAGAAGAAACCACCGCAACTTTTTCAAGGTGGCAGACAAGAGTTTCTCTCTATGGACTAAACAATCATGACTACACTGGAGTCCAATTTAAAACAAAGAGAATATGTTCCAGATACTTACATCATCTTCGTATTTAACATGAATGCCTGTGATTTTGACTTGCACATTTTTTATAACTTGAGTTGCAAGCTTTTCCAAGAAAGTATCTTTCTTCTCCTCCTTTGGTTTGTCTAAAACAATTTAAAGAGAGTCAGCAATCAGTGTAGTAGCTGCACCTTGAATTCAACCACATCAATAGCTGTACTAACGTAAATTTAGTATTGACTCTAAAATGAATACTTAAGTTTTCACTCATTTAGATGACACATTTCCATCTTTTCCTTTTCTGTACGTTCATATTTTGAATATACCAAGTTAGTTAGCTGTGCAGGCACAACACAACCATAAGACAGTTTATGTCTAAGTTTCAGCCAAAACAGTTTAGCTTAAAGCAGGTTCTTGTTTAATATACTTCTCCCCACTCCTTCCAAGGTAAAAGTCTCTCAAAGAGTCCCTGAGCAATTAACTAGGGGTTTCAACAAGCAAATAGGTAAGACAATGTAATTTAGCACAATATACTCTTGAACAACCATGTGAAGATTGATACTTGTACAGCAAGCAACCAGCCCATTAAAGCCTTTCATACAACATTGCCTGAGAAAGTTAAAAAGCTGGCATATCTTAAGTTAAAACCAACAGTTACCCTGAAATATTCCATTTCTTCCATCCTGGACTTACACTGTGACCCTTTAAGCTAGGTCCATATCAGACTTTACTGTGCTACATCAGTGATACTTGAACTTACGCTGAACAAGATAGGGTAGCAGAAGTTGCATACCACAGAAGTTCAGCATTCCACCCAGGACAAATGTACACATGCCTAGGCAGCGGGAAATATTTACAATCCCCCATTATTTGATGACATAACTCTAAAAATATTATCTTAGGCTAAATGTCTTAACATTTTACCTAAAATATGGATAGATGAGCTGCTTCTTCTCTAGCTGTCTTTACAGGCTACCTTGTCTTGTTCAGCATCCACTTTACAAAGTGGCTATCTCTGAGAATGCCACTAATCAGCCCACCCAGCTTGCACATTTTTGCTGTAAATGCTATAGATGGCTCAAGCTGAAGAACCAGTCATGGCTATTCAAGTACAGAAAAATAAGGACTATAGGTTTTGACTAAGTTTAGGGTTGCACTCCGAGTTTGACTCCTCTGCTTACTTTAACTGCTTAACTTTTTAAATATGCAACACATGCTGAACACCACAGATACGTAACTTCACCGATCTTGCTATAAAAATTAGAGTAACTTTTGTTTTAAGCTTTAAGAGAGGTTCAGGAGATCCCTTTAACAATGAAAAAACTTTGCTATTGAACACGATAGAACACTATTTTAGCCAATAGAGCATTTGATTTCATGTAAAAAAAAAAGTCAGGAACTCAGAAGAAACCAAAACGTCGTAACACTTTTACATGCAACTCACATTTCCTCTTATTAACCATCTCTTCTCAACTCCCACTCCCTATTAACAGAAGCCAACAAAATACTGATAAAGACAAAAAAGAGCAGAAGTGCTTATCAAAGCTTCATGACCTTCAAGTACCAGCAGGCAATCCATTAATATTTTTCCAGCCAGATGCAGCTACCGGCAGCAACAGAAGTTTGGTATCTTACAAAGCTTATCTAGGGTCCCCACAAGGTTTTTTACTCCAGTTACAAGCTTTGTCCAAGACCAAATACATAACAACACAACCACATAAGATATGGCAAACCATTCTTAGTCACGTGCTAATACTGAAGATCTGCATGGTTTGATGCTTATGGACAATGACTATCCTCTTGGGGAAAAACATCAATTTTGGTGCTGTTAAAATATCAGTCATAACACTATGCTAACTATTTAGAACAGAAGCTAAAAGGTGCTGAAAAAGAGTTTACTGCTATATCATCAGTATAGTATCAGATTTACCTCATATAGCTGTTCCTGGAATATTACAAAAATTAGACAAACAGGTATCTCTTCCACATGAACTTTTTCCAAGAGTTACAGTGAAGCGCCACTAATCAGCCTGCCAAATGTGTACATTTCTGTTGGAAATGCTACAGATAACTCAAGCTGAAGAAACAGGCACAGCTGTTCAAGTAGAGAGAAACAAGGACTTTTCAATCTACTGGATCCAGAGAATGGATAAACAGCAAAAAAGAATGCTCTCCAATTTACATCCTCTTTTTCAAACAGGAGAAAAAAACGTACCACTAGATTTATACCTGAGGCTAAGAAAAACTAATCCAAACAGAATGCAGAAAAAAGTCTTTTAAAAAGTTAAAAGCCGTAACTTTTACCCACCTTTTGAGTGATCATGACCTTTAAAGGGCCTCTTAAAATGCTTTTTATACTTTTTACGCTTACGTCCTTTTCCAGTGCAAGCAATTTTTGGGAAAAGGATAAAATTCAAGTTAGTAAAGCAGAAATACAAGAAAGCATACGAAAAGATGGAAGAAAGTTTAGTTTGTCTTCAAGCAGAATGCCTTAGTGATGTTTCACAAGAAAGCTTTTAAAGAATTTCAGATCTGTTAAGGAAGCAATCAGCTACTGCTCATAGCACAGAGCCTTATTTTTCATAGTTTATGTACACCTTCACTCTCAGGGAAGCAGCTGAAGCCTTGCTCTTTGCCCTTCCCCGCCCCCCCCCTTTTATTTTTTTTTTAGTTATTGAAGTTCAAAGCCCAAGTAAACAACTAGCCAGGAAAAATTTTAGATTAACTATCCAAATCTCTACTTGATCAATTGTCCTGCCAGTCATAAGGTCAAGGCATTTATTTCAACTTTCATATATTCCCTACGTAATGTCTCAAGAGTTTGAGGAATTACAAATAATCACCACACTTCTCAGCAAATACATACCCAGACTTCATGAGTATATTGCATAATGTAATTCCAGATCACCTATGTACAAAAGAGCGCCAAGCACAGAGCCATGACTGATTATTAGAAACCCTGGTGAATAAGTTTTTATGTAATCCAAGTGTTTCGTTTTAATTTAATGACCTCAGGCAAAGGCATAATTGTCATAACTGAACAGTTAATAACATACGCACGTGGGGGGAAAAAAGTAACATGGAAGTTTAAATCCAGAAGACGCTTCTATCATACAAAGGCATAACTCCCAAATTAAGATATTTGAGATGTATGTGGAAACCCAAAGGGCACTTTTCAATATGATTCTCGTGCTAATCAACAGTATGGTATGAAAGCCATCTGAAAGAACGATACCAGTAACTGCAAAAAGGGCATACAAAAATGATGACTAAAAGCTTTATATGAAAATCAATTCTATTATTTACACACAAATTATGACCCCCACAATCACAACCATGTCATGAATTAAATTAGTGCTCATGTTTTTCCACATTTCTAAAGAGAAGTAGTTTGGCAAGTTGCATTGTTTCTTTCCCTTCTCTGGTCACATAGGGGGAAAAGAACTTAGCAACACGGCTGCCTGTGCTTAACTTTTAAGAGGTTTTAGCATGAGAAGGGTGTATCCCACTAAAGCAAGAAGGAAGTAAGTGCAACAGTGTATTTAACTGTGGGGAAAAACAACTTTATTTTTATGTTATTTGTATGCCAGTTCAAACAAAGGAGGAGAAAATGCCTGCCAAGATTCCAACCTGTCTTGCAGGTAAGGTGACTACCCTACAAATAACAAAAAGGAAAAACTATGCCAAACAGAAACGTCTTCTTTTGGATAGTTCCTTTAAACAGTAGAAGTAATCCTCTATAAATCATATTTTTAGAAGACAGTTTCCTTCGCTAACTATAGAATTTGTAGGTCTCAGGCTTTAACTCCCATGTATGACAAAACTAAGGCAACACTATTTTCTTCTTGATTATCTGCATCCATTAATTCAGAGCAACTAAAAGTATGATTTTAAGCTCATTCTAAACCTGCGCTTAGATAAAATCCACTAAGTAATTTTGGCTAAGAATAAATTTCTGAAGGTCTGGCTCAAGAAGATTAAAAAATACAGCAGGTACAACATAATAAGACTTCCTCTGAATTTCAATGGAAACTGTTTCCTTGTGTAACTTGAGAGCAAACCAAATAACCAGAAATGGAAAAGCATGCTAAATGCCTTCATTCTGCTATGGTTCATTTTGCCCATCCAGAGTTTCAAGACAATGCAACGCTTACCAAACAAGTACTGTTTACTCCTTTCTACATTTGGCTGCTTCGGGAGAGTGTTTTGTATTCTTATTGTAAATGTAAGCTGCATACCTATTATGCATGTGCAAAACATAACTAACCATGCATACCCACCAGGCTTAGCATCCTTGTAAATCAGACTCTCCAACCCATACAAGGAATCTTGTGAATGAGTGCCTTGGTCCACATGGCAGCAAATAACCAAAAAAATACATTTCATTTAAAAGAAGGAAATCAGCTCCTGATTTAATGTTAAGTTTATAAAACTCGTATGACACATTAGTATTTCCACTGCAGTACCTGACAGCCATAGTCACTTCAGAATAGTTAGTTTCAAAGATTATCTACATTGAAAATTGCATAATTTGCCTTTTTACTTATAACCAGCAAAAGACAAGAGCTGCAAGCTTTGGTCTCCATATATGAGTTCTGATACTAACAGATTTTAACAGCTCAGAAAACAGAAAATAGCAAAGCCTGTTATCATTTCCCCATCACACTACACTAACCACACAGTGATACAACTATTTTGCTCAACATTGGAATAGCATGTCTACAGAAAGAGCTGAATTTCTTAGAAGTTTATGTTGCAGTAAAGTAACTCGGGCCCCTAGACTTCATCTAGCAAAAAGTAAGGAATCTGCTCATGCAGGAACTACACAAGTCCTCCTGAGTACAATATTCTAGTACGACACCAGAAACACAACTAGCTACTGCTGAGATGTGATTGCAGAATCATACTCTCTCAAGTTGGAAAGTACCCATAAGGATCCTGCTGTGGTATGACTGACAGGACAACTACAGTTTAAAATAACACGATTTGATTGTTCCTCTAGCTTTTCCTTCACAAGGCTTAAAGTTTAAAATCACAAAACATGACTAAATCTAGTTCTAGTTCAACAATACGGAGTTGAGCTACTGAGGTTATCTTTTTTTTTTTTTCCTCTTCCAAAAAAACCCTTACAAATGCTGGATATAGTACATTTCTTTCAAAACAGACCACTGGCACAGGTGCACAGACTCACTCTTAATTATATGAAGTTCCAGAATTGGAATTCCTCAAGCAGTGCCCACTAGGTTAAATTCTTCCTTTTATATTACCCCTTCATCCCATTGCTACTGGTGCAAAGAATAATGGCTGAAACACTGCTGCTTTACAGCATCCAAGTCCTACATACCCAAGGTTAAACCTCTATGAACATTCCTTTGCCCCTGTATGAAGTAATGGCTGCAAAATTAATTCACTGAAGTTGTCTTAGCTCTCATACAGCACACTAAAGACAAGAAATAAAGCAAGGCTTCTTTCTTCTACTGTAAATGGATTGCCAGTTTGCTGTTTGAAGGAAACTGCAAATATACACCTCAAACTAGCAAAGCAGGAACAAGGCAGAAGAGCGCCCTGTAACTGGAAAATTAAATAAGCGAAGAGATTACAATCAAACGACCTTTTTCTAAGTGTTCAAAGCATCATTTCATTTTCAGTAACTTCTCCATGACTTGCAGCATTACAGGTATTCTAGAGATGCATCTTAAGAACCGTTATACTGCCCAACAAACAGGTCTCACTTCAGAAAAAAACTTCAGTAATAACTTTTTCCTCTACCATATGTAATTAGTTACCTGTTATTAGTTCTGAGCTTGGTTTCTGTCCAAACAAGCTTAATTTATACCATAATTTTGTTAAAAACATTTGTTATGACAAAAAAAAAGCAAAAAACCCCACCCACAAATCAGGTTGACTGAAATGATCAATTTTTTAACCCGAATTGAAAGTTTAAATTTTTTTAATGACCTTGATCAAAAGTTTAAGTGAAGTTTCCTACAGTCATGTTCAATTGTTTTCTTGCATCATGAATTATTTCCTGCTCAAGAGAGTCTCATTTCTCAAACCAGTCAAAACACAGTACATAGGACAGCAGAAATTAAAACAAAAGCATTATTGTTGAAGTAAAAATTTACAAACCTTATCAGTCTCCTTAAAGTTTTCTTTATGCAAAGGACAACCTGTCACATGCACCTCTAAAATACGTTATTAAACATCTATTACTGAAGCTCTAAATCAAGGTATCAACATTAGCCTCATGCAATGCATTTTCCACCTCTGGTCCTGTTCCCCTAAAACTTTAAGGGGGGAGGTGGCGGGGGGGGAAGACATGCCAGATTATCAAATTCCCATTTCCAATGAAAGCTGACTGGATAAATGAATAGTAAACAAAAAAAATAACATTTCTTTCAAGCTTTAGAGGAAAAAAGTTTTTCAAAGCAATGTAGTAAGATGAGCTAGACACTTGAAAAAACAAAGTTTATTAAGTCAATCACAAAACAGGACTTTTATAGCACAGTCTAAGTCCTCAAATTTCAATGGAGATTTATATTAACTCGGTACCTTTTTCTGCTGCTTTCTGCAAGGCTTCCTCAATCCTTGCCAGTTCCTTCTGTTTATTATCCTGCAAGTATTTTTCTTCCTTCTCTGCATCATATTTAATGCCTGTAAGCCAAGTTGGGACCACTTTAATTGTAAATTTCAAGTTATATAAACAAGCAACTCACACTATATTCAACATGATGTTGCAAAGTAACTCATTTGAGATAAAGGGTATTCTAGGTTTAATTGCTGAAAGCTGCATCCAGCCTCTGAAATTGTTATTTTTACACACTAAGACATAAAAGGATCATACCAGCATTCAAGCATTACTTCACAAGAGAACCTTTCAACAGGAATTCAGACCCCTAAGCGTGGCTTGTGCAATACGTATATTTGACACTCTAGAAATGTGCAAGTTTTCTTAATATACCAGAGGTTCTGATTTCAGAGAGAGCTAACCAAGTTCTCTGATGTTCTTCCCTCTCCTTAAATACAGTTCTAACAGAACTACTACTTTCGATTGTTGTCAGTTAGAGGCAGGTGAATTATATCATGCAACAGCCAAAATATCTAAATCATGCCAGAAAAGTAGATTCAGAATAAGCATACTTCAGAGGAAACTTGGCTGCTGAATTGAACTTGGAATGGATACAGCCAAGGATTTCCATAAAAGCAACAGGTGGTGTTTTCTCCCACCCTTCTTCCACTAACTTGCCAGCATTTGTCTAGAAATTTCCCTGAGGGAACAGAATGTAAAAATGGCAGCTTACATTAACTACTTGCTATTATATACTCATTTACATGGTACCTTGAGATATTTTTTTCTTCTATTATTGAACTGTATTAGTGAAGTTTACGTACTTGCTCCAGGAACTATTAGAAGATACAAGCCTTCTAGAGTTGCAACAACTGCCTCGCCATACAGATTCTTCCAAGGAATCTTCAAAGTAAGTTTATCTAAATAAAAAGATACAGTTAAATCAGAACAAAAATCTACACTGTGCTTAGTCCAAATACCGCCTCAGGCATTAAAGAGCATGAGCCCTATATTCTGATGTCCTAAACACCTTAGAAGGTAAGGAGAAACTGTATGGGTCTAAACATTTTAAAAAGCCCTTGAAGTGGTAAAACACATACAGAGAAAATATAAGCCATAACTTTAAGCAAGATGATGCTGTTTGAGTCAGAAGACCTCAGATCAAAACTTGAGATCACGATTGGAATTCAATTCACTGGGGTGAATGTGATTTTCCCAAGGAAGTAGAAGAAGAGATACAACTACATTCACCTCCAACAAATGGAAAGGAATTTTTAAAAGAAAAAAAAAAACCACCAGAGAAAGGAATTTTTTTAAAAAAACCAAACATATACCTAAGAGTTTCTAAACCCTTGTCATGTTTGCCACTTTCAGGTATCTTACATAAATTCTTCATATTCCTAGTATGTTCTTTAAAGAGCCACACACATTCAGCCTATACTGAACAGCTCCCTTGATCATTCATGTATCTAGGAAGAACGTCTCAGACCTGTTTTTCATACCAGCCTACAAAGTTCACAAACAGGGTTTGCCAGACAACATTTTATGATTTATTCAGGGCAGTCACATCAGACTTCTATGCTAGTTTCAATAGCAAGTACAATTACAGAGATCACTTAAGAAAGCTTGACAAAAGAAATTCAGAGGCAGGACTGACCTTCAGTCTTGTACTAAAATGCCTGTACTAAAATTTCCATTTCAATACTCACATTGAAACAAAAACTTACCTATCTGACCAACTTTTATTCTAAAAGGTACATCCAGTTCACTCTGTGAAGAAAAAAATAAAGTATTAATAGATCTATGTATTCTAAAGACAAGCTGGTTTATACACTGAAATTATCTTTACTTCTGTTAAAACTGTTTTCACAGAACTGAAGTTCCAGAACAGAAACACTTCTCCATTTGACAGAATTTTAACTATTTAGCCATACTCATGTGAATGCAGGAATCCATAAATATGGTTAGGCTTGCAAAAAGCCTTAAATTAAAGCATGTACACATTTCTGGCAATTGTCTCCTACAAGGATGATAATGCCTCACTCCAAAGGTTACTGAAAATTAAAATTTTACCTATATACAAGAATTTCATTTTACACTTTTATTCATTTGCCACATAGGTCTTTTTTTTTTTTTTTTTACAATAGTACTTACACATAAAAAGCCTTACTAACAACACTGAAGTTCTTTGCAAAATGCCTGCCAAAAATCAAGATAGGCTTAGAAACATGTGACAAGTGAGCAATTATTATCATCAATTAAAACCTCACAAAGTATCTCTCCTATACAGTGTACAGCAAAACCAGGAATATAACTACAAGAATATCAAGAATAGAAAAAAGGGACAAAGTAAAGAGGAAGTAGAAGAAATAAAATAAATAAAAGGAAATATTAAAAAATTAGTTCTAAAAAAATCAAGATTCCAGAACCATCTTCCACTTCAGCATTCTTTTCAAATAACTTAACCACAACTCAAAGACCTGAAGAGAAGTCTTAACCTCAAAGGTTATATAAAGCAAATCCATTTTCCTAAATGAGATAGTTATTAACCACTTGCCTCTTCCCATGTACTAGAAAAGAACTTTGACCACCACTCTTCAAACAACTTAAAAACATTTGACAGAGCTGCTCCAAAAAAGAAGATTAATATCCAAATTAACGTCTCTGCCAGATTTCCACAGTTTTTAAAAAGCATTCTGAGCTGCAGTTAGGAGCTTAGCATCAACCAGCTTTAAGTGACTAAACCTGTGACAGTATTTCCATGGCTTGTTCTTTTTCAGCACCTCAGAGAAACAATTGAAAAGCAAGACCTATGGAATATTTTAACCCTTTTCTGGTTATAACTGCACAGTCCTTCAAACTTATTCTTACACGTTCAGTTCCTCCTGGTGACAACTGCTCTTCAGCACCTCCCAAATATTTCTTCCTGCAGGCTGCTGCACATTAAAAATCTGGTCATTAAGCTTAACTGGAAGCTTTCTTCTCAGTTTTTATTTTTCATTGAAATGTATCAGGAGAGAAAGCAAAAACAGACTCACTTAAAATAGTCTGATCTCCAAACTTTGTTTTTAGTAGTAAGAACAGGCGTAAGAGGAGGCTGAAACAAATTGTAAGAGCAAAGAAAGATCTCTGCTCTTGATAGAGCCAGGAACAGTCATGCAGAAGCAGATAGCAGAAACCAAATCCACCCCATTTAATACTTCATTTACGAACCACAGCTGAATCCCGAGGGGGACCTGCTCAGTTTGGCCTGCTGAAAGGACAGGACCATGAGTTTGACATTGAAAAAACAGTTTTCAAAAGACTAAATTCTGAGGGGGAGGGGGAAAATGAAGGAAAGGCTAGAAATTACAGATGTTTTAAAGTTGTTGAGTAAAGACAACAGATTCACATAAATTAAAAACCGTGAAAGCATTGGGGTTTGATGTTAACATGAAAAAAGATCTACTGAAAATACTTCAAGACTGTAACTAAGAAAAAACACGCAATTTTAGCTTTGAAGATTAAGAGCTGTGACCAGCTGGATACTGGATACAAATTCACAAGTAAAGCTCAGAATTCAAGCTTTTTGGTGGTAATGACTGATACAAGCTGAGAAACACATAACAAGTTGCTAAAGAGCTTAGACCATAGTTTGTCATCAGTTATTTTTCATTATGATTGAAAAACAGGATAAAGCTGAAAAAAAATCCATCAGAAAGAATTCATTACTATCTCTACTATAAGTTTTTAACAAAGTAGAAAAGGAATATCAGTAGCAACTGCCCCATTATACTTATCTATTTTTTTATAGCTCAAGTCACAATAAACAGTACAGCCTCAACAGATAAAAAGTACGTATTTCACAGAATGAGACTTCAGCATTTTGTGTCAGCAAACTCTTTAACATGTTTTTTAGGGAAAAAAAAAGGTTACATTTTAAAGGTGCCCAAAAATTCATTTGTAAAATAACATTGTACAATTTTATTTTAGACATTTTACGCTAACCTTCTTAAGACTACTTTGTGTGAGCTGAAGCCTAGATTTTGACTGAGGTCTGACAAACTTCCATTTTAATGAAACACTCTTTTACTATGACCAAGGGGAAAAAAAAAAATGGACTCAGCAAGCATAACAGTAAAAGTTAACTATCTGGTCACTTTCCTTTTCCTAATGACTTTCTTTTCTTACATTTAAAAAGTACTGTATCTATATACAGAAATCAAAAGCTAGGTATTTTCTGGTGGAAAACCTTAACAGGAAAACAAAAACAATCCAGACAGCAGCAGACAGGCAAACTAGAAAAGAAAAAGTTGGACCATATCACATTCCTTTAATCCCTTCTTTTGCAAGAAGGTATAGGCTACTCCTCTAAAAGTGGTGTTCAATATCAACCTTCTTTAACTACTTTTGCATAGAAATCTAACATACTGCTATGGTAAAGCAGCCAAAACATCCCTTGTTTTCAGCTCTTGAATTTGTCTTAGCTTGCTCTCCGATCTGGTCAGTCACATACATAACTATGCACTTTTAACTGCTAGAATCATAATCAACCTTGTTGTCATTGTAAGAAGGAAAGACATGTAGAAAGTAGATAACACTTCCTTCTTTCCTTTTTTAACGGTCAGATTATGAAGATGTTTGTATCAAGAGTTTTAAAGTACAACAAAACTATCAGGAATGGATGAAATGGGAATGTAAAATATGAAACTTCGGAACAATGATGAGAAACCAATAATTATGTCATAAAAAGATCCAACTGTTTTCAATTCACAGAAGAGTAACAGTTCTTAGTGTAGTTTGAAGCACACTCAAGATTGCAGTGATTCTCTTAGCAGTGCAGGTGTTCATTAGCTCAATTAAAGAACATAAAAATCAGCCAGTTGTTTGGGGTTTTTTTCAGACAAGAATATGGGTATATCTTCAGACAAGAAAATGGATTCATTTTTTTCCTTCACTCCGTCATTCTTATTTTAAAAGGAAGAGAATGGAGCATCTGAATAAACATATTTACTTTCACAGAATATGCACCTTAATAACTGCCAGTTTTAATAAGTATCAATTTACACAGAAAACCATAAACATAAGCTTCAATTCCATCAACTGAGGCAGAAGGATGAACTTTTTCTCCTTTCATCCCCACACCAACAAATGAGAAAGAAACTTCTGCCTTGCAGAGACTTAAATCGGATCAATCAATCAATGCACAATCAGGCCTTGAAAAGCCATTTATTCAACCAAAGTTTAAAAAAAAAAAAACAAACCCTAAGCCTATGCAAACCCATTAGATCCAGTAAATCATTCAGAAACATACAAACATCTCCTGCGTGTACATACAAGTGAGGAAAAAACCCTATGACTTAACCGAATTGTGATTATACAGTAGCAGTCACAGCAGACATTAAATTCTTTAAGTTGCATTGGATGACCAAAATAGTAACAGAAACACATCAACATCTTATTTAAAGTTTTATCATTTCAAGCCTCAAATACTAGAGTAGGTTGTATATGCATGTATGCGTAAACACTGAGAAACTCTCTTCAAAACCCTATTGCTAATTTCTCAGCAGTTATTTTTCTCTTCTGAAGGAATGCACTTACCTTTTCAACCATAGCTAATTTTCCTCTTCTGATCCAGTAACATGGGAAAAATTGGAAGCAGTTAACCAAGGACTTACTTCTAATAACCAGTAAAGAAGGCATACTGTGTAATATCAGACTACAGTAACATTTAAATGTAACACTTAGACTTTAGACGCAGAAAAGCAATTTTTAAAAAATTAGAATACTTACTAACGCATTCTCCTTTATCTGTAAATTGTCAAGTGCCACATTACCTATTTAGAAGAAAAAGAGAAGTACAGAACAAGTGACTTTCAACTATTATGGAAGTTGTAACAAGGAACACAACTACAATCCTCCCAAGTACACATGAATAAAATCTGAAAACCTTACTCTGGTTACAGAACAGCACAACGTGTCTAATTTGTAAGAGTCATTAAACGCTGATTATTCAGACAAAATTTCATGGTGGAAGAGATTACAGAAACTTCACCAACTTAAACGTTCGCATGTTTCTACTCTATTAAGTACACCTACAATAATAGCAAATCTTTCTTACTATTCACTTTATTGCAAATGATAATTACATTTCTATCAAGGTAAGGCAGACTAGGAAAACTGTATCTTGGTTTTGATGATTTTACATAACAGAAAAACCATGAATCAGAAAGCTACAAAGATACATGCCTGTTTTCACAACACATTAGTTTTTCCTGACACAGGCAACATAATAGGATTTCCAGAGGAAATGCTGGCACACAGAATTTACCTGAGGAAAGTACATATCATGTACCTCTTAGTGCTTTAATGCCATGTTAGATTTTTAATGTAAGTATTAGTAATTTATAAATATTTATATAATATTAGTAATTTATGAATGTTAGCATACTTACTACCATGGCAAGAGCAAAAATAAGATGACGAGAAAAGTCTCGTCCCTTACGAGCAGAAAGCATCTAAAATAGCCAGCCTTCTCCAGACTGTACTTCAACTGGGTTTTTGCACGCCTACAGCGTAGCAAACCAACACGTCTGATATATTCACTGAGAATAGCTGCTCCTTGTTATTGCACTATCACTTCTGTTCAACAGATATTATTTACACCAATAAATCAGCAGGTGAAAGACACCCGAGCACCCCACCAGGCTCCCCTCAGCCAAGGCCTCCCCTCCGCCGGGGGCCACCCCGCACGGGCCCCACGCCGCAGCACACTCCTGCTCCCACCCGCTATACCCTCAAGAAAGAGGGAACAAAAAATGGGTGGTTTTTTTCCTTGCCGATCGTTTCCTGCCTCAGAGCACTCCGAGGCCAGCGACGTGCGCCCACGCCTCGCCTCAGCCCCCGGGAGGCCCCGCCGCCGCGGGAAACGCGCTTCGCGCCTTCTCCCCCCACGGCCCCGCAGCGGCGCGGGGAACAGCCGCTCCCCTCACA
>JAVJGI010000063.1:22100608-22120085 GCA_035590275.1 Ibycter americanus
CAGCCTGGCGGCGCCCGGCCCGGAGCCCGCGGGCGGCTCCCGCCCAGAGCTGTGCGTACACCTGAGGCGCGGCCTAGTAACTTGCGTGTGCAGCCGCTAGGCAGGGGTGCGGCGGTGCCGGCCTTCCCCTTCAGCTCTTTGCTTCGGGTGCAGGCAGCCTGCGGGGCGAACGCCTGCCAGCGCCGCTTGGGCTGGCGCTAGGCAGAACCTGCCTGTGCTTGGGGTTCGTAAGGAGACCACCTTGTCTGCTAACCTAGCCGTTCAGTGGCGGGAAAACTCGCAGGCGAAGGGAACGCAGGTCAGAATGTCGGTTGTAAAACCCAGGTGTCCCTGAGTGCACGGCGCTGCAGAGAAGGCGGGTGAGGGCCCGGGGCGCGGGGCGGTGGGCCGCCATGGCAGCGCGGGAGCAGGTGCTTTCAGTCGCCGGGGGACTAATCCCAAACCAGTTATGGGAAGTCCTGAACTCGTAGGAGCTCGTTAGTCGTGGCGGAACGGCGCTTCGAAGCTCAAAATGACACATTCAGCCTAAAAATGTGTTCCAGAGAAAGGCAATCGTTGCTAGCGGTAGGATTCAACCTCAGAAATGTATTCAAACACACCAAGACCACATGAACACGATCGGACTGTTAACAGGGTGAGACAAATACTGCTTTAAACAGCGTACAAATATAGTGTGGAGCTTAGTGCAAGGCGTTACGAAACCGCAAATAGTTCAAGGAAAGGTTTTAACGAAACTGATAAAGGTCCATCAGCGACTTACCCCTCCGGATCTGTTACAGCCTGTGTTTCAGGCTTGCAAGCTCCTTCTTGCTGTGTTTGAGGCAACTAAAGAGCTCTGCTTGGATCTCTTTTGACTTTATTTGAATAGTGGACGCGTGTGTGAGATCACCGTTATCCAAATAATGATGTGTCAAATGCATTTTCAGTTTGTTAAATATGCGATAAACCATACAGTACAGTCCTGAGCATGCAAGCAGCGTAAGATTTATTATTTACCGTGGGTTTTTTCCCATTGAGAGAGACAAATGCCACACCTGTACCCCATTACTTTACGTACGTATGCCTACCTTTCCTGCAAGCATTTCTAACACCAAAGATTGAATAGGTAAGTCAGACCCACAAAGCTCAGGCTGGGCAGTGGCTGTTAAACACGATGGCCTGGATGCACGTTTGACTGGGGAAATCATATTATTGAACTCTGGAGAAGCACGGAACTGCTAGGGAGGTTCTCTCCTTGTGCTCTGTCGTAAGCAGCCACTAGTAGTGGTTATGATGTATCAATACACACAGGGAGCCTTTTCCTTCCCACATACTGTGGCAGTTCTCGCACAAGCACCATCAGATGCTTTATTAATAGTCACAGTATTGTGCAAAATCATCTGAGCATGGTGCATTCTAGCCCTTTTGCAAAACTGGTGTATGCCTGAATGTGGAAAATTTGGTTTTATGGTGAGTTGTTGGTATGGGTTTTGTTCTTTATGAGAACTGTAGCTGTGGCAACCCAGAGGTGATTTCAAGCTCCATAAGTCTGTCTCTGTACCTTCAAACTAAACACACTGTGATTCTGACATGATTACTTTAACAGATGAGATTACACTACAGGTTTTTGTATTTGTGAATGGCATTAAAATAATCTAAAACTGTGGAAGAATGAGGCATGCTCTAAATGATTTTACATAAAGCTATATATAAAAAACCCAGCATTGACTATAGCCTCTCTTATAAGTCATTAAGTTAGAGAGGGAAGGGGCAGAGGGAATTGTGAACGCCAGGTATCAGCCCACACAACTTCTGTGTGACTGCAGAATTCAGCATACCAAGGAGTAATGCCAGGTAGTTTCCTGGAAGACAGTTGTTGTTTATTGCCAGTCGAGCACACTTTTGCCCCAGTCAGTAGGAATAATGTACTAAGAGACCAGCTATTATGAAAAGTTCTTATAGTTTTAAGCCAGAGCTGAAAACCAAAATCACCACCCTAAAACTCTTTGTTTCTCATCTTGCAATAAGAACTGTCAGCCCCCAAAATCACTACAAGTATGCATATGTCTAAGCTAAGGTCTCTACATATCTAACTATATATATTCTAGATAGTGACATAACAGTAAACTTCACAGTTTTTATTGAACTTAACTTACAAACTTAACAGTTTGTCACAGATTCAAACTTACTTTGGAAGGTTTGTTTCTTTCTATTACCAGACCACGTTGCACTGACTCCAAGAATAAAGCAACTCTCTCACAGTGTGATTTTAAAAAATACAAGGAAAATGGAATGGAATTAAGAATGGAAAAACTGTGACTGTGGCAGTTTTAATAGGTATTTTATGAACCATATGTGTGGTTACTTTAAGTACTGAGATACTACTTGAAAATAAAGATACATATTTTTGCACCTCTGCTACCAAACAAGCCTTTTCTAGTGTTCCTGTGCCTCCCTTGGAGATAGGATGCCACTTAAAAATAACGTTAATGCAGCTCTGTCTGTTGGTAGGTACCATTCCTTGTGTGTTCACAATGAAAAAGGTAAACAGTCTGAAATGCAGAGGGGGTGGGAACCAATCCCCAGAAAAAACTCATACACAGTTACATGACGTATGAGTTCTGTATCCAGAAGAACAGATACAGGACAAACAGAAATTTTGGTATTTGCGTACCACTCATTGAATACACAATGTTCGTTCACCTCAGGGAAAAACCCATGCATTCTGCCTATGTTTCCTAAATACCAACATTGAATAGACATGACTAGTTTGGTAAATATGAAAGGAATCAGTAGTTTCACTCAGCTGAAAGTCATCAAAAACAGCATGTTCTTGATGTATAAAGGCTCTTTGTGTATTATTGTAGCACTTCATTAAATAGGAGGATTTGATGATTCCATCACTGCATAATAATTTACTAAAAAGAAAACATAAATACAACGCTGTAACACTTAACTTTGTGGTTTTGCTATTTATGTGGCAAGATTTGCTCAAACCTCTTAGGGAAGCCTTTACAAAAAATGAAGCCTAAAAAACCCAGGAAATCTGCATTGAAAGTATCAGTTAAAGCTTCAATTTTATGAATAGAAATACGCATTGCAACAACAGATACTTGTTTAGTGTTGCCTGTTACACAATCTTGCATGCATAAATAAATAATAGTCAGAGCAATTCTAATGCTAATCTGAGGTGGGTACATGGATTGATAGCTCAATAACTAAGCTTTCTTGTCCTATTTTACTGCATTAATATTACAAAATCTCCAGCTCCTACCATCTGACTGTTGGCAAGAGAACAGATGGCAAATTTTATCCACTGTACCTCACTAAACAGAGTGTATGCCTATTAGCAGTTGGGAAATTAGCCAGATATTGTGGCATCCACTCTCATCACAAAGCTTACAGAGATGAGAGGACTTTGTGATGAGTTAGATCAGGTTGCCAAGAGCCATGTTTGGAGAAGTTCTGAAAATCTCCATTACTGGTTATGCCACAGCCCCTGTGTTCCTTACCCGCTCTGATTGTGAAGCTATTTTAATAGCTTTTAGCTATTGAGAATTTCTTTTGCTGCAATTTTGGATTGTCACAGTCTCAGAAGTAACTATATATTTAAGGCACATATTTTTGGACTTAACAGATGGAAGAGGCCATCATTGATGAATTTGCTATATTGCCTTTTAATAATATTAATAATAGTATTTGATATTGGTTTTAATTTTATTTACATTTTTATTTTAAAATTTTATAGTAACTTCATTTTTCACTGTTTTTAAGCTTGTTTCTAAGTAGTGCACAGGAGATTTCATTAATGCTGAATGTATTTGCAGAAAATAAGGGAAAACAAAAGATGTGTCAACAATTACATCAAATACTAAAATAAACACCCAAATTACATTACAGGAACTAGAACAACAGAATAGTTAGAATAACTGCTATTACTTAGCAGTTAGAAAACTATGTAATAATTAAGATCATTCTTAGACATTTTTGCAACACATCTCAATTACATTAGCAATAAGGAAAACCAACAGAATAAGATATATGAAGATGTCTGAAGCACTAAGAAGATGCCAGCACATAGCAATCTGCTTTCCCTTTTCCCCTGTGACAGCTGGAGACTCTCAATTCTCCATGGAGAGCCTTGAAGAACTCACATCTGCAAAGCTATGATACTGTTTCAGTGTGTGTCCTCTCTCCCTGTGATGGAACAATAAAATACAAAGGACTTGCCAGGCACAAATATGTAAGAACTAAGCAATACGCAAGTGGAAGCGTGTCAGTATAGGAAGCCGGTGTTAACTTCAGCTACTAACACCAAGGCAAAGCCATTTTACAAAGGGACAAAGCTGATTTTCATTCATAAAAATAACTTGAATCATCTGGAGAAACCCCAGTTTTGTTTCTCTTGATAATTTTAAGCCAGATATGTTGTCTAAATTCTAACACAATTATCATATTTTTCCCCTATAAAAAATGCCACATCTGATTCTAAATAAATAAATGTGCACCCTTTCCCATCATCATCCAAGACAAGCCTTGCATAAAATTATCTCACTGGCTACTGTGAACAAGTTTTCAGAGAAATGTAGATTAGAAATGGCATTCCCACTGACTGTTCTTTGTTAAAAGCCTTGACCCAAAGCTTTTCATAGCTTTCACGTGATTAAAAAAAGGACAGCATAATGTAGATGCCACATGCTGTATGCACAAATAAGGATAGCTCTGTAGACAATCTGACTATGACAGGTAGTTTTCAAGGGGGGCGGGGAGGGGTGTGTGTGTGTAAAGAATCATTATCTTTATCTACTGCACTTTATCTGCATCTAAGAGATTTATTAATTAGAATCTACCTTTCTGCATGAAATTTCTAAGCCAAGAGGCTTAGTCTTTCTGGTCAGTATTGATCACATGCGTGTCATACCAACTGAGATTTGAAATATAAATTACATTGCTATCTTTTATCCTGAGCCAGGGAAGCTTAAAAAAACACCTAAGTTCTACATAAGGATGGTCTAACTTAATTTTTCATGAGGCCTTTACTTGATGGTATTTCTGAGAATCATAGCTTTTTTCTTCAGTGATGTGCTGTGAAGATGAAAAAGCCACTAGCTATGTAAGAAAATTGGTTGAAGTAAATACGCACTTGTTTTAATGAATATGCTGCCTTTGAGTGGGGAAGGAAGAAATAATAGCCTAGTCTGGACCAAACACATTTGCTTTAAAATTGTAAGTGTAATTTCATTCACTTGATAAGAACTTGAACTTACTCTTTATGAAAGCACATATAAATATCTATTAATCCAAAGCCAAGCCATTTCACTTGCTAAAAATTTCAGTCATTTGCGCAGTCACTTGGATATTGGAACAGTCTTCCAGCAAAACCCACTAAGTCATAAATGCTAGAATTGTTTGAGATAAATTTTCTGAGTGGCTTTTCTGGAAAAATACTGACTGATGCTGAAGAAATGGGATGCTGAAAGGTAGCGCTATCACTTACTTATTATCAGCCAGAGTTTGATTTGGAAATAGTTAAGAACAGTAGGACATTGCACCATTACTGTTTACTAACAGTTAGTGAATTCCCAGATGTGGAGGTCGGTCATTAAATAATACAGTAATGAAAAAGTCTAAATGTCCCACTTACTCTGAACCCCAAAAAAATCAAAAGTAAGAGTTGCTTTCTTCTCACAGAAGTCACCTTTACTCCAGACTTACACAGTGTTGCTTTTAGTTAAGAAAACCCAATATCTAAGGAACAGAAAATACACAATGTTTATTGTCACCTACTTTTTACAACAGCTATTTATAAGATGCCCTACAATTTTCAAAATCTTAGTGGAGGCTGAAAACATTAATATAAGTTACCTTTTTTGTTAATGCATTGTGCCAACAGCACAGTCAGCCAGGAGGTCCCCTAGCAAAGCCACTACCTAAGTCACAGGAAAAACTGAAAAAAAAGATCTCTGAATAACAATGGGCTAACTGCTTCCAAAATAAATCTTAAACAGCAGGTATTCCAAAGAGCTATTGTCTTCAGATGTTTCTTCTTGGCAATTTCTATCTCTCATGCCAATGCATGTTCATTACATAACAAACCAAACACCATGTGTGATTTTTTGTTTGTCTCTTCTGTAAGTTTAAAACTGTATTAACTCTTATTAGAATTAATATAGGTACAATATACAAAGTCAATGTGTGTTAAGAATTATTCCCAGCACTTTTTGTGTCACAGTATTCTTGCCAGTAATTTGTGGCTCAGACCTCTTGATGTTTACCAAAAGGTGTAAGTCAAAAAAATGCATCAATTAGGAATGATGAGTCAGGAAAAAAACGAACACAGTGTGTAACTTTTACTCATTTCACATTATCCAGAAAAACAAAGCAAAACAAAAACCTTTCTTGTATGTTCCTGAATTGTCAGTGGCAGCTGAGCTTTGCAGCATTTGCGAGACTTCAGAAAACGCTTTCAGGACACATAACAGTGTCTATAATATAATGTCTGAAGAGCTAATGAGAAATACCTTTTGTACAAAGTAGGGACTTCTCATGTCCAGATGGCATGTACTTGATAGCTGAGGTACCAGTATTATCAGAGGTAGCACAAGTAGACTTGGGGAAATACCTAAAAAAACAGTTCAAGGGATCTCAATTTTTCATGAACTGTATCACAATCTGAAACAATTGCTTTGTAGGGCTCTGTTCCTTCTACTGAAACCCCCACATTCATCTTCTAACATTCACTTTCTGTGCATATTTCATCATCTGTAATGTATGAAAATGTAAAATTTTGGAAATTCTGACTTTTTCATACTTTGTTGCACAGCATGAATTACATGTATCACATAAAAATGTATGTGCAGTGTACAGTTTACATGAGTAACAGACATCTATGTCAAAGCGCTTGCTATTAAGCTAAAAATGAGTAGTCCTACCACAAAGGCCTAATTGTTTCACTCTACTCTGACCATTTGCATAGATATATCAATACTGGTTTTTAAAGTCCAAGGGGAAAAAAAAAGCAACCTTTAGTAAAACCCACAGCAAGTGGCAAGCTCTGGCTTAGGACTGCTGCACATGAAAAATTATTGGAAACAAGGCTAAGGTGGGACTTGCAGCACGTCCCTGTGGCAGGCAACGTGCTCCGCAGGGAAGCAATTGAGGCTGAGCCCTATCAGGAAGAGGTGTTCCTACCTTCTTATCTTCTGGAGGCCTACAGCAGACTTTTGAGAGTTGTCCATCGTAACACAAAATGAGACTCTTACGGTAAGACTGCCTGGATGCTTACCTCAGTGTTCCTTCCAAATGATACAAGTTGGAAAAGGCTCTCCTTCCAGAAGCAGAGTCCAGGAGAACTAGAATTAGGCACTATCTAAAAAAGACTCGTTCATTGGCAACAGAAATTAATTGAATTCTTTACATTTTTCATTTCATTCTGAAAGGCTTTTTAAAAATCAGCATGGTGATCAACAGAAATTAAATGATTGCTACAATTTTTTGATAGCAACAATCAAATTAGTGTCACAAGAAAAACCTACAGATGTTCCTCTACGTTCCAAGAGAAACCTGTCAAGTGCCCCTCGCCATTTCACTTTACCCATTCAAAGGAAACTTAGGATCATGGAATGATTATAGGTTGGAAAGGATCTCTGGAAGCATCTAGTCATACTTCCTGGTCAGTGCAGGACCAACTTCAAAGTGAGATAAGGTTTCTTCGGGCTTTGTTGAGTTCAGTTTGAAAAATCTCCAAGGTCAGGAGATGGCACAGTGCCTCTGAGCTACCTGTTCCAGTGCTTGACCACTCTCACTGGGGAATCTCTCCTAATATCCACTTGAAATGTCACTGCATTCCATCCATAATTAATTTCACTAGTTAGATATTTTGGGGGTTAGGTTTTATTTATTTACTATCTCGTTCAAATTCACTAACTTTAAAAGATGTGGAGATGCATCTCAGTTATGCAGTGCTGAACTCTACTTCCTTTCGCACCATTAGTCACCACTTGTAATTAGGTATGGGAACAGGTAATTTCCCTCTGTCCCAGGCTGCAAGGCCTTTCCCTGGGGAGAGTTCTCTCCCTGCAGCATAGGGGTGTGCTGATGTGATGCCTGTACAGTTTTAGCTAGCTGTCAGGTCTGGCAAGTTTGCTAAAGGAAGGTTTTTCCTGCAGGAATAGAGCTGGAAAACAGCGATGATATATAAGTAGCTAACATTATAGTTACCATAAGGAAAGAACAGGTATTAAGCATTTAAAGCAACAGCAAAAAGTCAGCTATGATAATACTGGTTGTTAGACTGCTAGAATGTTAAATTAAAGAGGTTACTGGAGGATTTTGCTACTTCCGCAATTTACTTCAGCAAAGTTATTTTTGATACAATACATTGATTGTATCCATATTTATAATAATGCAGGTAACTTCTTTAATCCTATTACTGTATTAAGTTAACTAATCAAATAGAAATTGGGGCTCAGACACCTGTTTTTTGGAAGTTCCCCAAAAGTTTTGAAAATGTAGGCCACAATGAGACTTGTTCATGAAAGTATACTGAGCCTAGCTATTATGGGAGTCCTAAAAAGGGTCTGTTTACTGGGAAGCTTGTCTGTTCTTGGAGACAGAGGGGATTTATAGACATATCAAGAAGACACTGCATTTGATATTTCTCATTGCATAAAGGGGCACAATTTCACCAAAATGCCTTCAAAAGACCACAAGCAGAAGCCAAACAAAAAAACAAACAAACAAACAAAAAAGTGCTAGTTACACAACACAGTAAATTCCCAGTTAGGTCATTCTACATGAAGAGGGGAAGGATATGACCCGATATCCAATATTTCTATGTGATGATCTAGTTCTAACAACAGGGAAGGAAGGATGGGCAACCAAGAGGGAAGAGGCAGGGCAGTGGAGGAGCGGGGGAGGCAGTGAAGAGATTCTATTCAAGGAAAAAGGTTTCCATATCAGTTGCTCCTGGTGGTTGAACTTTTGACAGTAAAAGCAAGAAAGACACAGTAAGAAACCTACAGAAAACACCAGCTTTAATATAGATTGTAGCAACTTGTTACATCAACCATTTCAACAAGTTGAAGCACAGGTGCAACACAGGAGGAGTCTTATAATAAATTATAATACTATTAGTACCAATAGCATATTTCACAGGTTTATTTTTGGTTTTCTTCCATTATTGCAAATCCATGCTTTTCAATGCAAATATGTTCTTTTTCTCATTTACCCTTAATAATGAAGTTGACCCAGGGTTCCTCTTGCACACAGGCTGCGTGCTTCAAGGCATGCAAAATCTGTTGTTCAAAGCAGACTTTTCCCCAGTGGGTCGTGAGTTCTCCAGACCCTGCAAGGGCAACCCATCACTGCACTGCAAGGGCACACTCATGAGCAGGTACATTGCTAGTTTTGGAGATATGCCTTTCCACAGATCTCAACAAGAGTTCAAAGACAGCCTGAGCGTTACTGTAATCTCTTATTACAGAAGAACATGGTCTTTATTTATATTTCCACTTCACTGTTGAGACTAACTATTCATATGAGAACAAACCTTTGAGTAGTGTTTTTAAAGCTTATCTGATTTCAGAGTTTATCGTATTTAAATTTTCATTGAAGATAAATATACTTACCATTCCAACTTTATTGTTTTATATGTATAATCTGGGTGTTCATTATACCAGGATTCTCACGTGAGAAGTATGTATGTACATGAATGTAAGTGGCAAGTTATCAGTTACCTCACAAGTAAGGCACTTGCAGGTTCAGTCTCAACGTATAACATACTCAAATACTGTACTTGAACTCAATCACATAATATCTGCCCTTAAATTCATTTTTTAGTTCTTCTCAACTGGTAAGGGATACTGAGCAGCTCAAGCCTGACTTTAAGAGAGAAGGTCTGCCTCAGCTTTCACTCTTACATTTGGTCTTCCCTCTTCTCTACAACTTGGTGTTCTTTGGCTTCTTCTGACATTCAGATACTTGTAGCCAAGAATCACAACTTTTTTCCCCGCAGGCAAAGCAACAGTTCTGCACTGCCACCACCCACACAGGAGATCTATATAAATATTGATGCTGCTTTAGTGAAATCTAGTCTTAACTTTCATTGAAAACTTTAATTGTGATAGTTCACAAAATTGTTGTAGATGTCAGGTTTAACACTCAGATTGTGCTAAATCCAGTGCTGTAATATAACTCTTGTCAAATCAGAAAGCAGGACTAGGTGTCATGGTTATTAAGCTATCACCATCTTTCATTTTTCCATAGAACATAAGAGCATCCTGCAATGAAAGATCACAGAAAAAAGACGTGTGAAATAGTACCACAGTTTCCATTTGTGACACAGATATGATATATTCTTGTCTTTCAGGTATACATGTTAATAAAATCACTCAATTCCACACAAAAATTTATAAAATGCTTTCAGATGTCTGCAATCTTCAGAAGGTACTGCGCTCATCTGCTGAAACTTGCCTTTTTTTGACATCTAAAGACATGCAACTAAAACCAAGTGAACCTAGAATCACTAGTTTTTTTCTGACTGCTGAGGCTGTATAATCAGCAAATTTGTAGTTGTAAAGACAGAATATGAAAATTGTAACAACTCCAAGAATTTGAAGGCAAACACAGTTCCACTTATCCTTTGTAAGATAGATCAGCTGTAAAAGTCAGGAATGGTCAAGAAGAGAAAAAAATTTCATTTCCAGGTGATGGAGTTGGCATGTGCCAGATAAACCAGCTTTGCTTTGTCTTTTGCTCCCCAAAAGCTAGTGGAGTTTCTCATATAGCTGCACATGTTGTTAAGACTGCCTTCACCTCTCGTCAGGCTGTTTGATGACCTCACGCAGGGGTCTGTAGCTGCAGTGTGACCAAGCCATGTGCCAGTGCAATGTGACTGAAGCAGGAACACTGTTTCCTTGCCCTGGGGTCAACGAGGGAAACATTTCACTCTGCAAGAACTGTCAGACATTATAAACTGAACTGCAATAGCTAAATCTTCTGAGAGCTGACATAATTTAAAAAGGGGACATGGGCTAGAGAAATGGGCGACCAGATATGGAGAAGACTGTGGGCAATGCAAATACAGGCCAAACTCTAAAGGAAAGCTTCACTTCAGTTTTTAGTAAAGGTAAGGATGTGCAGGAGAACAATGTTGGAGTACCTAAGGCAGTGAGTACAGAGAAGTAGAAATCACAGCTTTTCAGGAGGAGCCCAGATGTGGGCTATTCCTGGTGACCTCCGTGACAGAATATTCAAAGAGCCGGAACAAAAAAAATAAGTCCTGTAGCAATGATTTTAATTACGCTTTCAGTTCAAATGTGAATCTCAGAACAACAAGTATAGTACCAAGATGCCAGGGAAAAAGTGTGATATAAGTAGATACAGCGCCTGTAGAATTGACAACAGCTCTAAGGAATATCACACACAGATTATGTCAAATTGCACCCTGTGGTGCCCAGATTACGTGGGTGGCAAGTTCAAGCAGGAGGAATGGCACCTGCTTTTACTTCTGTCAGATGAGGTGATACCTGCCGCAGCCTGGTGCCTAGCTAGCTGAGCACCGCTGTCTCTGGTTTAGCTCCAAATTACTCCTCCTGTTCAACTCATCTGTTTGGTTTAGTCAGGAATGAAGTTGAGGAGGAACCCCCAAACAGTAGCTAACAGCACTGCCTCTCATAACCCCTCCACATCAAATTAATATCCAAACTCAGTCCTACTTGGGTGTGCTGTTCCCCTCCAGCACTACAAGCCATGCATGCCCTAGGTTAGAACATAGCCTTGTTTTAGGATGCGAGTGGATGGGAGCTAGGGAGGAGACTCTAGGCTGAGGATGCAGTGTAGATATTCAAAGAAACTAAGCCTGAGTCCCCAGAGTAGACTCATGTAGTAGACTGATTTGCAACATAGATTTATCAGAAGTACATCATGCCATGTCAATTGCTATCTTTCTATGACTGGATAACTAGCTCCACAGACCAGAATAATTTAGTAAACCTAATCTAGGTAAATATAAGCAATGCATTTGATACAGTACCCAGTGGCAAATCACAATTTAAAAAATATTATTTAAAGTTTGATTATACTTTCAAAATATTTGCATTATTTTAAAATCATTGCATTAAAATAGAGAGGATGAATACATATCAGTATAAAGTGGATAAAGGGGAGATTTTAACAGGTTGTGTTCGAAGAGAAATTGTGAAGACGGAAAAAGAATCCATCACATAAATGATAGTTTTTAATAATAAGTGTTCCTCGTGGATTGCTGTTGATGTCCAGTATGCTTAATATTTAATAGTAGGGAGAGGTGAAGTTCCAGAGCAACCTGGGTACTTATGATATTTGCAGATAACTCGAAGCTGGATGGTATGACCAATACCGGTAATAGCTACTTTATCGTTCAGGAAGGATTAGATGACAACATAGTCTAGGCAGATTGATGTCCTGTCTGTACAGAATCTAATTATCAAATACACTAGCGCTAACCTAGGTTATCATCACTGATCCCAGTGGTTGTTATGAGAAAGAAGAGCATGCCAAATGACAGCATCTCCCTGAGCTCTGCCTCAGTGGTCCCAAAAACCCCATGCACACAGCAGCCTCCCCTCCCCTCCATTAACTGCTGGAGTCAGTCCCCTGGTGCAGGGCAAAGCCAGCTGTCATGTTCCCTCTTTATTATGTGCCTTCAGCATCAAACTACAACACCCTGGCCAGAGAAACCCCAGGGAAACCATCTCTACTGCTCTGTTCTCTACCTTCGTCATTCTCAGCAGACGGGCTCCTCATTTGTTACAGCTCTCCTGCAAATTAGTGCTGCTTCCTTTTCCTTGTCCTTCATTATGATACAAATAAAAAGCTTTCCATACAAAGAGAAAAAGACCCCAAAGAATCAAGTTCTCTGGCAACATCCAGTTCAAGTGGATTTTTTGACATTTCTAGCTGTATTCTAGTCTTCCTGGCCTCTTAGGTAAAAAGGGAATTGCCCCCACAGCCTCTTGCATCCTGCTTGGGAAGCAGTAAAGACAACCTGGCCTAGGCTACATAATCTAACTATTCATAGAAAATATTGGGAAACACAAAGCCTTCGTTTTCAGTGTATTTCACAACCCTAAACACCAGCGTTCAATAATTAAGCTTTTTATAGGTTTAGCCTGATTTCATAAGCTTGCCTTTCTCATGAAACCTTAACCCTCTGAACAGTCAGCATATGCGACTTGGAAAGGCTGAAGCTTATGGGTACAAATCGTGTTTGAAGTTGTTGTATGTATTGTAAGCTGTCCCTTATCAGAAGGAAGTAAAAGCTATTTAATAATACCTAATAAAAATAATACCATAGCAACTACCTTTCACAGATGATTGGGTTTTTTAGGTGAAAGGTTGTGCTTGGTATATGAGAAAGAAATTAAGAGCTTCTGCTTACCATGCTTCTGTATCTTTATTTTTGACAGCAGCAAACCATGTGTGCTTTTTTCCTGTTGTTACTATAACAAAGAAGCACTCTGTTAAATATTAAACATGGACATGAATTAAGCACTTACATGCTGTGCTGCAGGAGTCTGTGCAAATCAGACTGTTTGAATGCCAGATCTCTTGGTTTATGCATTTTAAGAATTCAAAGTAGTAATCCTGAACTACAGACACACATCAAGAGCCCCAGTACCCTACACATTATACTAAATCCTAGGTACATAAATGGGTTAACCGCATGGGCACATGGATCCATCCGAATTCCACTGCTAGTTCGAAAACATCTCATGCTCAAACATTTCTCTATTCTAATCTCAGTTTAAAAATCATTTAAAATAACAAACTAAACATCTTTGCTCCAGCTGAAACCTCTAAATGGTAATCTCCAGCACATCTTGTAGCCTGCCTGACCATGCTGCCCTTACTCAATTCATTGACTTTTATTTAATACCAAATTGTGGCCTGGTTAGATACCTAAATGTTCTGTCCCAACATTAAACATTTCTCCTGACTCTGAGAAGCAGAGAGTTCTTGTCATTTCAATTTATGATTTTTGTTTATTTTCTCTCCTCTAAAATGCACAGGATAAGATCTATGTTGGGTTTAAATCACACACTCATTTGTTTCAAAAGCATATTCCCCATTAAATGGGAAGCAATTAGTAAGAATAGAACAGCCAGTCCTCACTTTAAAAGACAAGGACTGACAAACATGGAAGGTAATATCCTGATCCTCTCATCCTGATCCTGAAGAAAAATGTCTTGTGCTCTCTCATGGAGAAGCTACAGTCCACACGGAGACGCACAGCCTCCAAGCAAAATTCAGCTCGTGAGCTGGCAAACTTTGGTGAGACAGTGTTCTCTGATGAGAACCAAGGCAGCTGAGCACATGTAAGTAGGGTACAATTGCTCACATAACACACATTCTTTGTAGGTTATCCATTTTCACTTTATGAGAAGAGATACGATGTGAGCACAACCAATACTTGCCATTACAGCAACTAGCAGACCAGGTTCTGTGTTCAGCATTTTAGTGTAACGGCACAGGAGTAACATGGAAACCGTGACTGTGGTGTTGAAATTGTCCAATCTGCAATGAGATTTCTTCCCTGTAGGGGCTGTGGGGCCTGTGAAACTGATAAATGCTGTCAGAATATTCCCAGGGGTGAAACTGGGAGCTTGGGATTTTTTTGTACAAAGTACAGAGCCAGTAAGTATACATAGCTTCAATGAGCTAGATTTTGATAGCATCCTACTTCTGAAACTTGTCACCAGCATGAAAGGAACACACCTCCAGTCTGTAACAGAGTTTAGAAAGTTCCTTCCGCTATCCTAAACTTCATATGAACACTCTGTGTATACCTCTGGCATTAAAATGGTCAAAATGGGAGATGCTACCTCTCTTGAGAATGAGACAAATATTTGAAATCAGTGACACAATTTGGCCCATAACCACATCAGATTTTATCTCCTTTGAAAAGACACTGTTTTGAGAAAAGCCATTTTACGCTGAAACACTCAAGGTAGAGCTATCCAGAAGTAAACAAAGATGTTCCTTGGCACTTAGGTACTTAAGGTAGTAGGCACTGAAGCTTCCTCTCACCCAGATCCTTGAACTCTAGCTGGCCTTCGTCAGCATAGGTATTGCCTGACAGAACTAACATCACCTGATTTCCGATTTCATTATAACACGACAATCCGTAGAAACAGATGTATTTCTTGCCTAATACCCTCAGTCAGCTGCTTTTACCACTGAGGTAAAAGTTATGCAGGAAAGAAAACACTGAGCAGATGGGTATGTTTGCTAGGGAGTTGAACTGTGTGCAGAAGCACCACTTACAATATTTCTGGGAAGTGGTGTAGTCAGGAACGGATAAAAGCATATTATAATTATCAGTCAGCTCAATCATAAGTGAGTTTTTCAGGCTGTGATTGGAAAAATAAGATTTTTCCAATTTTTATCTTTCATAGTTAATGCTATTAAGCTGTATAAAAATAATCTTTTTCACTTACAAAATATTTTGAAAAACATTTCTTTTTACTGAATATTTAAGAAGCACTAAGAATATATAAACATACAGTGTTAGACTGGGATCTAAAATAGGACAAACTCCAAAATACAACCCATTTACATACTGTAGAGACAAGAGATGGCAACTTAGAAAGATATACTTCCAACGTTTTAGGTTTGGTTTGGTTTGGGTATGTTTTATGAAAGAAAATTAGTATTCAGATTGCCCAGAAATTGGAAAACTTCAGTGGACACAGAAGAGTTATCTTGAAAAATACATTTGGCACATGAGTTGTTGTATGTTCTCAGATGAAATTAAAAAAAGAATGTTTCCAGTTGTATGATTCTCATTACCTAACCTAAAAAAAAGATGTATGGATCCTTTCTGAGATTTTCTTCTTTAGCATAGAGTGATGAAGGTCAGCTCTGAACAGGATGTAAGTTTAAAGATTTCCCCCTTGAAGGGGGCTGGGTCACACAGATCGTGCCCAAACTGCGCAGCCAGCTTGGCTGTCAGCCACTGCGGAAGATCAGACAGTACTGGTTGGTAGAGAAGCTCCATAATTAGCTGAAAAGCAAACCCTAGCTCATAATCCTGTTGTTTACATTGCGATCAAAAGAGAGCCATCTGAAAGTAGGCCGTCTTGACCTACTGTGGTGCATCCTAAGGCTGGTCCAGAAATTAACCTTGCTGCAAAACCCTTGGCAAGCTTTGTGCTCGTATGGGTAAAGGCAAGGAATAACTAAGGAGAGTAAACAAATAGCTCTGTAACTGCAATGAAATTTTCAGGAGAAGGTGTTGAAGCAGAGAACTGCAAAGAGCCTGCTTAGATCTCTGTAGTTCCTCAAGACTGGCTAAATAGGCTTTATCCTCTCTTCCAGGCAGTGTCCTTTGTCAGTGAGCCCTGGCACTGCCCACCCGCAGGTTGCTAACGTCACCTGTTACAGATAGGCCTTTACCGAAAGGAAACAACTCCTCTTTCAAACACCTGATGCAAAATTAACGAATAACAGTTCCTCTCAATGTTGGGCATGCACTTTGATTACACCCTGTACTAACTTTATGACTTCATAAACTGGTGAACTAAACCAATATAATTAGTAACACATTAATCTCAACTGTCATTTCGGTTTGATTGTAATATTGTTCGTTTTCAGTTTATAATGCTTGAGCCTATGTGATGTGCTTCTGTGATGTTAATATTTACCTTTCTCATTTAAAATAATAAAATAACAAAAAGCACACAGAACCAGATTGTGCCTTCATATCTAATAGCCCTTTGCAGGTCTTTCATGTTAGACAAGTTAGGACTTTTAAACACAAGGGCTTTTATTAGAGTAGGTCATCCCTTGTCAGGAAAGATGAATCAAGATGTATCCACTAGCACGATCGGAGGACAAGTGAGCGTATTTTACAGGAGAAGAATGGAAGAGCTTGGCTTGATTAGCCTAGTAAATTGAAGGATGATAGGGATACAGTTTTTCTTCATAGCTGTCACAAATGCTGTAGAGGGAAAAGAGATAGTGAGGCCAGCGCTGGCAGAGACTGACCCTGGTTGAAGACAAGGACCATACTCATCCAGAGTGAGGCACTGGGCAAGTTTTATAATAGGACAAGGCCTAGAAACCTACAAAAATGGGAGTGCTCAACAACCCAGTTGCAAATCTTTACATCTCTGGTGTTTCTGAAGAACAGTTTCTCTTTAGCAATGTATTTTTCCTCTATTGGTTATCTGTATTGTGCACCTGGTAATCTGATTTGCAATTTTTACAGCCATAAATTTCCCTGGAAATACCAGATAAATTGCCATTCTTTTAAATTAGCTTGAATTAAAAACTAAAAAGTCTTGCTCTGCAACCAAGAAAGATGAAAAATTCTTTCTTTTCCCAGGAAGCAGATCAAAGGCTTTTATGAGAGAAAGGGAATATTTCCTGAATGGTTCAAGTGCATAGCAACATGGTATAATTCAAAACCTCAGTGCAATTTATGAACATTCCTCTTATCCTGAAGCTTGGCAGGAACTGTACTTCACTGGCAATTGGTAAGAAATGTGCAACTACTATGACTGGAACAAGTTCCTTTAAAAAGAGGTAGTGTTTAGACTAACCAGTAAGATTTTTAAGTGGGATTACTGATGTGTTAAGACTTAAAAGCAAGATATTTTCACATGTTTTCAATATAGAAGGATGACCACTCATGCTGTCTCATTGCTTCTGGCCAAAGAGCATGGGCACAGAGCAGCCACAAGGCATGACAGAAAATGGTACATGGTAATTCCAAGCAATCTGCTGTCCAGTCATCCAGTCATCAGCTGAGCACTAAGAATCATGTGGTCCTGACAGTTTTATATAGTTCAGTTCATAGATACATTTCAAAAGTTAGTGCCTCTGGTCACTAAGATTTGAGGCAGTTCCTCTGATCGAGTCCCTATAAAGAAAGAAGCTCATGTAGGGCTCTCCTTGACCTCCTCCTCCACTATGCAGCCTGAGCCATTTGTAACGGGTTTTGGTATAACCTTCCATTTCATGGGCCATCTGGTATATACCATTTCCTCAATGAACCCTGTAGACCCTCTGGAAGGTTTTTCACTTTAGATGCATTTGGAGGTTTTTTATTAGTTCTTATGGCTTCCTTTTTTGTGGAAGTTAATTCTAAAACCAGAGCTTATGTTCTCCTCTGTTTTTGTGATTTGGATGTGATTTTTTTGGAGGATGTTTGTTCGCTTTGACAGGGCTCCCTTTCCTGTTTAGTCATACCACTTTCTTCGTGATTTAGTCCTTTTGAAAACATGTTAGATAGGGGTGCGTACATCCAGGTCTCTGGTAGGAGTTCTTTAAATGCTGTCTGCACAGCTTAAGTTAAATTTCCTTTTAGCAAGCCTCCTCATTTGTCTGCCATTATATATTACTGCAGTGAATTTGTATTTTCCTCCTACGAGGTTGATGACTAGAACACATGGTGGTCTCTACTGCAAATCACAACTATTCATTCGTTGTTAGGTATCTTGCATACTGCTCAGGCATATGTCAGGACGGACTTCTCATGCTGTGGTCTCTGGCTACTTGAAGAACAAAGCAATTACTCTGCCCTGTGTCCCAGCATGGCATTTACTCAGTATGTCCAGGCAGTCTGAGTTTCTCAGTCTCACATCTGTTACCATTTCACAGTCACCATTCAGATTTTATGACAGATGATATCACCTCAACTCCACTCACTTCAAGCATAGCATTTCAATTCAGAGATTTCAGTGCTGATACACTTAGCATTAAAAAACAAAACAAGCCACAAAAAAAAAAAAAAAACAAAACCCAAACCACCAAAAAAACCCCAACCACCAACCCCACAAGACTTACCAGTTTTTATGACATAAAACTAAAGTTTGAAATATGTGGCATAGACTCTACTTACGTACTCATCAATACCTAATAGGTTTGTAACATCTTCTGATTGCCTTTCTTTCAGTAAGCTGCAGTGCTTATCCATTAAAACTTTCTGCTCTCTGCTTCATCAAGAATGCTGGATGTGCAGTTTCCTGGAAGATACTTATAAATAACTCTTGCTAATGCAAACAGAAACTGTCCAGTACCAGGTTTTTTTTAGACCCTGAAAAATAGGGCTGTCTCAATATTACACAATTGAGATAATTAGTTTTGGCCTTCACTAATCATGCTCCAAAACGGTTTCTGTGCAGTCATACCTAATCCAAGCTATGGATTTCAGCTCTGCACCAGCACAAGAGTCAGGGGGTGTGCCACATTTCCCAGACCAACCTGCTCGGGACACAACCACAGAAATGCAGATTTCATGGCAGTGCCTCCGCCGTTACCCTCCTCCTTCTGGCTCAGTCTCCATAACCTCGGGCTCTATTTTGCACAGCATGGCAGCATGATCCTCACTCAGGCTTCTGGGAAAACTGCTGAGTTGTGAGAAAGGGCTGTGAGGCTATGTGTCGTGGTTTCAGCTGGGATGGAGTTAATTTTCTTCTTAGTAGTTGGTGCTGTGCTGTGTTTTGGCTGTGAT